>SJXQ01002741.1:136017-157539 GCA_006408695.1 Aepyceros melampus
CATGGAACAACAGACTGCATCCAAATAGGAAAAGGAGTACGTCAAGGCTGTATATTGTCACCCTGCTTATTTAACTTCTATGCAGAGTACATCATGAGAAACGCTGGGCTGGAAGAAACACAAGCTGGAATCAAGATTGGCGGGAGAAATATCAATAACCTCAGACATGCAGATGACACCACCCTTATGACAGAAAGTAAAGAGGCACTAAAAAGCCTCTTGATGAAAGTGAAAGTGGCGAGTGAAAAAGTTGTCTTAAAGCTCAACATTCAGAAAATGAAGATGATGGCATCTGGTCCCAACACTTTATGGGATATAGATGGGGAAACAGTGGAAACAGTGTCAGACTTTATTTTGGGGGGCTCCAAAATCACAGCAGATGTTGACTGCAGCCATGAAATTAAAAGATGCTTACTTCTTGGAAGAAAATTATGACCAACCTAGATAGCATATTCAACAGCAGAGACATTACTTTGCCAAGAAAGGTCCGTCTAGTCAAGGCTATGGTTTTTCCAGTAGTCATGTATGGATGTGAGAGTTGGACTGTGAAGAAAGCTGGGTGTTGAAGAATTGCTGCTTTTGAACTGTGGTGCTGGAGAAGACTCTTGAGAGTCTCTTGGACTGCAAGGAAATCCAACCAGTCCATTCTGAAGGAGATCAACCCTGGGATTTCTTTGGAAGGAATGATGCTAAAGCTGAAACTCCAGTACTTTGGCCACCTCATGCGAAGAGTTGACTCATTTGAAAAGACTCTGATGCTGGGAGGGATTGGGGGCAGGAGGAGAAGGGGATGACAGAGAATGAGATGGCTGGATGGCATCACAGACTCGATGGATGTGAGTCTGAGTGAACTCAGGGAGATGGTGATGGATAGGGAGGCCTGGCGTGCTGCACTTCACGGGGTCGCAGAGAGTCGGACATGACTGAGCAACTGAACTGAATAAAGACTCTGATGCTGGGAGGGATTGGGGGCAGGAGGAGAAGGGGATGACAGAGAATGAGATGGCTGGATGGCATCACAGACTCGATGGATGTGAGTCTGAGTGAACTCAGGGAGATGGTGATGGATAGGGAGGCCTGGCGTGCTGCACTTCACGGGGTCGCAGAGAGTCGGACATGACTGAGCAACTGAACTGAACTGATAGAAGTAAACATCCCTAATTATCAAGGTCATTATATCTGAATGATGAGATATTGACCTAGTATTCATTTTCTTTTCTTTTCTTATATAAGTATGCTTTTTTCGATTTTCTCTAATAAACATGTATTACTGTTTCATTAAAGAGTAGTAAGCAATTTTTCAAATAGAAAATGTAGCAGAAGAATAGACAATTTCAGGGCCTAGCTAAGGATTCATCTATCATGGGGTGCCTTCCCACATCTCTATGTTGTAATTATTATTCTCTTCCCTAAATTCGTCTGCTACAAGTGCTTAGACCTTCTTGCTATACGTAAGACTCCTGCCCTAGGCTGAAGGCTCTCTGATGGCTGGATCTATGTCTTATCTAACCGAGAAAGCCTATAGCTCCCATAAGCAGTGCAAGGAACACGTAAGCACAATGACTGCTACTGGTAAATTTAAATGCAGATTACCAGAGTATTAATGATATAATAGTAGATACAGGCCTTGTTAACTTTGGAAATTGCCCATTGATGGTAAAACAAACAAAACAAAATAAACAGAAACCCTCTACACTGACATACTTTTTAGTTTCTGCTGAAAGTGGCTCCATTTGAATGGATGCTCAGATGGACAGGTGAGACTGTGAAACACATGTGCCGGAAGGCCCTTGAAAAGGCTCTCTGTACCTTGAACAGGGACAATGACATGGCACAGCAAAAATCAGATTTCCATAAGGGAAGTTTCACTATGGAGAAAATCCTGAGTCCTCCATGATTCCAACCCTTGGACAATCCCTGAGTTTTTAATAAAGAGCCCAGTAATCATGTACCTGCTTGCTTTCCTGCTTTTTTGAGGGAATAAAAGCTCCAAGATGAGGTTTGGCAGTTTTGTGCTTCTGTAGGACTTGTTAAATTTCTCTCTCCCTCTTCTTTACCTCTTGAAATCTTAAGCGCTGATGCTTTATGTTCCAGCTTGTAAATGAAGCCTGTTATTATCATTGAGATAGTGTTTTTATGGCATAAATAATGAGCTCAAACAGGGGAAGCAGCGTTGGGTGGAATTACTGCTCGAGCTGAGATGAAAATAATCAATATGTCCTCACTTACAAATCTCATCTGCATGTCAACTCCATCCTGCTGGCTGTCTCCCTACAGATTCATTTCACAGGAGGCCCAATAAAACATGTGGGTGGCATTGATCTGTTTTATTCATTGCCAGAGATAGAAATGCATCATTTGAAATTAATAGGAGGGCTTGTGTTTATAACCCAATCCAGAATGAGTAGCCTGCAATGCAGACCATTAAGAAAAGACTCATCTACCTGGAGGAAGAGAGGACTCCAGGGACCCATGTGTGAAATCCTCTGTGATGTCCTGCCTGTTTTCACACACCATGCTTCAGGGTTTTGCAACCTGAAAGCTGTCATAACTCATTAGAGCAATTCCTTAAATCAACTCAAGATGCTATGATCAATTTCCAGATATTTTTCCCCCACATCTGCCTGCCCTTTTTCTCTTTAATCCTGTCCCAAAAGAGCACGAAGACAACATTATAGAAATGGAAAGGAACATTAGATCTCGTCTATTTCAATATTGTTGCTAATCATTGTGTATGTCCAACATACTCTTATTATTTAGTTTCAGATAAGGGGAATTCACTATTTTATAACACAGCCACACACACTACACCTCCCTGCCCCTGACCCCGGCAACTATACACAAAAACATTTTTTAAAAGCTTTCTTTTTGAAAGAGTTTAAGTAAAATAATTCCATTGGTATTTCCAGGGAAGATAGTTTCCCGCCTCTCCCCCCACCACCCCCGGAGGGTAACCCACAGCATTCCCTGTATGATAGCATTTTAAGAAAACACAAAATAAAGAGGCAATGTTTAAAATGGCCTATAGTGGCAATCTTGCTTGCCTCTTTGATTTATCCTATGCTATTCTGTATGCTTCTTTCAGTTCTAAGAACACATCATGCCCCCTCCTCCTAGGTGCCCCGAACTACTTCTACAGATAATTCATACTCATCCTCAGATCAAATGTTCTCTTCTCTGGAGAGATCTTACTGGGCCCCACAGGCTGGACCACATCCCTCTGTCAGACACCTTCATCTTATCAAGTAACTTCTGTTATAGCTCACAGTGTATTTCAATTAAATTTTTTATTTTGAGATAATTGTGAATTTACATGCAGTTTTGAAAAACAATACAGTGACAGCCTCTGTATTTTTTGCAAATTTTCCCCAGGAGTAACCTCTGGCAAAGCCACAGTGCAGTATCACAGCCAGGACATTGATATGCTTCACAAGTCTTATTTATATTTCCCCAGTTTTACTTTATGTGTGTGTGATTGTGTGATAGTCACTCAGTTGTGTCTGACTCTTGGGACCCCAGGGACTGTAGCCCACCAGGCTTCTCTGTACACGGGATTGATTTCCCAGGCACGAGTACTGGGAGTGTGTTGTCATTTCCTTCTCCAGTGTGATTGTTCAGTTCTATGCAGTTTTATTTCATGTGTAGGGTCATGTATCTACCACCAGAGTCAAAACACTAAATAGCCCATCACTGTAAGAGTCTGGCATATTGACCTTTTATAGTCACATGTCCACTCCTTTTTCCTCACACATAACCTCCAACATCCCCAGCCCCTATCAGTCATTAATTTTATTCTCATTTCTATTATTTTGTCATTTAAAAATTCTATGTAAATGGGATACATTATACAATTTGCGAGATTGGCTTATTTCACTTAGAAGAAATTCCTTGAGATGAAGCCAAGTTTTTGTGTATATCAATTGTATATATTTTTTAAATTGCTGAGTAGTATTACATGGTATGGGCTTACCACAATTTGGTTACCATTTATCCTCATTGAACAACATCTGAAGGTTTCTTCTTTCCCTTGGTTTTTGGTGATTACAAACAAGGCCTCTATGTGAAAAAAAATGCTTTCATTTATCTGAGAAAAAAAAAAAAAAAACTGCCCAAGAAGGTAATTGCTGAGTTGCATTCCTATTGCATTTTATAATTATGTATTTGAGCCTGTAAATTCACTTATAACTGTGTTAGTCACTTGGCTATGAACTCCACAAAAGGAAAATGCCACATCTTTTTGCATTTCTGGTATCTAGGACAAAGCCTGGCATGACGACTGAGGATGAGATGGCTGGATGGCATCACGGACTCAATGGACGTGAGTCTGAGTGAACTCCGGGAGTTGGTGATGGACAGGGAGGCCTGGTGTACTGCGATTCATGGGGTCACAAAGAGTTGGACACGACTGAGCAATTGAACTGAATATGTACATAGATATATACAGTGTATATAGGTGTATTTTTAATACTCTCCCAACTGGTATAGGGGATTGATTTTGAGTTCATATATTTCAGCCCCACCAGATTCCACTAGGTTCCACCTGGTGAAAGTTCCACCAGCTTTTGCAGGTTACATCTTCCTTTCTAGGGTCTGTGAGTGTCCTGAAATTTGGCAGCTAAGAATTCATAAAAAGGAAGGCTTGTCTGGATGACTCCTATGGTTCTTTCCTTTCATATTGTCTATCTTCAACCCATGATCTTCTATGAAATGTCTGTTGCGTTCTCTTCACTCTGTAGAACTTAAAGAGAAAGGGAAATAATAAATACAAAGAAATACCAGAGATCCAATTTTGATGATAGTCACCTTTGACCTCCAAGTCAGTAGTAAATTACCTAAAATATCTGACAGTCACAAAGACAAGGACAGTATTGAAAACCAAAAAGTGTGTTTCTTCTTTTTTTTCTCTGTGTTTCTGACAAGACTAACATTCTTACAGAGAGACTTTTTAGAGAAGTTCACTTTTGAGAGAGACCTGAGTTTCTTTCATAATTTGGTATTACTTTGGTTGAGTAAATCCACATCCCGGATCCTCAGTTTCACAATAAAATAAATGTTGATAATAATTCCAAAGAAGGCCACATGAAGTAAGGTACATAAAGTTAATACCACAGTCATACAGCATTTGGGGAATGTATGTGTCCATTTTTGCCCATTAGACTGATACCACGTTCCTGCAGCACCTCAATTTAAATTTAGTTCAAAAGATGTGAACTGGACATCTACTATGTTCCGGAACTAAGGATAATTACCTGTGTATGTGATTGGGGATGGGGTTTGGTGCAAAGAAAGAGACTCACTGTGAGTTTGTCACCATAGAAACACTGGCAATAGTTCAGTAATAGATGGAGACAGAAAGCGCAACCGGAAACCAGAGGAGGGGCAGGAGGGCACCAATCCCGCCTAAGGAGGGTGAGGGAGACTCTGGGCATATGTGAGGACTTTTGAAGATGACAATATTGAGTGGATCTTGAGGAAGGTAGAATTTGGACCTTTCAAGATGGAGGAAGAGAATTTAAGAAATGTGTTGTATGTGATTGGGGATGGGGTTTGGTGCAAAGAAAGAGACTCACTGTGAGTTTGTCACCATAGAAACACTGGCAATAGTTCAGTAATAGATGGAGACAGAAAGCGCAACCGGAAACCAGAGGAGGGGCAGGAGGGCACCAATCCCGCCTAAGGAGGGTGAGGGAGACTCTGGGCATATGTGAGGACTTTTGAAGATGACAATATTGAGTGGATCTTGAGGAAGGTAGAATTTGGACCTTTCAAGATGGAGGAAGAGAATTTAAGAAATGTGCCATTAGAAGATGAAAGGCATGCGAAGTGGAAATGAATTAAGAATAAATGAATTTGAAAGAAAAGTGTGATGAGTGGTCAGGAGAAGGAAATGGCAACCCACTCCAGTGTTCTTGCCTGGAGAATCCCAGGGACAGAGGAGCCTGGTGGGCTGCCGTCTCTGGGGTCGCACAGAGTCAGACATGACTGAAGCGACTTAGCAGCAGCAGCAGCAGCAGCAGTACAGCAAGAGTAGTTAGGCAAATGGAAAGGTAGGTTTGGACCATTTTATGAATGGCCAATAAACGTAGATGTAAAACTTTGACCCACTGGCAAGAGACTCATTGAGCCCATTGGCAAGAGACCCATTGAAGCCTTTTGGGCAAGGACAGTCCATGAGGAATTGGCTCAGGAGGATGATCACAGCAACAGAAGGGGTTGTAGAAAAAGAGACTTGAGAAACATATACCGGAACTTACTCCTTTTCAGGAAAAGAGTAACAGTAAGCAAGATCAGAAGTCAGGGCACTAAAAACAGGGTAGGCTTTTCACAGAAGGATATTTGATGAACTGAGACAGGAACACTCCAGGCAGTGTCTAGTAGGTGAAATTAGGTGGTGCACATGAAGTCCACAGATAGATCTAGCTCAGCTTGAAGGTCCATTCTTCTGCATGATGCAAACCTTAGCAGCCACTCTGTGCCTTAGTGTCTTCATCTATAGAATGTGATCAATCACATAGAATCCTAATCAGTTCACTTCAGTTCAGTCACTCAGTCGTGTCCGACTCTTTGCGACCCATGAATCGCAGCATACCAGACCTCCCTGTCCATCACCATCTCCCGGAGTTCACTCAGGCACACACCCATGGAGTCAGTGACGCCATCCAGCCATCTCATCCTCTGTCGTCCCCTTCTCCTCCTGCCCCCAATCCCTCCCAGCATCACAGTCTTTTCCAATGCGTCAACTCTTCGCATGAGGTGGCCAAAGTACTGGAGTTTCAGCTTTAGCATCATTCCTTCCAAAGAAATCCCAGGGCTGATCTCCTTCAGAACGGACTGGTTGGATTTCCTTGCAGTCCAAGGGACTCTCCAGAGTCTTCTCCAACACCATAGTTCAAAAGCATCAATTCTTCGGTGCCCAGCTTTCTTCACAGTCCAACTCTCACATCCATACATGACCACTGGGAAAAGCATAGCCTTGACTAGATGGACCTTTGTTGGCAAAGTAATGTCTCTGCTTTTGAATATGCTATCTAGGTTGATCATAACTTTCCTTCCAAGGAGTAAGCATTTTTTAATTTCATGGCTGCAGTCACCATCTGCAGTGATTTTGGAGCCCCCAAAAATAAAGTCTGACACTGTTTCCACTGTTTCCCAATCTATATCCCATGAAGTGATGTGATCAGAAGCCACGATCTTCGTTTTCTGAATGTTGAGCTTGAAGCCAACTTTATCACTCTCCTCTTTCACTTTCATCAAGAGGCTTTTTAGTTCCTCTCATCTTTAAGGATTTGAAATAGCTCAACTGGAATTCCATCACCTCCACTAGCTTTGTTCATAGTGATGCTTTCTAAGGCCCACTTGACTTCACAATCCAGGATGTCTGGCTCTAGGTGAGTGATCACAGCATTGTGATTATCTTGGTCGTGAAGCTCTTTTTTGTACAGTTCTTCTGTGTATTCTTTCCACCTCTTCTTAATATCTTCTGCTTCTATTAGGTCCATACCATTTCAGTCCTTTATTGAGCCCATCATTGCATGAAATGTTCCCTTGGTATCTCTAATTTTCTTGAAGGGATCTCTAGTCTTTCCCATTCTGTTGTTTGCCTCTATTTCTTTGCATTGATCGCTGAGGAAGGCTTTCTTATCTCTTCTTGCTATTCTTTGGAACTGTGCATTCAGATGCTTATATCTTTCCTTTTCTCCTTTGTTTTTCACTTCTCTTCTTTTCACAGCTATTTGTAAGGCCTCCCCAGACAGCCATGCAATGAAACTGCTTTTTTCATTTCTTTTCCATTCTTACAGAATGTGGTCCACTGGAGAAGGGAATGACAAACCACTTCCGTATTCTTCCCTTGAGAACCCCATGACATTCTAGGAATCAGTGAACTAAAATGGACTGGAATGGGTAAATTTAACTCAGATGACCATTATATCTACTACTGTGGGCAGGAATTCCTTAGAAGAAATGGAGTAGCCACCATGGTCAACAAAAGAGTCTGAAATTCAGTACTTGGATGAAATCTCAAAAACAACAGAATGATCTGTGTTCGTTCCCAAGGCAAACCATTCAATATCAGAGTAATTCAGGTCTATGTCCCAACCAGAATACCAAAGAAGCTGAAGTTGAACGGTTCTATGGCGACATTATGGAGACAACTTAGTTTCTAGACAATAACAACACACTCCATCACTAATATATAATTGTTAGCTACAATATTATTATTTTTTTTAATTTTGCTTATTATCGTCCAGACACTTAACTTTTATCTTATGTGCCAGGAGGGACATGAAAGGTATTAAAATCTGAAAAGATTACCTTCCCTGAAAAATGGAGAGTGGATTTTAGGGAGGTAAGATTACAAAAAGGAGACCAATTAGGAGGCTGTTACAATAATCCAAGAAAGAGATAATGAAAATCTGGACTAAAGGAGGAGTGTTTTATATAAATCTCATGGATTGCTCATGGTATTAACCCCATTGCTTGGAAATGCACCTAGAACATGGTTGACTCTCAAAATAACTGATGAATGAGTGAATGAATCAATGTATGAATTGAGCAGCAAAACTGAAAAGTTTTCAGAGAATAAATTCAAAAACCTGAAGTATAAGATGAATCCAGAAATGATCACATATCATAAATATATAGCTCGTGAACTTTCACAAGCTGAGCAAATTCATTCAACTCTCTCCCCAGTCAAAAAACAGAAAATCCTCTCTCTATACACACACACACACACACACACACACACACACACACACACAGTGGCTTCTCTCTCTCTCAGTGATCAATGCAAAGAAATAGAGGAAAACAAGAGAATGGGAAAGACTAGAGATCTCTTCAAGAAAATTGGAGATACCAAGCAAACACTTCATGCAAAGATGGGCTCCATAAAGGGAGAAATGGTCTGGACCTAACAGAAGCAGACGATATTAAGAAGAGGTGGCAAGAATACACAGAAGAACTGTACTAAAAAGATCCTCATGACCCAGATAATCATGATGGTGTGATCACTCACCTAGAGCCAGACTTCCTGAAATGTGAAGTCAAATGGGTCTTAGAAAGCATCACTGCGAACAGACCTAGAGGAGGTAATGGAATTCCAGTTGAGCTATTTCAAATCCTGAAAGATGATGCTGTCAAAATGCTGCACTCAATATGCCAGCACATTTGGAAAACTCAGCAGTGGCCACAGGACTAGAAAAGGTCCCTTTCCATTCCAATCCCAAAGAAAGGCAATGCCAAAGAATGCTCAAACTACCACACAATTGCACTCATCTCACATGCTAGTAAAGTAATGCTCAAAATTCTCCAAGCCAGGCCTCAGCAATACGTGAACCGTGAACTCCCTGATGTTCAAGCTGGTTTTAGAAAAGGCAGAGGAACCAGAGATCAAATTGCCAGCATCCACTGGATCATGGAAAAAGCAAGAGCTCCAGAAAAACATCTATTTCTGCTTCTTGACTATGCCAAAGCCTTTGAATGTGTGGATCACAATAAACTGTGGAAAATTCTGAAAGAGATGGGAATACCAGACCACCTGAACTGCCTCTTGAGAAACCTGTGTGCAGGTCAGGAAGCAACAGTTCGAACTGGACATGGAACAACAGACTGGTTCCAAATAGGAAAAGTATGTCAAGACTGTATACTGTCACCCCGCTTATTTAACTTCTATGCAGAGTACATCATGAGACACACTGGCTGGAAGAAGCACAAGCTGGAATCAAGGTTGCTGGGAGAAATATCAGTAACCTCAGCTATGCAGATGACACCACCCTTATGGCAGAAAGTGAAGAGGAACCAAAAGCCTCTTGATGAAAGTGAAAGAGGAGAGTGAAAAAGTTGGCTTCAAGCTCAACATTCAGAAAACGAAGATCATGGCATCTGGTCTCATCACTTCATGGGAAATAGATGGAGAAAAGTGAAAACAGTGTCAGACTTTATTTTTTGGGCTCCAAAATCACTGCAGATGGTGACTCTAGTCATGAAATTAAAAAACGCTTACTTCTTGGAAGGAAGAAACTAAAGACCTATATATAGAAAATTATAAAACACTGATGAAAGAAATCAGAGAGGACACTAATAGGTGGAGAAACATGCCATGTTCATGGATCGGAAGAATCAATATAGTGAAAATGAGTATACTACCCAAAGCAATCTACAGATTCAATGCAATTCCTATCAAGATACCAGCGGTGTTTTTCACAGAGCTAGAACAAATAATTTCACAATTTGTATGGAAACACAAAAAACCTCGAATAGCCAAAGCCATCTTGAGAAAGAAGAATGGAACTGGAGGAATCAACCTGCCTGACTTCAGGCTTTACTACAAAGCCACAGTCATCAAGACAGTATGGTACTGGCACAAAGACAGAAATATAGATCAATGGAACAAAATAGAAAGCCCAGAGATAAATCCACACACCTATGGACANTGAGGAAGGCCTCTGACCTCTTTAAGCCTCTACTCTGTGGATGGAAATTCAGATCTACTTACCTATGCCTTAGGTATCTTCACTGTCCTCATCTGATCTACTGAATAATCCCTAACCTTGAGTGTTGCCCAGGTTACTGATAGGAAATAAGTGGCACATTCAAAGGGTATTTAAGGAGAGCTTGATAGAGAGATGGTTAACAATCAGGAGGGTAGGGTAAAGAGACCTGAAAGAGGATTGAGAAGGGCCCTTAGTACGAGCCGAGTAGGACACCTGCTACTGTTGAATCGACGTTCGACAGCCCTGGGTCTAAAGAGACAAGACGATTAAGCAGTTGTAGGATCCTGAAGAGATTAATTCTTAGTAAGGGGAGAGGACTTCTTAAAACAGGAGTCATGGCTTCTGTAAAGGGATGCAGCCAAGCCCCAGTGACCGGAAAGAAAGAGACGTGAGGAATAAGGACCCCCACTTCAACCGCCCCCTGACCTGCAGATCAGCCGCCAGTGCCTCTCATCGGCTGACCCCAACAAAAGCCATAGGACAAAGGAGCCCATCACATTTAACAACAGCTTCCTCGGGCACAGAACAGGAGAGAGAGGGTAAGGAGAATGTGCATTAGTACCTACAGTTGGCGAGTTGGCAGCCAGATTGGTTCATAGATAAATCAGAAGAAAGGGAGTCAAGCTGATGACACAGGTTTTTAGAGAAATTGACTTAATAAGGACCCCCACTTCAACCGCCCCCTGACCTGCAGATCAGCCGCCAGTGCCTCTCATCGGCTGACCCCAACAAAAGCCATAGGACAAAGGAGCCCATCACATTTAACAACAGTCAGCTTCCTCGGGCACAGAACAGGAGAGAGAGGGTAAGGAAATGTGCATTAGTACCTACAGTTGGCGAGTTGGCAGCCAGATTGGTTCATAGATAAATCAGAAGAAAGGGAGTCAAGCTGATGACACAGGTTTTTAGAGAAATTGACTTTGATGTCATCCTCAGTGGCATGATTCAAAATCTCCCTGGATCTCTCAGTGTGTGGCCCACACTACTGAATGTTTCAGAGAGTTTTCCCTGATTTGGAGAAATCAAATACTATTTAAAGTAGACCCACTTTGAAGTCTCCCAGCAAGCAGGAAATCTGGACTTGATAGATCTCACTATTAAGAGTCAGTCCGTCTGAGCAATCTGTTTGCCTGCCTTTCTTGCTGTGTTGGTAATTTTGCAAAAACTGCTGAATTTGCTCTTCTCTTCACAGCAGATTGTAAGCAGAGTCAAGGATGTCTGTTGGTTGTCTATCACCCTTTAGGAAGAATCCCCACCCCCTTCTTTCAACTATCCCGATCCTTCTCACTCTGGACATTTAGAGAAGAAAATGCAGGAAGAATTGTCATGAAGTAAGTGATTGTGTGTGTTTCATGTGGATGCAGGAAGAAAAATATCCCATGTTCTAGCTACTGTCTTTGGTTTCCTGTTTCCTATTGAAGAATCTTCAGTCAGAGGGAACTCAGTGGACTCTAAGATGAAAAAAGAGACTGGGGAGGGGAGGGGAAAGCTCAAATGATTGAAACTGGGGAAAAAAAGAGAAAGAGAGAGAGTTAAAAAGCAAGGGTGGTGGGGGCAGGGGGGAGCATGGTGTGTGTGACAGAGCATAGACAGAGAAAGGAGGAAAAAGTATAGCACAATTCCCAGAAGTGAGACTTCATTTCTGGCCATTTGTTGCCAAGAACACAGCCCCAGGAACTCAGAATCCTTTTGCATTTCTCTTTCCATCTGAATTATTATTGAACTGTTGGGCACAATTAATTGTGAATTACACCCAACAAGCACCTACCATCACCAGCATTGAAGAGAATGTTTGCCATATGCCAGATCATAAACGTCTCTTCCCCACAGAGGTACTTCCTTCCTCAGCAAGAATCTATTCATCCTATTCTTAATGATGCTTGCCCCCACCTTTTTTTTTTTTTTTAATAAGGCACTATTTGAAGCAGAGAATGTGGAAAACTACTGCTGTAGTCTTGGGGAGACATATTAGAATTGCAAGCAGCCTTGACCAATTTGAAAGACAGATTTTTCTCGATATAAAAATATTCCACAATAGGGAAAATTGCAGAGCATTTTGTACCAGTTTACCTACAAAACTCCATGATGAATGCACCCGACCTTATACAAAAGTCTGAAAGAGAAAAATGTAAGAATATAAGTATCACAATATTTAATAATCAGAAAAATAGAATTGGTACTATGAATGTAAACAGGTTACGGGTGTCTTAAAAAGGAAAGGGAAGCTTATGCCTTTCAAATTTAACACATGATTCATACATTAATATTACATTAAATAATGTGTCTAATTCAGAGCCCAATAACTTACGTATGTGGCTAAGAATTTTGGACAACTTCAAAGTATTTTTAGAAAGATATGGACCCCAGATGGGCTTCTCTTGTGACTCATTGGTAAAGAATTCACCTGAAAAGGTGGAAAAATCCCCTGGAGAAGGAGATGGCAACCCACTCCAGTATTCTCGCCAGGGAAATTCCATGGGCAGAGGATCCTGAGGGGCTATAGTCCATAGGGTCACAAAAGAGTCTGAAATGAGTTAATGACTAAACAACAACAATGAACCCCAGATAGAGCATTAAGTAAGGTGCTTTGGTTCAAGAACTGAAGAGTCCAATGGTGCTGCTCATTTCTCTCCGTTGTCTGGTTCCCTCCATCAAAACTTACCTCCGTGGCCCAACACCACAGTCTGCTTAAACCTATGGGCTCTGCCAGGCATAGCCTATTCAATTGCCCTTGTCCCAGCTCTTCTCCCATCTACAAGTTCGAGTGGCAACTGATCTCAACAATTACATACAGAAAAGAAAGTTGGAATTCTACCACCAGTTTCATTCGATCACAGTGACCTTGGAGCCTAAGGTAGTAAGCCATACTTTGAACTAACGCACATAAACGGTGGTATGAATGGGTATAGAGGATTATGAGACAGAAGCTTCTGATAACAAACTTTCTCCAAAATACCAGGGACATGTGCCGAACTCATTTGTCTTAACTGGTGGAAGCATTTAAAGCACACTTATAAGAAAGCGTGGAAAAGAATAAAGCTAATGTGTCCATGGTTTAACTCTTCTACAGTCATGTCTGTAGGATGTATATAGGAATCCCTGGCCACCAATGTGACCCTCTTCAGTAACTCTGTTCCTCTTAGTCCTAGCCATGATTCCTCTTGAAGTGTTCCACATTTAAAAGATCTCAACCACCTTTACACCTAGCACAGTCCTGAGACATCACATGCGCGTGTTAAGTCACTTCAGTTGTGTCCAACTCTTGGAAACCCTATGGACTGCAGCCTGGCAGGCTCCTCTGTCTGTGGAATTCTCCAGGCAAGAATATTGGAATGGGTTGCCATGCCCACCTCTAGGGGATCTTCCCGACCCTGGGATCAAACCCGCATCTCTTTTGTCCCCTGCCCTGGCGGGCGGGTTCTTTGCCACTAGTGCCACCACGTGCTTAATAAATACTTGATCAGTGAACTGACATCTTCTGCCAAAGGTAACTGTGTCAATGTAATGGAGAATAAGCATGCGTTTTAACCCTTTCTCAGCATAGTATCATAGCAATTCTCATAGTATTACTGCAAGTGTTAACTGAGATAATTCTCATAGAATTGCTTACAGTCATGACTATATGCTTTTAATTATTTCATTTTAGATATTCAGCTTCCATTCAATTATTAGTACACCTCCTCTATTCAAAACCCCTGCTTTTTTTATGACGTTGTCCTTTGTTTTGGATCCCAGCTGATGTACTTTCTAAAGTTTACTGGAAGATTTCCTTTGACAGAGAGATTGTGATGGCCAGACACTGATAAAAGGAAAGGCTTCCCTGTTACGAGATAAACTGTATCCTCCCGATTGATATGTTGAAGTCCTACACCCAGGATCCAGAATGTGACTGGTTTTGAAGACAGGGTCTTTACAGAAGCAAATAGGTTAAACTGAAGTCAGTAGGGTGGGCCCTAACCTGACCTAATGCACAGTGTCCTTCCAAAAAGAGGAAATTAGGATGCAGACACATACAGAGGAAAGACAGTGTGAAGATCCGGGAGGAGGGGGTCCATCCACAAGCCAAAGAGAAAAGCCTCAGAGGAAACCGACTCTGCCAACACCTTGATCTTGGACTTCTAGCCTCCAAAACTGTGAGAAAATACATTTCAGTTGTTTAAGCTCTACATCCCACCCCGCCTCTGTGGTATTCTGTTATGGCAGCCCTAGCAAACTATAATACCACAAGACTCCTGGAACATCTTAGAGGAAAGAGTCAGGAAATCTAGATTCAAAATGTGGCATTGCTACTATGTCACTGAGGAGCTTAGAGAAGTTTCTCAGGACTAGGAAGCTAAAACACCAGACCAACTTAAAACTGGATCCTAGCTTTACCCTCATAAACAGAAAAGTGGCTAATCTCTGGGAACTTCGGGTCTTCACCTGTAGAAGGGTAAACTAGCAACCTACCTCCTAGACTTTGAGTACTTGTAAAAATGCATTTTAAGTAAATTGTGCAATACTAAATAGTATTAAACAGTAGGTAGTAGTGGCACTATTAGTATTATTATAGTTACTTTATCTCTTAATAACTCAGTTTTAATATTAATACACAGAATACCTTTGACTAACTAGCAGAGTTAAGAATAAAGAATTAAATGCATTAATACTGATGAAAGAATACTTCTGTTTTTGCCAAAGGTGGAGGGGAGGAGTGGTCTGTTCCAAGTACAGGGCATAAAATGATGTGTCCTTTGTGAAAAATTTAAAAGCAGTAATGCAACTGATTAAAATTTCATCTCCTAAAATGATGTCCATTATGAACTATACTTGGGGTGCATCTCTTTCACCTGCCAGTGTGATATCATAAACTAGAATGAATTGAATCAAAATAAGATTTTAAAAAGAATACTTATGCATTTTTACACCTTCTGAGCACTCTACTCAGTGCTAAGCACTTTACAAGTTACCTCCTTCATTTGTAGGCTCCCCCTATAAAGTAGGTGTATAATGGGGAGATAAGGTGCCCAAAAGCACAAGGCAAAACCTGTGTTGGAAGCTGGAGAGCTTGACCCTAGAGCCAGACTTGTTTTATAACAGTCCTGTTCATGATTTAGCAGAGAAGTGACTTTCTACTTCTGTCTTCCTGGACAGTGTGCTGACAAGGAGGAAGCAACTCACATGTTTAGCTGGACCTCATCAGTAGCCTGAAAATCTCCAACCTGATCCTGGTGGCCATCATTCTTGATGTGTCCTATTCATGCTGGCCCAGTGTCTGAATTTCACTCATTTGGTGATTTACGGACCATGTGAGTGTAATTTAGGGTCTTAATGCCCCTAGTCAAGGACCATCAAACGTCTAAAACTTCCAGTGTCCTTCAGGGAGACAGAAGTAGAATTCAGATGTTAGCAGCTTTTGTGCTCTTTAGGTGAAAGGAAAAGTATATTGGTTAAAGGATCAACAGAGCTGGGATGCCAGCTCTGCAGCTTAGCTGTGTGACTCTGCTTAGGTCAGTTCTTTCCTCCAAACTTTATATAGTAATAGTTGCCACTCTGGATTTTCTCTCATTTATATAGATCAGTCTTTTTCTCTGGGCTGTGAGGCCCCTACAAAATTAAAATACAACTATTTATATATAGTATACATAGTATGTCTGTTTACTTGAGGTGTTTAAAATACTGGCAGAGAGGTATGTAGGTATTAATTGATAGTCTACAAATATTTATTGAATGAATGCACTAATGAATGGAAACAGAGTTCTTTTAAGATAAGTGCTTGAACAGGCTTACTAGCCCACCAGAATCCCCTGTCCCTGGGATTCTCCAGGCAAGAACACTGGAGTGGGTTGCCATTTCCTTCTCCAGTACATGAAAGTGAAAAGTGAAAGTGAAGTCCCTCAGTCGTGTCCGACTCTTAGCGACCCCATGGACTATAGCCTACCAGCTCCTCCACCCATGGGATTTTCCAGGCAAGAGTACTGGAGTGGGGTGCCATTGCCTTCTCCACTAGGGTCTGAAGTTGCATGTAAATCTGAGTGTATCTATGAACAGTCCTGGAGAACAGCCTCCAAATTTCATCTTATTTTAAGACTACTAACTAAAAATATGAACATTATTCTGTATTTTGAAATAAGAGGGATGTAGCATGAAGTAAAGAATCCTGTGGGATTAAAATAAGCTTAGCTTAACACCAAAGGGTGCTTCAGAAGTGAACAATATGATTAAAATTTCTCCTAGGAAAGCATGCTTTGGAAAGGAAGTAGGTGTACTTTTATTTTGCATTCCTGGGGCTTTCAAGATATATATCAGAATCTTGAATCTCAAAGCAACCCTAGTGTTTATCTACTTTGCTTCCTCAATGTTAAGTTAAGGAAATAGTGGCTCAGACAGAAGAGGCTAGACAGTGATCAAGCACTTAATTAAGTGCAAGTCTCCTGACTTTTATTCACCACTGTGATTCTTTCTAGGATTTTCTCCAAAAACAGTAGAACTGTTTCTTTCATGAAATTTATTACCTACAGAACCCAGATGAAAACTGATACAATGGCATTTTTCTCATCAAAGCAGATCTTGGGGCTCTGGAACTGAAACATATTCCCTAAACCATGGAATCTGATGAACATCCTAATTTGAAATCTACTGGGCGAATCCATACTAGCCTTCATAATATGTTCACTGCAAATTCAAAATGCAAGTTAGTTAAGAGAATTATTGAATGAGTGGCTTCTCACAGCAGAAGCAGTGAAGGATGTTCTTAGTTTAAAACTCACCTTTAAAGACACAGATAGATGTCTAGCAACGTGTCCTTGGTCTCTGCATAAGCTGTCAGAGCAGACAACAGCCTCGATGGATGATGGGTGACATTTCTTAGATCCTTACTTACCCTCAGCAATCTTTGGCATGATATATAAAATATTTATCTTTTTGGTTCCTGTTTCAGTCTTTCCTTGTGTGCTTATGTAGAGATGGTGTACCTTATGGGAATTATCACTGTTCAGTGATGCCACTTACTTGATCTCCCTAGTCTTGCCACCAGAATGGTGATGGGAAACCCATGCTGGGTCCAGATTCACTGTCCTTTAACAGTTGAGTACTCAGTGAGGAGACCGAGTGGGCCAGACTCCCAGGTAGACCGTTCCACCATGATACTGGTTTGAATCTGTTTCAATATCACTAGTTGCGGTATAGTGGGAAAGGAAACCATTTATTCTTATATACCACAGGAATGATTTTTTTAACTATTTTTCTTGCCATCTTATGTGAGCCTGCTAAAAACCCTTTAACAGGGCTTCCTTGTCCTCAGAATAAAACCTAAATTCCTTAGCATGTATTCTAAGTCCCTTCCAGATTTGTTCCCGGCCCTCCCCTTTACTATTTGTCTCAACTGAATCTCTGACTGAGCGTGTTTTCAAGCCACATCACACAATTTCCTCCTCTACCTTTAAGATAGGAGCTGCCTTTCACCTCCAGGCCTGAGTATGTGCTGTTTTCTCTACTTGACACTTACTTCTTCTTTACCTACCTCCCTCTGTCCTCTAGTCTTAGCTGAAAGTTCATGTCCCTTAAAAGTCCTTCTCTGACCCCAATAGAGCAGCTCATCTCTACCTTTCCCATCACGTTACTTCACACATTAATGAAACTGAGTTGTTTCACTTCCTGTCTTTCTTATTAGGCTTAAATAGAGTAACATGGGGGAAAAATGATATGGTCATCTTGCTCACGGTAAGCCCATCCAAAAGCCCTGACATGTCAATAAATATGTATATTTTAAAGAGTTAATCAGATACTGAACATGAAGCCCAAGAAAAATGGAGGTATTGACATTCAAAGTCAAGACCAGAAATAAATATCTAGCTGGTAGCTGCAGAACAAGATCTGAAAAGCCAGCTATTGGTAGCACCTAGCTAAAGCCATCAGATAAAAGAGAAAGTCCTGAAAAAAACAATATAGATCAGGGAGTAACAAAGGCTTTCTGTGAAAATGGAAATTAGGCCAAGGAGCCAGGGCAGACAATAAAGATTTGGAAACAAGAACTACAACCAAAAGCCTCACTAATATCTGGCTAATTCTACCACATTGCCTTTTTTGTTACCTGGACTTGCTTGTATTTATGTAAGGTGACTGATTTCCAGGGTGGCTTACAGACCTCTCCTGAAATCTGATATGAGCTTTCAGGCCTAGGCACAGGGACTGTGTGATGAAGATAAAGAAAGTCCTGCTGGTATGGTCCAAATGGGCTCAACAATGGACTCAACTCTGCCTGGGGTGATCTACCTTTCCAAGTTTAACAGTGACTGAGAACAATGTGCTGGCCCCGAATTATAATAAAACTCTTCTTCTGCCAGAAGTCTGATGGCCACCAAATTCTTCTCAGAATGCTTTGAATTTGAAATCAGTCCTTGAGAGTGTCATCAATTTAACTTCAATTATTAGCCACAGTCTTAAACTTGTATTTGCATTGTGGAGACACAGAAAGAGAAAATATTATATATATTTTATGTGTATATAATATATATATAATTTATATTTGTATGCATTTTACATAGAGAATTTATGTATATATAATGTCTTATATGCATATATTATATAGTTGTATTATTATATCTTTTTGGGATATCCAGCTGAGTTACATTTCCATAAGATAGAAATTTAAGGAAATAATCTGATTAATTTTTGCATTCATGCATAAACTGAGAATTTTCTTATGTTAATCATGATCTTTCACATAACAAGTTTCTCTAGACTTTACACTCAATGCTTGCATGATTCTGAACGATATGCTTTCCCTCCTAACAGAAAGTTTATCAAATGACTGATTTCCTTAGTGTTGTGTCTACAAAACCCTCAGTAGCTATTAATCCAAACCTTTTTCCTTTTCGTCTTAAAAACTCCTGTTGCTCTAAGGAAAATCCAACCCACTTAATCTTCACTGACTGGCATGTAGCGCAGCAAGATGATATTCTGTGAGAACTCTGGGCGTCTAACTAGCAGTCTGATCAGTTTGTTACGTTCTTGTCATGCTGATCATATTCTGCACCTGGAAACCATGATTCCCCTGCAGTGTTCTAACTTCATTCAATGCCAGTGTCATCTCTAATTTGACAGTGGAGAAACTGAGGCATGAGCTATTGACTATCTTAGCTTAGCCGGTGATATTCACAGCTCTGTGCTACTGAAATTCCTTCATGACTAGATTTCATCCTTTCCTTTGAAAATAAAAAGTGTCACTTTTATCTTTGTAACACCTATATCTGTTGTGACCTTGAAATACTTATTTAGGATCCTGAGTCTTAGTTCCCTCTCCTGTAAAATGGGGGAAACAATATTTACCACAAGGGGCTTTTATAAAAATCTATTAAATTGATTTATGAGAAAGAACCTAACATAGTGCCAGGAATAGAGTAAATGTTCAAGCCTGAAGATGAGAGTAAAGGAGCAGAAGGAGTGAAAATAGAGAAGACCTTCTCTGGGAACTTCCTGGGACAGGATTCATCTACATCCACCCTGTTAGTTGCTCAGTCAAGTCCAGCTCTTTGCAATCCCATGGACTGTAGCCTGCCAGACTGCTCTGTCCATGGGATTCTCCAGGCAAGAATACGTGTTCCAAATAAATAAATGTTATCTGGCGAGTGAAAGTACAGATGTGTATGGCCCGTTAAGCACAGCCGGCTCAAGTCCCAGGGGTGACTCAGGAACCTGCATCTCTCCCTTCTCTCTGGCACATGATGCCTGCGTGTACACTTGAAATACTAGTGTTTAGGTGTCTATAGGCGATGGTGTAAACTTTTCATCAACTATTCTAAAATCCCATGAGAGCGTAAGTGGAGGCTGTTAATTGCATAGACAGAGGTCTTAAAGAAGCTGGATGTAACTAGGTGGTGAGGGACACAACTAAAGGAAAAGTTAAAATGCGTTCTGAAATGTCCTTGGCCGGCAGTCCACAGGGCCAGGAACCATCTCGAGGGCCAGGCATCTGTGACTGAGCAGTTTTAAGACTCACTTGGATCCCTGATCCCAAATCTACAGTTTTCTCTCACTGATGGAGCAGACTGTTGGTTCTGGCACAGTATGGGACTGGTACTTCCCATGGAGAAGTGGGTGATATGAAGAGGCTGTAGCTCTCCTTCCGCTGTCTGTTTGATTCAGCACAATCCTCCTATTTGCTGTTCTGGCCTAACGTTGTGTCTCATCCGTTGTGTTTGGTTTTCTGCCATGTTTTCTGGACCATGCTCCAAATTCATTCCCTCTTCTTCACAAGGAACTAAGGGGGAAAAAAAAAATTATCTTTACTTTTAATACAAAACACACATATTTCTAGATAACTTTCTTTTTTCACATGTAAACTCAATTGACTGTCCAAACTAGTTATTCTTTCCTATTTGACTACCAGGAAACTTAGAAAAAATTCATGGAACACCATCAACGGATGCCTGGATCACTAGGATCTAGCGCTTATTTTCATTTCTTGCTTGTTCATTCAGTCATACATGCTCTATTGTAAAGTTTTATATGTCTTTGAATGAAATTTTAAAGAGCTTTTCTTTTACAATAACAGTGTGTAACTAAAGATCCAAATGAATAAAGGTGTTAAATCCTCACCTTGCATACAAATTTGCACAATTGAACCCTTATCTAATGCCCTGTATAAGCAAAGTATATAATTCCCAAATCCAAACTTAGATGGTCTTGTTGTGCTTTTAAGAAAAAAAATGAATTCAAAGACAGTTTAAGAAAAAAAATTCAGAAAATTAATTGTAAATATAATGGAAAGTCTTATGCAACCTACGGTCAGTTCTATAGATGAACCCCCAGGAAGGACTCTTCGTGTGGCTCCATGTATCCTGGAATCTCTCAGAGAAATTTAACAACACTGATGCCTGTGTCCCATCTGTACAGACTGATATTTAATTGCTTTGAGGTGTGGTCCAGGTTTTGGAGATTTCAAAATACCTCCAGCTAATTTTAATGGGCAGACAGATAGAAACCATTGAATTAGAGAGCTTGGAAAATCTTTAGGTTCTTTTTTTCTTATTTCATCTCTGATTTCTGCTTC
>SJXQ01002742.1:4384-37358 GCA_006408695.1 Aepyceros melampus
TGGGGGGAGGGGGTGGGGGGAGGGTGTGGGGGGCGGGGTGGTGGGGGGGGGGGGGGGGGGGGGGGGGGGGGGGGGGGCAGAATCCAGGGAACTGGGACCTCAGGGTCTCACCCCACAGGCTTAGTTTTCTTTCCTCTTTCGAAGCAAGGAGAGTCCTTGTTGCTCCCCACAGAGCAGGGACACCAATTGTTCCAGTTTGTCCAGGTTGGGGTGTGGGGTGGGTATTCCTGGGATGCAGGACTCTCAGTGCTAAAATCAGGAAACTTTTGCACAAACAGGAAAGTTGGTCATCTTGCCACCTACCGTAGAGGCCTCTAGAAAGCTTTTATCCTATTCATATGCAACAATTCTACCATAAATCACGAGAAGCCTTGACTCTGACAACTTACCTATGAGACAGAGGGCTCCAGAACAACTTCTTAAAGAGCCCATCATACTGAATCAAAGAACAGAACATCTCAAAGCAAAAAAAGCCAAGGTCTGTAAAGTGAAAGTGAAGTCGCTCAGTCGTGTCTGGCTCTTTGCAGCCCTATAGACTGTAGTTTACCAGGCTCCTCCGTCCATGGGATTTTCCAAGCAAGAATACTGGAGTGGGGTGCCATTTCCTTCTCCAGGAAATCTTCCCAACCCAGGGACTGAACCCTGGTCTCCCGCATTGTAGGCAGATGCTTTACTGTCTGAGCCACCAGGAAAGTCCCAAGGTCTGTAAAGAGAGGTGAGTATGGGTACATGCTGTATACTCAGTTGTGTTCCCACTCTTTGACACCCCATGGACTGTAGCTCCTCTGTCCATGGGATTTCCCAGGCAAGAATACTGGAATGGGTTGCCATTTTCTTCTCCAGGGGATCCTTCCGACTCAAGGATGGAACCTGAGTCACCTGCATTGGCAGGCAGGTTCTTTACCACAGAGCATCAGGGAATAATTTAATTCAGTCAGCAGATTTATCCACTACTGACTTAGTGCTTATTCTGTGCCAGTCCAAGGGATGAGTGCTGGGGTAAGGGGGCAGTTCAGTCACTGTTCTCCACCTATGTGTACTTCTCAGGACGTGCCTGAGAGCAGAAAAGGATGAGATGCCACGATCTTAACAGGATGCAAAAGCACAGGGCAGTGGTTTGCAATTTTGAATGCACATCAGACTCACTTAAATCATCCATTAAGGGACCCAGGCACCAGCTCTGTCCAACATGGGAGTCTCTAATCACACATGGCTTCTAAATTAAAGTTAAAATCAATTAAAATAAAAATTGGCTCCTCAGTTGCACCAGCAACATTTCAATTGCTCAGCAGTCACACATGGCTACACCCAACAGAACACGTCCACTGTGCCTGTGTGACCTGGGGCCAGTTACTTAACATGCCTATTTCTCACTAGTAAAACCAAGCATAAGAACAAATAACAGCTAACACATTACTTACTGTATGTGAAGTATGTTCCAGGTACTAACTTGATCCTCACCAGGTAAGTATAACTGTTAGGGAACTATTGACTGAAGCTGCCCTCCCTGGCCAGGCACAATATTGACCGCTTGCAATAGTTATCTCACAACAGGAGGGCCCAATAAGGAACATGCTATCTCCAGACTGAAGAAATCAGGAGGGGCCAAAAGGAGGGCGCAGACGCCAGTCCCTAATATATCCTACCAACCTCCCAGAAACCTTTGCACATTTGGTTTCCATCTTGGCTGAGAGATGCACATGACGCCAGGAAGGACCTTGAGTCAGACCAAATATGGACACAAGGAAGATGACTGCCCGGAGACAACCCAGAAGGTAACCATTACCATAAAACCTGAGACCGCCATCCATGTGGCAGAGTAGTCCTCCTGGGTCCCCTCACTCCACTGCTCTCCCCTCAGGTGCCCCTTTCCAATAAAGTCTTCTGCTTTCTCAGCACATGTGTTTCCTTGGACAATTCATTTTTGAGTGTTAGACAAGAGCCCACTCTTGGGCTCTGGAAGGGGACCCAGAGCAACATTATTTTCACTACACTATTACAGATGAGAAAACTGGGGCACAGATAGGTTAAGTAACGTGTCCCAAATCATGCAGCAAGTAAACAGATGAGTGGAATCCAGAACCCAGGAGTTTGGTCCTGGGTCCACACTCTCCTATGGGGCTGCCCTGACAATTAGAATAAATAATCCATAGAGTACATGGACCAATGCCAGTGCACATCATTCCCAACAGATGTTTGCTGTGAATGTTAGGGGAACCATTGACTGAGACCACCCACACTGGCTAGGTACCATAGTAACCACTTGCATGAGTTGTCTTAAACAGGAGGTCCTGGTAAGGAACGTGGAACTAACAAACTACTACCAAGTGGAAGGATCCGGGAAAGGTCAAAAGGAGAGAGGAGACGCCAGTCCTAACAACCTCCCAGAATTATTCTTACTGGAATTTATCTTGGCTGGCAGATGTGCAAATTGAGACTATTTAACATGATGCGAAGAACTGACTCTTTGGAAAAGACTCTGATGCTGGGAAAGATCAAAAGCAGGAGGAGAAGGAGACAACAGAGGATGAGATGGTGGGATGGCATCACCAACTCAAGGGACATGAACTTGGGCAAACTCCAGGAGATGGTGAAGGACAGGGAAGCCTGGTGTGCTGCAGTCCATGGAGTTGCAAAGAGTCAGACACGACTGAGCGACTGAACAACAAAATGTGATTTAGTACATGACAGGGATGTGCTGAGGGCCCAGCATTTTGGGGATGTGAGTAAAAATCCCAAACCAGAAAGGGCAAAGCAGCCTGCTAGGTGCAGAATTCTGACCCTCAGTAATCATCACATTGATGAGCCACATAAAAAACTAACAACCCCTGTGGATCCAGAAGAACCTGGAGAGGAAGGGCATATATTCGTGCATGTCTCTGGCGGCGCTCTCTAGGGTACAAATGCCTGCAGCCTCCTAGACTTCCCCTTAGCTCCAAAGGGCAGATTCAAATACTTATTAATCTTGGAGGTGAGGGAATGCAGAAAGAAAGGAGAGGCAGTCAAACAATAGCACAGTGATAAAGCAGAGTTCTGGTGCATCCTTAAGGGATATATCTAACAATATATCTTTGAGCTCTCCTACAGGAACTAGCCCCCCCCCCCCCCTCCACCTAGATGAACCAACTTTTAGGCTGAGCACAAGATTCCTGGAACACCACTCAATTGCCTCACCACCAACCAATCAGAAGAAAGTCACACACCCTGAAGCCCTCACCCTAAATGTTGCCTATAGAAACTCTTCCCCAAACACCACTAGGGAGTTTGGGTCTCTTGAGCAAGGACCACCCATTCTCCTTGCTTGCCCCTGTAAGAAACCTTTCTGTGCTCCAAATTCTGAGTTCTCAGTTCGTCTGGCCTCACCGTGCACTGGGCACATCGACATGGGTCTGGTAGCAGATGCCAGCAGCCTAGTTCGCCCCTGCGCTGAGGGGACTGAGGGTCTTGATGGGAGTGGGAGAGGAGAGTGAAAGGGCAGAGGAAGCCCTTTGGTTCTCTCCATGGGCACAGCCAGGGCTTCCCTGGTGTGGTTCAGCGGTAACCCATCTGCCTGTAGTGCAGGAGACCCAGGTTTGATCCCTAGGTAGGGAAGATCCCCTGGAGAAGGGAATGGCAACCCACCCCAGTATTCTTGCCAGGAGAATTCCATGGACAGAGGAACCTGGCGGGACTACAGTTCATGGGGTTGCAGAGTCAGACACTGAGTTACTAACACTTTCACTTTCACACGGGCACAGCCCAGGCTGGAAAGCAGAAAGATGCTGCCTGGGTACGATTCCCTCACCAGCCAGTCCTCAGCTGCCTGGGTTCAACAGCAGAGGCTGAGGAGCCCTGCAGCCAGCATGCAGACACAGTCCTGTCCCGGGTTCTCTCTGCCTCGACTACCCTCCCGCCTGTCTTTGTCACCCCTCCTCCAGCTCTACGGTCCTTCTGGTCCACACAGATGCCTCCCTGCAGGTCCACAGGAAATACAGATTGAGTCTGAGACAGCCAAGAATGCCTTTTTCCTTTTGATGAGATTATGCCTGAGCGAGTGCCTCCTCCGGACATCTGACACTGCCCAGAGCCAGGTCCCTGGGCCCGAGGAGGAGCAGGGCATCTCCCGAGATGACCCGCCTCCTGGCCCCACGGGGCCCTTGCTTTTGACCCTTCGCTTAAGCTGTGCAAGGCCTGGTCAGCCTTTTTTTCTCATTGACTCTGTTTCTCCTCCACCCTAGCCCAGGCCTCCTACTCTGCCAGGGTCTGCCCTGACCCTAACCCTGTCATTTCCCTTAAGAGCTCCCCCTACCCCTGCCTCACAGATCACCTCCGTCCTCAGGATAAAGCCCTCTGCTAGACTTGCGTTTTGAGGCCCCTGCTCATTTCCTGATAGCCTTCCCCTCTGCTCCACACACTGCCCTTTGAGCCACACTGTTTTATCTGAGCTCCCCTCAAAATGTTGGCTTTCCCAGACACTCCATCTTTGCTCACACCCCTTCTCTCGGCCTAGACCCAACTCAGCCCAGGTAATGCCAAGGTTGGCCCTCAGCTGGGTTCCTAGGATGCCCCCTCCTCTCATTCCACCTTCCTGGGATGGCTCAAATAGGACTGCCCCCAGGGAGCCTCCCAAGCTCCAAGGCCTGGGCAGTCTCTCTAGCCCATGAGGTCCCCCATTCTGATACTCAGGGAGGGGAAGAGGAGGCACCTGGTTAAAATCCTGGATCCCCATTTGTCTCTGGGTCTGCCTGCAGTGTGAGAGACTCTGGTTTGATCCCTGGTTTGGGAAGATCCCCTGGAGAAGGGAATGGCAACCCTCTCCAGTATTCTTGCCTGGAGAATTCCATGGACAGAGGAGCCTGGTGGGCTACAGTCCATGGGGTCGCAAAGAGTTGGACATGACTGGGTGACCAACACACACGTCTCCCTCACGGGGCCTTATCTAGGATTAAAGGAGGTAACAGATGTAAAATGCCTTGCCCATGTCTGGAACTGTAATTGGACACAAGTTCATGTGCCCAGTGCATGGTGAGGCCAAACCAACGCAAAATACGGAAACACTGGAGTTTGGAAGAGAGAAAGTTCCATTGCAGGGCCAAGCAAGCTGCTCATGCTCAAAAATCCCAAACTCCCCGATGGTTCTGGGGGAGAAGTTTTTAAAGGAAAAATTTGGGGTGAGGCCTGCAAGGTGTGTGACTTTTTTCTGATTGACTGGTGGTGAGGTTACAGGGAGGTGTTCCAGGAATCTTGGGTCCAGCCTGAAGATTCCATCCTCCCCCTGGGTGGGGGCCTTAGTTCCCACAGAAGAGCACAAAGGCATTGTTATAGATATCCCTTGAGGAGGAACTTGGATCCTGCTTTAGCTACATGACAGCTGATTTTTCTTTTTTAAATATTTATTTGGCTGTGCCAGGTCTTAATGACTGCACGTAGGATCTTCGATCTTCGCTGTGGCTTGCGGGATTTATAGGTGCGGCATGTGGCCCACGTGATCTAATTCCCTTACCAGGGATCGAACCCAGGCCCCCTGCATTGGGAGCTGGGAGTCTAAACCACTGCAAACTGGCATCAGAATTAGGACTCTCCAACCTGACCAGCAAACCTCCTGTGGAAGTGACAGACCCAGTCCCTGGCTCCTAGTACCCAGAGAGAGGGTGTTCAGGAGAGGCCTGTGGAGTGAGCGAAAGCTCAGAAGAGCAGCTAGGGCATCTCCTCCTGGGTACCTTCCTGTGGGGTCTGGCCTGTGGGTGGCCAAAGCTGAAGGGAGAGGACCATTTGAGCTTGGATGGCTTGGATGAAAGAAGGAAGGAACACAGGGAACAGGACAGGAGAAATGAAATGAAACATCTATCAACTGAGC
This sequence comes from Aepyceros melampus, assembly GCA_006408695.1. NCBI lineage: Eukaryota > Metazoa > Chordata > Mammalia > Artiodactyla > Bovidae > Aepyceros > Aepyceros melampus. Next base: position 10,221 of record SJXQ01002742.1, read on the forward strand.
TTCTACTTAGTACTGAAACTAAGCAGGACCCTGTGAGGGCCCCCGGGTCTAGTTTCTTGATCATTTCTCCTTTGTTTCTGAATTCCTTATTTCCCTAATTAATAGCTTTTTGCATCTGCCCTTTGGAACTCTGGGAAGATCTAGGAGACTGAAGCCTTTATCCTACAAAGAAGAAATGGGAGAGCCAGAAAGGCTTTTTGTGAGACCCAGGGGGCCTCACAGGGTCCTGCTTGGTTTCAGTACTAAGTAGAAGCTCAGCTGATGGATGTTTCATTTCATTTCTCCTGTCCTGTTCCCTGTGTTCCTTCCTTCTTTCATCCAACCATCCAAGCTCAAATGGTCCTCTCCCTTCAGCTTTGGTCACCACAGGCCAGACCCCACTGGCAGGTGCCCAGGAGGAGATGCCCTAGCTGCTCTTCTGAACACAGGCCTCTCCTGAACACCCTCTCTCTGGGTACTAGGAGCCAGGGACTGGGCCTGTCACTTCCACAGGAGGTTTGCTGGTCAGGTTGGAGAGTCCTAATTCTGATGCCAGTTTGCTACATGACCTTGGACAAACTTGTCCCCTCTTGGGTTCTGTTTGTGTACTCATAAAATGGTGACACCTCTGCCCTACCCACCTGTTAGAACCATTCGTTGAGGGTTCTGCAGCCTGCAGGCGCCAGACCCCGGGGCCGCAAGGGCAGTGGGACTGTGAGCCTGGCAGCCACCCCAGCCCCCAGAGCTGTTCCTACCTTGACCTCTGGAGAAACAGAGCAAGGTTTCTTCCTGTCTATTCCCCCTGACCAGGCCCCGACCAAAACTCCACAAAGATTTATTGCCCCACAATTTCCTTATCTGGGAGTTTCAAGAGACAAGGGTCACACAGACTTTTTAAAGATGCCTCCTGGAGGTTGAAAATCTGGTAGCTTCACTTCCTGCTCGCCTATCCACTCTCTGGCACAGCCTCTGGATCTGTCTTTGGACAGAGAGGGACACTGAGGCCCAGAGAGGGAGAATGCCTCATTCAGAGCCCCAAGGGGACCCTGGGGGAGGGCTGAAGCAGCCCTGGGATGGGCATCCTGCCAGGGGGCCTACACTCTGTCAGTGGACCCACACATCACCCTGCCCAGCCGCAGGGACCTGGGGCCCAGGCTGAGTCCAGGTAGCGTCCCTGAGACCCTCTCTGAGCCCTGCCTGCACCAGATGCTGTAGGGCAGAGGCAGGAACAGTCCTTTTCCCCTGGGAGCTCAGACTGAAGGGAAAGGCCAGCGAGCTAAGCTCAGGGCAGTAGGGAGATTGAAACTCAGTGAGTGGGTGAAGACCACCAGGAGGCTCTGTTTGATCTCAGCCTTCAAGGCTGAGAGAGTGAGCCCGGGACAGAGCAGGGCCAGCACTGCAGCGGGAGGGCTCAGTGAAGGCAGAGCAAGGGGCTCACGGTGAGGGGATGGGCAGGCAAAGGCATATTCAGGGTACCCAAGGGTCCAGTTCAGCTGGGGCCTGAGCAAACGCAGAGGAGCAATGAGGGCTGAGGGCTTCCCAGGTGGCGCGGTAGTGGAGAATCCGCCTGCTGACGCAAGAGATGCAGGTTTGATCCCTGAGTTGGGAAGATCCCCTGGAGAAAGAAATGGGAACCACTCCAGTATTCTTGCCTGGAGAATTCCATGGACAGAGGAGCCTGGTGGGCTACAGTCCATGGGGTGACACAGAGTCAGACAGGACTGAGCAACCAACTGACTGAATGAGGGCCAGAAGCTCGCTAGGTGAGGTGCTGAACACCCGCTGAGCTGGCACTTGAGTCCACGGGGGTCAGGTGTCAAAGTCTGTAACCAAGGTGTGGCCTGTTGGGGCTGAGGCAGATTAGGAGGGCAAGAATTTTCTTTCCTCAACTACAGGCTGTGTTCAAGGAAGAAATGAGTGGGTTCGTTTCATGCTCAGCTCCTATCTGCTGGAGGAGCTGTGAAGCACGTTGAGATGAGGAGGATTCTGAGGCCTTCCTTATCTGGACTCAGGAGGAGAGGAGCCTCACTGACCAGGGAAGAGCTGGCAGGCAGCTGACCAGGGGTCAAGGCCTGACTGCCCCACCGCCACCCCCCAGACCTCAAACACTGAGTCAGGAGACCCTGCCTCCAGGTCCATTCCTGGGCTACTTCTCAGCAGCTAGAGTTTTAAATCAGAAAAACAGCTTCCTTTCATCATTCAACCCATCTCCCTGTGGAAAGAGTCCCCAGGTATGACTGAGGGCTGCCTGCTTCTGCCTGAGCCTGGGCAGCCCAATATTTCATTTCTTGGTCAAGCCACACACACACACACAGAAGGGTGATGGGAAATTCCTACCTGCTTCTCCCCCACTTGCTTATCCACCTGGAGATAAATGCCCCTGTACACCTTAATCAATTCCCCAGGCACTGTCTGCAACAGACACCAGGAGAGGAAGGTGAGGCCTTCTCCCCATTTCTAGCCTCCCTGGACTCTGCCCACATCTGTTCAGGCTGGTCCTGCAGGCCAGGGAGGGAAGGAGAGTGGGAGATCCAGCGTAGGACAAAGAGTAGAGGAGAGATGTCAGCACCTCTGGCTGAGGAGGCCCTTCTGCTCCCGGACTGACTCTGCCAGGACCTGTGACAGTATCTGCTTTTGACTTTGTAAGAATCTCTCTGGAGAAGGAAATGGCAACCCACTCCAGTGTTCTTGCCTGGAGAATCCCAGGGACAGGGGAGCCTGGTGGGCTGGTGTCTCTGGGGTCGCACAGAGTCAGACACAACATTTCCCTGGTGGTCCAGTGGCTGAGCATTCACCTGCCAGCACAGAGGACACAGGACGTGCGAAGCTCCTGAAGCCCATAGGCCTAGAAGCTGTGGGCCTGCAGTGAGAGAAGACGACATCGCAACGAGAAGCCCGAGCACCGCAGCAAAGACCAATCTCTCTTAGAGTGGTTCTCAGACTGGAGAGCACATCAGGGTTTCCTGGAAAGCTGATTACTACCCAGACTGCTGGGCCCACCCTTGAGTTTCTGATTCAGCAAGTCTGGGGTGGATCCTGAGAATCCTGCATTTCTAGCAAGTTCTCAGGCAGCACTGATGCAGCTGGTTTAGGGACCACTGTGAGAACCACCGCTTTACAGCCCTGCTCTGTGATTTACAGAGATCTTCCCATTCACTGTTTAATTCACTCCTCACAGCCACCTTGGGGTGGGGAGAACTAGCCCCACGTCCTGGATGGAGCAAGCTACACTCAGCTGGGAGCGATGGAGGCACTTTCCTGAGGTTACACAACAAGGAGAGGGGACTTCCCTGGTGGTCCAGTGGTTGGAACTTGGCCTTCCAAGGCACAGGGTGCAGGTTTGATCCCTGGTTGGGGAGCTAAGATCCCACATGCCCTCTGGCCAAAAAACCAAGACATAAAACAGAAGAATATTGTAACAAATTCAATAAAGACGTTAAAAAAATGGTCCACAACAAAAATTTCTTTAAAAAAAAAGGGAGGGGGGAACCTGACCTCCAATGACTCTGTGAGCACATAGCCACATCCTGACTCTGGGCTACTGGGGGCCGTGGTCCTGGGCTTTCTTTCTCCAGTATTCTTTCAATACACAAATGCAGTTCAGGCCAGCATCAAGAATTGGACAGGTGTTCTCACGACAGCTTCTGAAGAGCTATCTGAATAGCAGGCATCAAGGGCAGGTGGTCAAGACACTGGCTTCAGAGTCAGAGACCTGGCCACCAGCCCAACTCACCTTCCCTGTGTCTCGGCGCTACACAGCACCTCCCAACAGCCAGGCTGCTGTGAGATGAGGCACCTAGTGGGATGGAGACCCTAGCCTTGAGGCCTCAATGAACCAGTGGGCACAGACAAGAGCAGTGAGGGATGTAAGGAAGATCCAAAACCTCTCTGCGTTTCAGTTTCCTCAACTGTAGACTAGGGTCAAAAACAAAAACTACCTTACAGGGGAATCCTAAGGATTCCATGCATTTATCCATTCATATTGCCTTAGAACAGTACCTGACCCAGGGCAAACTGCAATAGTGTCAGCACCGAGCGCTCACTTTTCATCCACACATGGAAGCAAACCATTCAAGAATAGAACACAAAACAAAAAAGAAAACATTAAAAATCAAATCAAAACCAAACAAACAAATAGAGTAGGCTGTGAGTGCAGGTGTGCTAAGTTGCTTCAGTCCTGTCTGACTCTGTGGGACCCTATGGACTGTAAGCCCATCAAGTTCCTCTGTCCATGGGATTCTCTAGCCAGGAATACTGGAGTGGGTTGCCATGCCCTCCTCCAGGGGGATCTTCCCAACCCAGGGATCGAACCCGCATCTCTTGTCTCTTGCATTAGCAGAAGGATTCTCTATCACCAGCACCACCTGGGAAGCCCCAGAGCAGGCTGCTGCTGCTGCTGCTAAGTTGCTTCAGTCATGTCCGACTCTGTGCACCCCACAGACGGCAGCCCACTAGGCTCTGCTGCCCCTGGGATTCTCCAGGCAAGAACACTGGAGTGGGTTGCCATTTCCTTCTCCAAAGCATGAAAGTGAAAAGTGAAAGTGAAGTCGCTCAGTCGTGACCAACTCTTTGCGACCCCATGGACTGCAGCCCACCAGGCTCCTCTGTCCATGGGATTTTCCAGGCAAGAGTACTGGAGTGGGTTGCCACTGCCTTTTCCGCCAGAGCAGGCTACGGGCAGTCAAAATGAATGTGCTTCATGACACAGAACAGTACGCTTAAAAATGGCTAAAATGATACATTTGATGTTTTGTGTATTTTACCACAATAAAGAAAAAGATAAAAAGAAACAGCAGCCCCATACTAGAGTGCCCAGCTCTCCTGCACTCCTCCACTGCCTCTGCCCCTGCTTCCATGCTTATTTTCCCAGGGAGCTCCTGCTTCTTTCAACCCTCCATGAACTCTCCTTAGAGTCGGTCCCTGGTGTGACTTCAGGGGGTACAGGACAGGTTGGTTTCCCCCTCACCCTTTCATTCCGGGCTAGTCGGGGCCTCCTCTGCCTAGGCCTCCACAGAAGGGGCCCTGTGGGGGACGATCCTCACCACTCTTCCAGGCAGGTGCCTTCAGGACAGCCTCGCCCTGCTCCCAGGAAGAGGGTGGATCTTCCATCGACCTCCCTCTGGCTTGCTGGGCCTCTCTGTGGAGCTGGCTCTGCTCATCCTGGTAAAGGAAGGGGCCCCTTGAGGGAGCAGTGCCCTCAGTGACCAGCACATGCTCCCACCGGGCTTCGACTGGAGCCCTGCTCTGTGCAGGGAAGGTGCACAGTTACTGAGACCAGGGCTTGGGCTCCAGTCTGCACTGCTGTCATTTGCTGTGTGACCCTGCACAAGTCATTGTCCCTCTCTGGGCCCCAATGCCCCAGCCATAAAATTCGAATGTGCATCCCTGCCTGAGACCCTCCTAAGGCTTTAGGGAAACACTGAAGGGAGAATAGAGGAAAAGGTGCTTTCTTTTTTATTATATGACATGACCATGTTGAGAGGTGGCATGAGAGGTGGCAGAACAGTGGTTATAGACACGGTTGGGAGCCCATCTACTGGGTTTGAACATCAGCACCTCCTCATACCAGCTGGAAGACCTTAGACAGGTTAGTCATCTCTCTAGACCTCAGGTTGTCCATCTATAAAATGGGGTGGTAATTAGTGAATGAATTCATATCTGACAAACACAGTACTGCCTGGCTCACGGTAGTTAGTCAGTCATTATAAGTCATGTCCAACTCTTTACGACCCCATGGACTATAGCCTGCCAGGCTCCTCTATCCATGGAATTTCTCCAGGCAAGAATACTGGAGTGGGTTGCCATTTCCTACTCCAGGGGATCTTCTCAACCCAGGGATCGAACCTGGGTCTTCTTAATTGCAGGCAGTTTCTTTACCAGTAGTCTGAGCCACCAGAGAAGTAAAAAAAGTGCTAGTCGCTCAGTCGAGTGCAAGATAAATTCAAAATAAGTAACAGCAGCTACAGCATGGGACAGATCTAGAGGATTATGCTAAAACACAAGAATGTATATAACAAAACAGAAACAGATTCACAGACATAGAGAACAAACTGGAGATTTCCAGTGGGGGGAGGGAATGGGGAGATAGGGCACGGGATTAAGAGACACAAACTACTATGGATAACATAAATGAGCACCAGGGATATATTGCACAGCACAGGAAAATACAGCCATTATTTTTTAATAACTTTAACTGGCGTATAATCTATATAAAGATATTGAATCACTATGTGGTACAACTGAAACTAATGAAATATTTTAAGACGCCTATATTCAATAAAAAAAAGTTTAAAAAATAAGTAATAACTTCTGTTGACTACTCAACCATGAGAAGGTACGGTTTTAAACTGTTTACCTGTATTAATGGATTGAAATGAACATTTAGCAAAAATGAGTCAGGACTTTGAACAGGGCTTACAGATTAAACCAGAAGCACAAAGAGCCCATGTTCCTTTTCTCTTCAAAGAGGCGACACTAAATACCTAAAGATGCAGGGATGGGAGGGGTCATCTGTGCTCAGAGCCAGGAAAATCTCCTTAACTGGAGGAAAACAGAGGAAGCCTTGCGCCCATCCCCCACCCTCAGCTAAGATTTCGAATCTAAAGCTCTAATTCTTATCTAATCTAATTCTTAGCCAGGCCCACTAACTCCCTCTGTCAAATGATCTTATTACATCTGGAGGCAAGAAACAGACACAGCATCCCAGGACTGCCCAGGGTCAGGGACCCAGAGGGGCACGCAGCCCAGCTCTCTGCGCTCCTTTTCCACACCATTCCATCTGGAAAGTCTGCAGATCTAGGCTTGCCCCATTCTACTGTAGAGAAGCTCACCCCTTCCGGGGACAGAAGATCTCAACAGTTAGACTTCCTCCTTTTACGGAGCGGAAATCTGCAGTTTCCTCCATGGCCCTGTCTCCATCCCTGCAGCCCCAGCAACCACATCCGTTTCTCTGCCCCACAGCGGCCCTTTCAGAGATCTGAGGCACCTGATCACCTGTCCCCGGGGTGGCTCTGCTCCAGGCTGGGGAGTTTCTTGTGTGACTCAGTTTCCCATCTCCCCATTTTGGTTACCTCCCAGTAATGCTCCAAGCTGTCCCCATCTCTCTCCCAGTTTGGAGGGATCATAGCCAAACCCTCCAGATGGAGGCTAAGAACCACTCAGCAGAGCGGGTCTCCAAAAATATCCCAGACTTTGCATGTCAGAGAAGCAGAACTGGCCAGACCCCGGAACGGGATCCAGGTATCCAGCCCTCAAGCCTAGGAGAGTCCTCTAAGACTCAGAACAAAGTTTCCTTTGATCCTGCGTCCGGATACAGTGTCAAATATTTTATTCCTTATGTGTTGCTGTTCTTGAAGGAACAAATTCCAAGGATAGCTGGGGAAGGTCTAATTGTGAGGCTGAGGGTCATATCCCCTAGCTAGGGTCTCCCAAGGCTCAGCCCTTTGGAAGGTGGGCTGTCTTTCTCCAGAGTGAGGTTCAGACTGGGGGAGATGGGGCCCTTGGGATAAGGAGAGGAGACAGACCCCAAGTCTTTGCTGCTAGAAAGTCCAGCAGAGCATGAAGGGTAAACTAAAGCACATCAACTCAACTCATATTTTCTAAGTTCCTAGTTGGAGACAGACCCTTATGCTGGGCTCTGCAGGCCCAGAGGTAGTCTCGGAATCTCTGTCCCTGGCACAGGAAGAAAAATGAAATCACATCCCACTCAAAGGATGATCACAAACGTGGTCGTGTGTCAGAGCGGCAGCAGCAACGAAAAGACCAGGAAGTTAGAGCAGTGGCACCCAAAATGTTTTAATCATTTACTACTTTCAAAGGGAAAAAGGTTGAGCTCACCCACTCAAATATATTACATACAAGTAAACATGGGTTTCCCTGTAACTCAGATGGTTAAGAGTCTGCCTGCAATGTGGGAGATGCGGGTTCGACCCCTGGGTAGGGAAGATCCCCTGGAGAAGGGAATGACTACTCGCTCCAGTGTTCTTGCCTGGAGAATTCCATGAACAGAGAAGGCTGGCAAGCTATAGTCCATGGGGTCCCAAAGAGTTGGACACGACTGAGTGACTAACACTTATGCACTTAACCATCACTAACAGACATAAGGTACAATCTATACAAGAGGCAAGATTTAATATTAACCAGAGTGACTAAATCTCTACTTCAAATAGTGTCCTCCCCCTCAAAAAAATCTTGGACTAACTTCTTGTCTCATGGGTTTGTTTTTTTTCTCCTTTCCTCGTCGTGGGTGATGAACTGATTGTGCTAAAAATCCAATTCATTCTCCCATTCTCTTATCCTCATGCACTAGCATTGGCAGAATTACTAACAATTCAGTGTCCTGGTAGGAATCTTTTAAAATCACTTGCCCATTTATTGAGGGTTAGTTTAGTTAAAACTAGTCAATATAATCCACAAATCCAATCTGGATTAATTAATCTAGATTGACCTGAATTGACGGACCAGGTTAATTAGTTGAGATAACCGCCTAAAATGAACTAAAGGGTGGGGTATCCTTATCACCCTTTCTCAGAAACTTCTGGAGACACGAGACATGAGGCTGCCTGACCCCTTCCTGGAGAGGGGGTCAGTGTGTCTACACCTGGCAAATGATAAAACTTGAATTATTTTCTTGTTTAGATAATATTTTTTCCTGCACCGCACTGAGCATTTTGCATACCTTGTCTTGGATGCCACCAGAATAGAAAACAGGGAGATGCTCAGAGAAGATATTCAGGTTGCAAGGGATGGTAGGGATCAACCAGTTTAACCTCTCATTTTGCAAGTGAAGAAACAAAGAAACAAAGGAAGGGCTATAACTGGTCCAAGGTCACCAGGCTGGTCAGTGGCCAATCCCAGAGGGATTGCAAATCTCTAGTTCTTGATGCTAATACCTCTCTGTTCTGGGCACAGTCAGCCCCTTCCAGCCTCTCTCACTGGGCCATAGGCAGCTCCTTGACCTCTCACCCTCGGGGCTGCCTCTCTTGTGATGTAAGATCACCTGCTGGGCGGCAGGGAGATGTGCATCTCAGCAAAGGTTACAAGTGCTACCAGGATGGAGGACATGATGCCTCAGTAAGCCACGGTTCTGACAGTCACTCTGAAGCCTCAGTTTTGTTATCTGTGAAATGGGACTAATCAGGTTCAGCTGTTGTCTGGGTGATGTGGTCCTGGCAACATCTCTATACGGAGAAGTAACCCCAAAAGGTATTACTACTGTCCTTACTACACTGGAAGGCTCTGTTTAGGAGGGTGAGATCTGAGGTGCCCTTAGAGCTCAAGCATTCTGCCTCTGACCACCAACTGCAGCCCAGGACACCATAGGACCTGGAGTTCTGCAGCACAGTGGTCCCCAGGGTGTGCCAACCCAGGCCTGGTAAGGTGGTGGGCATTTGTAGGCATGTATCCTGGGCCTTCTGAGGCATTGGCTAGAATCCTGCTCCTGTCTCTAGGGCTCTCTTCCCTCCTGCTGTGAAGGGGAAGCCGGGGGTGGGGAGAGGGGCGGGGAGACAAAGGCAGTAGGGAGCTGAGCAGTCAGCTGGGTCAGAAAGTAAGGGGGGCTTTTTCTACAGATAACTTAAAAACAATAATAAAATCAACAAAAAAGCCTGGCTTCATTATCATGATGTGCCTACAGTTCTAAACAATGTCAGTGATAAAACATTCCCTCCTGCCAGGGTAGGCTGCTCCCACCTCTCTGCCCTTGGTGTCTGGCCAGCATCTGATACTATTCCCTTTAGACTGAGCCAGACCAGACTGTATGTTCACCACATCCCAAACAGGCTCAGTGTGCTTCTCGTGCCAGCCCTTGGCTTCTGCTGTTCCTTTGCCAACATCTCCCTCCTTACCACTGTGTGGCCAGCTGCTACAAGGCCCAGCTTAGATGCTTTTTTCTTCCAGGAAGTCTTCCCACATGCAGTTCCAGCCATCCCCTAGCTGCCTCTGACTATCCTCCCAAGATGCAGACTAAGTACTGTCATGTTCTCAGCTCGAGAGCAAGATAAGTGAAAGGGACTGCCCTCTGAAATCCGGAATCCACAGCACAGAAAACCATACCAGGGAGTCACTTCTCAGCTGTGTGACTTCAGATGAGCCCCAAGACTGAAACAGTCCTACCTGCTTCCAGAGTCACTAGTTCAAGCTCCCCTTGCTGACCACATCCTTCCTGCTTCCAGCTTACTGGCACTTCCAGATGTGACCCACCCTCTGTCATCACCCCTGATGGATCAATAAAAACAGGTGCAGGCTCAAGGAGAGAGCTTTGGACCAGAGACTCCTCTCCAGGACAACATAATCCCTTAGGCTTGGCTCCAGTTTTTCTGAAAGGCCAGCTTGTAGGATGGTGTCTGGACCATGTGATATTTGCATACCATGACGCCCATTCCTTGTCTCAGCAAACCGGGACATCAGGCCAGGCTTCACCCACTGCAGACACCCTCCCCCGTGAGAACTTCCATCACTGGCTTCCTCTACTTTCTCTCCCCAATCTGCCTATTCTCTCTTCATTCTCTTACTTCCAGCCAGTTCTGTGGTCTGTCGTCTCACCCTTAAGAACACCATAAAATCTTCTTCCTCCTGACTTTTCTCATTATCATCTGGCAAAACCTTGATGCTGGATGAACCAGGATATTTAAACACTTTGGGGGGAGAAAATGGATGAAAAACAGATGAAAACCCACAGGGTGAGATCCTTTTCCGCTACTGCCTGTCTCCCCCCAGCACCCCTCCCTCTGTGAGTATGGCCTTGCGAAAGGCACAGTGGGCAAGTGAGATCCCAGCAGTGTCCTCCACGTGCGTGCGTGTGCAGTCGCTCAGTCGTGTATGACTCTTAGTGACTCTGGACTGTAGCTTGCTAGGCTCCTCTGTCCATGTGCTCCTCTGCCCATGGGATTCTCCAGGCAGGAATACTGGAGTGGGTTGCCGTTTCCTCCGGCAGGGGATCATTCTGACCAGGGATCCAACCCACTTATCCTGCATTGGCAGGCACATTCTTTAACATTAAGCCATCTGGGAAGCCCCTTTCTCCTTGTATCAAAGCCAATCCATCATTCACCCTTCCCTCCTCTATTTCCTAAACATCTCTTAAATCATCCATATTGGCTACCATTCCCACAGCTACCACCGTGTTCTTACCTGGTCACATAGTCTTGGATATCAAACACCTTGCCCCTGATCTTTTCAAAAGATGGAAATTCAAACTTCCCTGGTGATTCAGTGGTTTAAGAATCTGCCTTCTAATGCAAGGGACATGGGTTTGACCCCTGGTCGGGAAACTAAGATCCCATATGCCACAGGGCAAATAAAGCCCGTGTGACACAACTAGAGAGCCTGTGTGCCACAACCAAGACAAGGCCCAACTGAAAAAAAAAAAAGATGGAAATCCACCCATGCCACTCCATGGCCATTGCTGCAAGGCCGGAAGGGTCTGGCCCACTCTACCTCTCCAAATTCACCTTGGTCAGGGATCTGAGCTACAGACACTTAGGGCTTTGAATTCCTCAATAGTCCATTTCCTCTAGCCTCAGGGCCTTTGCACAGGGTGTTTCTCTGATCTAGAATGTTCCATTCTCATGGAGCATGTTCCACCCCACCTGGCTACTCCCCTGCTTATCTTTCAGATCTCAGCTCAAAAGTCCTTCCCTTAGAACAGCCTTCTGCAGTGATCCTGGACTAGGCACATTTCTCTTCTCTGCCTGCTCCATCTGCCCTCTCTTTTCCAGGTTTTGTGGGACTCTCTGGGTACTGCTGAACTCTCCTTTGATCTGTGAGCTTACTGGGGCAACCCCTAGGTTATCTGTTTTGCTCTGTTTGATATCCCTAGCACTGAGCTGTGTGATGTGGAAAGTGAGCAATACATGAACAAAGGTCTTGTTCAAATAACTCAATTGAAGAATCACTTATTTAGGGTATGAATGAGTGGGCCAGTCTAGGTGAGGTTGTAGGATTATCTGTGCAGGACAGGCCTCTGCAGTCTCTCTCCAGGGCAGGCCATGGGCCAACCTACTCTTGGAAATGGTCATAACAAGGATGAGACTAATGACTCAGCCAGCAAGCTCTCAAGCCTCCTTCCTGTCCACGAGCTCCTCAGCCCTCCTCCAGGCCCCCCATTACTCAGAGCACGTCACATTTAATAGCCAGTCCACCAGGGCATTTCTGTACTGACAATATGTTTACCCTGGTGAACATTATTCCCAAGAGTCAGCGCTCAGGAGCTGGTCTTTGTGGAGTTGGATTAGGAGAAAGTGGTGGAATCCAGTGAAAACAGGGTTTGAATCCTAGCTTTACCTCTGGCTGACTGTGTGATCTTGCAAGCCACTTCTCTGGGCCCTGGTTTCCTCATCTGTAGAAAGAGGCCAAGAATATCTAGCCACAAGGTTGCTGCACATATTAAATGAATGGATATATAGTAAATTAAGAGTCTAGGTAGGGGCTGGTCACATGTCATATTTAACTGATTCTAAGACACACAGTTTTTAACATCACTGAAACTGGGATGCAGCTTATAGTTTAATTGCTTGCCCTTTTTCTTCCTAATGGATTATAAAATAGTGGTATATCTTACAACAGGAGGTGCTCTGCATTCCATGAAATAGCACTGCTGCTGCTGCTAGTTGCTTCAGTCATGTCCGACTCTGTGCGACCCCATAGACGGCAGCCCACCAGGCTCTCCCGTCCCTGAGATTCTCCAGGCAAGAACACTGGAGTGGGTTGCCATTTCCTTCTCCAATGCATGAAAGTGAAAAGTGAAAGTGAAGTCATTCAGTTGTGTCCGACTCTTAGCGACCCCATGGACTGCAGCCCACCAGGCTCCTCCGTCCACGGGATTTTCCAGGCAAGAGTACTGGAGTGGGGTGCCATTGCCTTCTCCGTGAAATAGCACAGTAGCTCGATTTTTCTATTCTCTTTGTAAAGAGGTGGGATCGTTTGCGAGAGTCCCAGGGACCAAAGACTGAGAATGCACATCACTGAGGACGAAGGGTCTTTTGGGGTCTGGCACGCTGAGGCGGAAGCCTGAAGCACCACGGAATCTGAAAGCACAGGCTCCTCCCCAGCCTGGTGGCCTCTGGACCACTCGCAGCTGGCCCAGTCCCACTTAGTGGGGGAGGCGGAGCGGCGGGGGGCGGCGGGGGGCGCGGCCCAAACTCCAGCAGGACCCTCACCTCTCTGGATCTGACTCTATGCTTCTGCTGATGTTGCCTGGGGTCCTTGGCTTTGGGCAGTTGGTCATAATGCTGACTGCTTACCTAAACTTTTAGTCTTTTTCCTAAAAGAGAGCGGGAACATCTCTGGAGACCCCCAGAGACCTCTCCTCCCATGTGACACCTACATCAAGCCATCCCTGGCCCCTGCCCTCAACTGTTCTGGAAGACCAGCACTGAGGATCCATTCCCCAGGCTTTACCCAAGTCCTCATGCTGCAGGTACCTCCTTAACCCTCCAGCCTGGCGACAGGAGACTGGCTGGATTACTACACCATCGACATTCCATTTCAGCACACATTACATACAGCCACCTCTTCACAGAAATAAAATGTCTATCCCCAAAAAATTCAAAATGCCGAAAAAAGGAAACAAAATTTTGCCATCTAGTGATAATCAACCAGCTTGATGTGTGTCGGTCTGAAAATTTTTCTTATTTACATGTGTGTAGATCTAGTCTTTCTTCATATTCAAACCAAAATGGGCTCACTCCGTACACTGCTCTCTTCCTTGATTTTCCAGGTGAGACAAATTTGCAGACCTCTCACTATACAAGCTGGTTTCTTCCTAGTGACCTCACGGTGCCCCCTATCCTCTCCATCCCTTCACCTGGCAGGTCCCTACAGCCCTCCTTGGTCAGGTCCCTGAGGCCTGGCCTGGGTGTCCAGCCTCTAGCAGGATGCAATGCTTATGGCCTGAGAGGTTCCTAGGGACACCTGCCCCCCTTCCTCAGGACAGGACTGTGACTGGATTGCAGTCACCCTCAGGGCCTCCTCGAAGCACAGCCGCACCCCAGCACAGAAACACCCTAGAACTCTTAAATTAAGGGGTGTGAGGTGAATGGTGGCTGTCTGTCCCCGTTGGGCCTGACCACAGACCTTTCAGGACAGACCAAATGTTCTCCTGGACTCAGATGCTGCCTTGATATTTCCCTAAGCCCTGGGGACTTAAGATAGCACAGTAAACAACAGAGAACAGGTGCCTGGCATTCATAGTTCATTGAGTGTTTGCATGCTCTCTGTCCAGTTTTGGAACTCATAACCACTGTATTCATTAAGCAAAGCAGGTGTTTATTATCCCCATTTTACAGATGAGGAGACTGAGACTCAGAGGTGGAACAGTTTACCCACTGACCTTTCTTGCTTCTCTTCCCTTCAGAGTTTGGCCAACTTCAAATCCTACTAACAACCTGGCCCAAGCATCACTTCCTGCAGGCAGCCTCCCAACTCTACCCGCCTCCCCAGGCTGCGTTAGATGCTCCTCCTTGAGGGCCCATAGCTCTGGGGTTTCCCTATCTGAACTGAGCCCCTCACCAGAATGCATGCCCTTGAAGGCACTGATGGGTCTGGCTTATTCCCCTTCTTACTCCCCAGGCCCAGTAAAACCTCAGTAGTGGCTGCTGAAGGATAACAGATCTCAATAGATGGAATGAAGATGGTTACGATTATTAAGGCAAAAATGCCCTCCCCACTTTATAGAAGAGGACAAGGGGTATAAAGAAGGGACAGAACTTGCCTACAGAGCATGTCATTGACCAGGACAGGTCTCCCTCTTCAGAAGGCTCTTTTGTTTCACTGTGTTCCTTGTTGCTCGCCATCTTAGAGTCCAAGCCTCTGCTTGGGGTTCATTTCCATCTCCTCCTGCACTGGCTAGGCTTCCCTGGCCAAGCAGGTGTGAAGGGAACACTAAGGAGGGGGATCTGGCTGGGAAGGCTTAGACCCCCAGCCTGGGCCAACACCCTGGGGTAGCCCTAGGAACAGCAAGAGCAGTTGGCTCTCCATTGAGCTCTTCCATGCGCTATGCCCTGTGCCAGAAATTTCCATCTCCATTTCCTTCGTCCTGCAGCTAGCAGGTGGGGAGAGAAGGATCCCAGCCTGAAGCTCACCCAGTGGCGGTGCTGGGATGGGAAGCCAGGGCTGCATCCCTAGCAGCAGGCGGCCCGGGGAGTTTGCTGGCACCAGTGCCAGAAATAAATGCACAGTCAGAGTACCAGAGACAACTCCCAGGGGGCCCGTAGGCTTGGCAAAGTCCCAAATCTCCTTCCCTACGCCGGTCACCTCCCAGCAAGGCCTGCTGGAGGGCAGAGACTCTTGACCCAGGGAAGACAAGCCTGCCCTGGAAATGCCCAGCACTCTGTATGCGTAGGTCGTGGCACCTGCCAGCCCCCTGCAAACTCTGGGCTCAAGGCCAAGCTGGAAGCAGCTGTCACATCAACCCTACAAATCCTCAGCTCCCTGTTTCTTCTTAGAATGAGATCATACATATCTGCTCCCAACTGACTGAGAGATGCTAACTAAACAAGGCCTCACCTTTCACTGGGCCTTAACTTCCCCGTCTGTGAAATGATGCTGGGGGTGGGGTGAGTGGGGGCCGTGTGTCTCAATAGAACTTACCAATGGACATTCTAGTTTGCCTACAGGCAATGTAGCTCAGTGATTAAGACCCTAAACACTGGAGTCATATGATATGGGTGCAAATTATGATCCTGGGCAAGCTGCCCAACCACTCTGGGCCTCAGTGTCCTTATCTGCGAAATGGGGATAACAGTAGAAAAAGAGACAAAGTAGACATTACTAAAATATTTATATTGATTATCTGAGATAAAAAGAGAAGACAGAGTGATTTATTTTGTTTTCCTCTCTTTTTTTCTAAATTCTCTATTATCATCAAGTTTTTATAACAGAAAAAACAAATATACTTTCCTGGAAAATTAACTTCATTGAGATATAATTCATATATAATATAATACGCCCATTAACAATAATAAGTAATAGTAACTATTCTATAGATTGTTTTGAAGATTGACTGGGCCAGTTAAAATCTTAGATGGAGCCTGAAACAAAAGAGGTGCTATTAAGTATTTGTTAATACCAAAATGAGATTGATTATATTCTTTGCAGCCAAAGATGGAGAAGCTCTATATAGTCAGCAAAAACAAGACTGGGAACTGACTGCGGCTTAGATCAGGAACTCCTTATTGCCAAATTCAGACTTAAATTGAAGAAAGTAGGGAAAATCACTAGACCATTCAGATATGACCTAAATCAAATCCCTTACAATAAACAGCAGAAGTGAGAAATAGGTTCAAGGGATTAGATATGATAGACAGAGTACCTGAAGAACTATGGATGGATGTTCATGACAAAGAACTATTGACGGAGGGATCAAGACCATCCTCAGGAAAAAGAAATGCAAAAGGGCAAAATGCTTTCTGAGGAGGCCTTACAAATAGCTGTGAAAAGACAAGAAGAGAAAGGCAAAGGAGAAAAGGAAAGATATATCCATTTGAATGCAGAGTTCCAAAGAATAGCAAGGAGAGATAAGAAAGCCTTCCTCAGCGATCAATGCAAAGAAATAGAGGAAAACAATAGAATGGGAAAGACTAGAGATCTCTTCAAGAAAATTAGAGATACCAAGGGAACATTTCATGCAAAGATGGGCTCGATAAAGGACAGAAATTGTATGGACCTAACAGAAGCAGAAGATATTAAAAAGAGGTGCAAGAATACAAAGAAGAACTGTAAAAAGATCTTCACGACCCAGATAATCACGACGGTGTGATCACTCACCTAGAGCCAGACATCCTGGAATGCGAAGCCATGTGGGCCTTAGGAAGCATCACTAGGAACAAAGATAGTGGAGGTGATAGAATTCTAGTTGAGTTATTTCAAATCCTAAAAGACGATGCTGTGAAAGTGCTGCACTCAATATGCCAGCAAATTTGGAAAATACAGCAGTAGTCACAGGACTAGAAAAGGTCAGTTTTCATCCAAAACCAAAGAAAGGCAATGTCAAAGACTGTTCAAGCTATAGCACTATTGCACTCATCTCACACCTTGGCAAAGTAATGCTCAAAATTCTCCAAGCCAGGCTTCAACAGTACATGAACTGTGAACTTCCAAATATTCAAGCTGAATTTAGAAAAGGCGGAGGAACCAGAGATCAAATTGCCAACATTCATTGGCTCATCGAAAAAGCAAGAGTTCCAGAAAAACATCTACTTCTGCTTTATTGAATCTGCCAAAGCCTGTGACTGTGGATTACAACAAACTGTGGAAAATTCTTAAAGAGATGGGAATACCAGATCACCTGACCTGCCTCCTGAGAAATCTGTATGTAGTTCAAGGAGCAACAGTTAGAACTGGACATGGAACAACAGACTGGTTCCAAATTGTCAAGGCTGTATATTGTCACCCTGCTTATTTGATTTATATGCAGAGTATATCATGAGAAATGTTGGACTGGATGAAGCACAAGCTGGAATTAAGATTGCCAGGAGAAATATCAATAACCTCAGACATGCAGATGACACCATACTTATGGTATAAAGTGAAGAGAAACTAAAGAGCTCTTGATGAAAGTGAAAGAGGAGAGTGAAAAAGTTGGCTTAAAGTTCAAAATTCCGGAAACTAAGATCATGGCATTTGGTTCTATCACTCCATGGCAAATAGAAGTGGAAGCAATGGAAACAGTGACAGACTTAATTTGGGGGGATCAAGGCTGTATTTTGTCCCTGCTTATTTAACTTATATGCAGAGTACATCATGAGAAACACTGAGCTGGAAGAAGCACAAGCTGGAATAAAGATTGCCAGGAGAAATATTAATAACCTAAGATATGCAGATAAAACAACACTTATGGAAGAAAGTAAAGAACTAAAAAGCCTCTGATGAAAGTGAAAGAGGAGAGTGAAAAAGTTGGCTTAAAACTCAATATTCAGAAATCTGAGATCAAGGCATCTGGTACCACCACTTCATGGCAAATAGATGGAGAAACAATGGAAACAGTGACAGACTTAATTTGGGGGGGGGGGGGGTCCAAAATCACTGCAGATGGTTATTGCAGCCATGAAATTAAAAGATGTTTGCTCCTTGGAAGAAAAGTTATGACCAACCTAGACAGCATATTCAAAAGCAGAGACATTACTTTGCCAATAAAGGTCCATCTAGTCAAAGCTATGGGTTTTCCAGTAGTCATGTATGGATGTGAGAATTGGACTGTGAAGAAAGCTGAGTGCCAAAGAACTGATGCTTTTGAACTGTAGTGTTGGAGAAGACTCTTGAGAGTCCCTTGGACGGCAAGGAGATCCAACCAGTCCATCCTAAAAGAAATCAGTCCTGAATATTCATTGGAAGGACTGATGCTGAAGCTGAAACTCCAATACTTTGGCCACCTTATGCCAAGAACCGACTCATTTGAAACGATCCTCATGCTGGGAATGATTGAAGGCAGGAGGAGAAGGGGATGAGATGGTTTTATGGCATCACTGACTCAATGGACATGAGTTTGAGTAAACTCTGGGAGTTGGTAACGGACAGGGAGGCCTGCTGTGCGGCAGTCCATGGGGTCACAAAGAGTCGGACACAACTGAGCGACTGAACTGAACTGACTGAAATAAATAAGGCCCAAAGCCAGCATGGCTTCCTCCTCCTCTGGCTTGGATTCCTATTTCACCCCAAGGGCCAAGCTCAGCAGATCCTCTGCCCCCATGATCAATGGTTCACACTGCCCTGGTCAGCTTCATCATTCCAGCCCGAGACTCTTTCCACAGCTTTCTCTCTGTACCCAAAAGAATAACAGTAACACAAATGTGGCCATGCTCTTTCCTTGTTTAAAGCTTTCCATGGCTCCTACTCAGTTCAGTTCAGTTCAGTTCATTTGCTCAGTCATGTCCGACTCTTTGCGACCCCATGAATTGCAGCACGCCAGGCCTCCCAGTCCACCAACTCCCAGAGGTCACTCAAACTCACATCCATCGAGTCGGTGATGCCATCCAGCCATCTCATCCTCTATCATCCCCTTCTCCTCCTGCCCCCAATCCCTCCCAGCATCAGAGTCTTTTCCAATGAATCAGCTCTTCATATGAGATAGCCAAAGTACTGGAGCTTCAGCTTTAGCATCAGTCCTCCCAAAGAAATCCCAGGACTGATCTCCTTCAGAATGGACTGGTTGGATCTCCTTGCAGTCCAAGGGACTCTCAAGAGTCTTCTCCAACACCACAGTTCAAAAGCATCAATTCTTCGGCACTCAGCCTTCTTCACAGTCCAACTCTCACATCCATACATGACTACTGGAAAAACCATAGCCTTGCTTAACCAAAAGCCCTAGCTCATTTATGAAACAATGTTTCACCAAGTTACTGAAACTCTCTGTATCTCTGTTCCTTTAAATGAAAAAGAGAAAAATCGTACCTCCCTCAAACTTACCAAACACCATACTGCATGAGACGGGGTACACAATCTGACCATGGGCCTCCCTCACCTGTGTCCTCTTCCCTCTTACCACTACTCTAGTCTGCTCTTCCTGAAGGTGCCAAGCATGGTCCTACCTTAGGGCTTTTGCACTGGTCATTCCTTCCATCTGGACAGCTCGTCCCCCAGGAATCAGCCAAGCCTTCTCCCAAAGGTCACCTTCTCAGTGATTCTCCCCACCAACTATTTGAAACCACAACTCTTCCCTTTCACTCTCCCTCACACACTTGAAATATCCTCTTATGTTTTATTTGCTCCATCTCATTTATCACCACCTATTTTATTGTTGTCTGTCTTCTTTTCCTATCAGACTGTAAGCTCCTTTAAGACAGATTTTTTTTTTTAGTCTATTTTGTTTACTGTCAAGAACCTCTCCTCACCATACCTAGAAAATAACCTAGTGCAGTGAAGGTGTTTAATAAATGAAAGGTTGAATGATCAAATGTGAAGCCCTTAGGACAATCAGGCAGGTGGTAACTACTCAAGAAATATTAGCTTATTGTTATTGTTATTGATAATTCAAGGCAATGCTCCCATGTTCTTCCTCCATGACTTCTCTGAGCTTACACAGTAATCTAATCCCTCTTTCTCCCACCGCACCCTGCCAATCTCTCAATTATATGGTAAGGAACACAGTGCTTTTTAATTATATCTTTTTCCATTTAGGCTGAACCAAATAAAATGGCCATTTCTTGTAAGTCAAAAGTAGCCAGATAGTGCCTTTTCACATAGTTTAACATAATACATTTCCCATGGTGGCCTGCAGGCCACCGGGAGGCACCTCAAGGGCTAGTACACAGTAGGTGTCCAGTAAATGTTTGTTCCCCAACTCCTGGCCCTTCATGAGACGGGGTACACAATCTGACCACGGGCCTCCCTCACCTGTGTCCTCTTCCCTCTTACCACTACTCTAGTCTGCTCTTCCTGAAGGTGCCAAGCATGGTCCTGAAGGAGGCAACGTGAAATAATACATGGAGAATCTTGGTGAATTATTTTCTGATCCTCCTGGAAAATCTCTGTCCCCTAAAATAATCTAGGTTCTGGCCATTTCGAGATAACAAAGCTCTAAGGCTGAGGGAAACCCCTTCCCTAGAAGAAAAATGCTGGCTAGTTGTTTGCCTCTAAGAGGATTTATTTAATGATGGGGTCATGGGGTAGGGAGGCTGGAACATTCTTTGGTTATCCTTGTGTTCCCTGCTCCTCCTAATAAAGGCTTTTGCTACAGAGATTTGCTCAGTCTAGAATGTGAGTTGTCCAGAGCTCAAGGAAATTCAGCAATCACTGAATCTATCGCACTTCACAGGTAGGGAAGTGAGGTACAGAAGAGGGCAGGAATTGACCTGGGATCACAGGATGGGGTGAGGAAGAACCTTCACTGAATGTATGCTGACATAAGTCTTGTGGCTTTTCCTCTGGACCACACTGCTCCTGTGTTAGCCAGACTCTGGTAATGGAAACTTCAGTATCATTATTTTAAAAGCTGTACTTTTTAAAAGAAATGCTTATTCAGCCGTAGTAAAACACCAAACACTTCTTTACCATAAGATAATTTCTTGTAAATAACAGCGCTACACTCATCTCTCCTATAATTACTTCCTTAGGGCAAAGTCCTCAAAGTAGAAGGCTAGGGGCAAACGGAAGTTAGGACCATTTTCATGGACTTTTGGAACAAGCTGCCAGATTGCCCTGCAAAATTAAATGCTACTGGAGAATCCCTATAGCTTTACCAGCATAGAGTTTTATCCTTTTACATTTATTTCTGCTAATTTTATAGGAATAAATAGAGTGCTTTCATTTACTATATGGTGTGTGTTTTCAGACACACACACAAGTCCTGGAATCAGGATCTCTGGGCTTGGTTGCTTGTCTGCTGTGTGATCTTTGACAAGTCACATCCCCTCTAGGGACAGAGGATATCTATCTGTAAAATGATGGGGTTGAATGAGATGATTTTTTAAGATTCCTTTCAGCTTAGATATTTCATAATTCCATGGTGCATTTTAAAATTATTGGCCTAGGATGACTATTTAATACCCAGGATCTCTCACAGCTCTAAATCAAGGTCCAAACAGCTTGGACTAGTGGAACAGGAAAACAGAGCCCGGATTATACGCAGGTAGAGATGACAGGAGACACAGGGAGCACTAAAGCCTGTGTGAGGGAGCTACGCTTGAGTGACAGGACAGATGCTTAGTCTGCTTTTACGAGGGAATAATAACACTCATCTGTGGTCTAGCCTCAAGTCCCGTGCAGCTCCCCCATGGCCAGAAGGTAAGGCCGCGGTCACTCTACTTCAGCCTGAGAGTCCCAGACTTGCAGTCAAAGGTAGCTACCCTCAGCAAGTGCTTGGCCAACCTCTGCTCACACACCTCTGAGGAACCAGCGGAC
The DNA here is from genome assembly GCA_006408695.1 of Aepyceros melampus. NCBI lineage: Eukaryota > Metazoa > Chordata > Mammalia > Artiodactyla > Bovidae > Aepyceros > Aepyceros melampus. The sequence continues at coordinate 32,034 of SJXQ01002742.1, forward strand.
ACCCCCTGCCCCAGCAGCCTCGCCCTTTTTTTTGGCTGTAAGAAAGCTCCCAGGTGAGGGACAAGTCTTGCAAGAGGACAAGGGAGACCAGAAGGCCCAGACCTGATGCTCTGAACCTGTTCCTTCAATCAGGGTGGGTGACAGGAGAGGATAAGGTCTGGAGAGAGTCTCCTCTGGCTCCTCTCACTCCAGACCTAAGGCAGCTGCTCACCTGCAGGTAAATCCTAAGGAAGTGGGCTGTGAACAAGCCCCAGGCTGACTACTGCCCTCTCTGGGGCAGACACCTCAGCTTCCTGGTCCCGCCTTTGCTCTCTTCAGCTCCAACAGGAGAAACAATGCTGGACGTGTGGCTGTTTATCCCTGAAGTGAACTGACTTAAGGGTCCAGATGACTACCCCAGGGTGGGAGGCAGGGAGGAGTCAGATGTCTGTGTGCTCAGAGCAGGACTAGCAGATCCTAGCTCTGTTTACAGCTAGTGAGACTCCCATAATAAGATGTGTGTAACTGGGGATCGAGACCTTCCAGAGGGGATCTGACCAAGGGGCTGGGCCAGATGCCAGGACTCTTTTTTACACAGTCTGGAGCCACACACAGTCCCTCTGACACTTGCTCTGTCCCAGACCCAACCCCACCCAGACATGGCTCTCCCGGTGCTGGAGCCCCTCTGGGGTCCATGCATGGACCTAGCCCTATCACAGCAGGCTGGGACACCGAGCGTCAGCACCTGGTGGGGAAAGGAAGGGAAGGACATGGGGAGGGCAGGTTCCACACCATTCCCTAAATCCAGGTGCCTGCACAGGTCTGGTCTAGGCAAGTCTGGGGCCAAGGCCCCCACTACCTCCAGCCCAGGGCTCCCGCCGCCCCAGACCGCGAGGTAGACTTGGCTGGCAGACTCTGATGGCCCCACCCTGCATGCCCAGGCCGGCTCCACAGGGACCTGGGGGTTGTCCGCTCCCCCTGCCTATTCTCGTGCCCGGAAGCTGAGGCCCAGCAGGTTTCTCAGCCAGGAGAGGGTCGAGTACCACACGGGTTCCGCGGGGCACCCAGGCCGCTAGCGGGGGGCGGGAAGGAGGCTGACGGGCACGGCCAGCCACACCCAGCATGAGCCGCACTCACTCCGGGTGGGCTGTGCAGACACTGCCCAGGCGGGCCCCGCGCCGTCGGGAGGCTGGAGCTTGAGGCAGCCCCTACTCTAACAGTCAGGCGAGGAACGTGCCACCACTGCGCCGGCTATTCCGATGGGGAAACTGAGGCCTAGAGAGGAGCAGTGCTTTGTGCAAGGTCACGCGGAGGGGCTGGAAGTCAGGTCCCCCGCGCCCCGCCGGGTCCCCCGCGGTGCGCCGAACCCCAGCATCCCTCCCCAGGCGCTGCAGCCCGGAGGCGCAGCGCGCACACATCGCACAAACCGGGAAGGTATGGCCGGCGGCCCGGGGCCGCCCTACCTTGATGACTGCCGCGCAGGTGGCGGTGGCGGCGGCGGCGGCGGCGGCGGCGGCGGCGTCCAGCTCCGGCTCCGCGCTCTTAGCCGCCGCCGAGTCCCGGAGCCCGGCGCCGCCGCCTCCTCCTCCCCACCTAAGTCGGCGGGCGGGGCCGGTGGGCGGGGCAAGGGCCAGGCACATGCCCCGCCCTCGCGCCCCGCGAGTTCGCGGGGCCACCCCTCCTTTCTCGAGCCCTCGGCCGCGCTCCTGGCCCCCGGGGCTGGTCCCGGGGCGCGCACACGCGCGCAGAACGGGCGCGCACACCGGCGTGCACACGCCGCAGTGATTGGGGCGGGCTGCCCGGCTAACCGAGCCGAGGCTGGGGACAGTCACACTCGCCTGCCTTCGCGTACCGCCGCTCCCTCGCCGAGTGGCTTGGAACAAGGGATTCGACCTTCCGGGAGCCTCAGTTTCTCCCCTGGTGAAAGGGAAACAGTAACTGTGTCTGCCTCAGAGAGCTGTTTGAAAATTAGATGAGACGATCTAATTTACCCGCCTGGTGAAGTGCGGCGCAGAGCCGACCTCTGGGAGCAGCGCTCGGTGAACCTGGGCTGTTGGAGTAATTCCTGAGGCTTCTCAGTCCGCCTGCAGAAAGAGGGCGGGGAGGAGCCGGAGGACGCCCTTCTTTCTCTCTGTGGCCAGGAGGGGGCGCTGCTGCCCGTTCTCGCCGGCTATGGGGTTTTGCACGCTAGGCACTGGGACAGAGATGGAGGTGGTCCAGGCTTTTAGGAATACCATCAGCCAGCACTTAATGAGCCGGGCACAGTTCTAGGCACCTTCAATGCATCGCCATAGTTTACGTCACACAAACCTATGAGGTTACCTGTTACTCATCTATTTTATACATGAGGCACAGAGAGATTAAGTAGTTTGCCTAAGATCTGCTACGTCACAGAGTCGTGTCCGACTCTGTGCGACCCCATAGACGGCAGCCTACCAGGCTCCCCCCTCCCTGGGATTCTCCAGGCAAGAACACTGGAGTGGGTTGCCATCTCCTTCTCCAATGCATGAAAGTGAAAAGTGAAAGTGAAGTCGCTCAGTCATGTCTGACCCTCAGCGACCCCATGGACTGCAGCCTTCCAGGCTCCTCTGTCCATGGGATTTTCCAGGCAAGAGTACTGGAGTGGGGTGCCATTGCCTTCTCCTGCCTAAGATCACAAAGGTAGTAATTCAACCTTAGGCAGAGTGGCTCCCAAGCCCAAGCTTATAACTACACTACCACACCACCTCTCTTGTGAAGAGCTCTTTGTTTAGTGGTGTATCTCTAGGAGCTAGAACAGTACGTGGCTCAGTAAATGTTAACTCACCTCAACGTCTTAACTCACCTAGTGCCAGGGCCAGTAACTGGTGCACTCCCTTGCATGGTCACACATCTATGCCTTTGTTCACATGCTCCCCTCTGCCTGGAGTTCTCTTCCCTCACCTCCTACTGTCCTTCCTTCCGGGGACAGTACCAATGCCCCTCTCCGGGAAGTCTTCCCAGATTCCAGTGGGTGTGCCCTCCCAGCTGTGTATCTGCCTTTTACCCCTCGTGCCATGATAGTGGGTGGCTGGGACTGCGTTTAGGGACAGCCTGGTTGACAGGGACCTTCCTGGGGGCCCTGGACATATGGACCAGTGGGGAGGCCATTGGAGGGCTCTGCAATAGACACACCCTGGCACTCTTCTTAGAGATGCCGTGTAGGTGTGTTCCTCATCCCCCTGCCCCTTCTATCCTCCTAATGCTGATCCATTTGATGAAGACTACCTGCCCAGTGGTCACGTACGGTTGTGAGAGTTGAACTGTGAAGAAGGCAGAGCAGCAAAGAATTGATGGCTTCGAATGGTGGTGCTGGAGAAGGCTCCTTGGGCAGCAAGGAGAGCAAACCAGTCAATCTTAAGGGAAATCAACCCTGAATACTCGTTGGGAGGACTGATGCTGAAGCGGAGGCTCCAGTATTTTGGTCATCTGATGTGAACAGCTGACTCATTGGAAAAGTCCCTGATGCTGGGAAAGACTGAGGGCAGAAGGAGAGGGTGTTACAGGATGATAGCTGGCTGGATAACACTGTGGATGCACTAGACGTGAACTTGTGAGGGACAGGGCAGCCGGGCATGCTGCAGTCCATGGCGAAGCAGAGAGTCGGACGTGACTGGGCAACTGAACATCAACACCCGCTGACTATCTGAAGTGCACACATGAGGAAACTGAGGCCAGAACGGGAATGACCTATCCAGGGGTCTCTAGCTAGGAAACACACAATAGGTCTGGTCCCAAAGTTGGGTCCATCTGCTAGGACCTTCTATTGGGCCTTATTGCTGAGATAGGCCAGAAATCCAACACCTTCCTGTGTCAGCATGGCCTTTGTTTAATTTGCTGTGTTGGGACTTTCCTGGTGGTCCAACGGTTAAGACTCTGTACTTCGAAGGCAGAGGGTGCAAGTTTCAACCGGTGGTTGCGGAACTAAGATCCTATATTTTGTGCGGTGTGGCCAAAATTTCTTTTTTAAAATTAACCTGCCACATGTGGGTAAATGTCTTCTGAGTGACCAGAACCTGTGTGTGTGTGTGCAGGTGTGAGAGAAAGTGGCAAGTTCTCCCCTATCTGCCCAGCATGGAGCTCTCTGTACAAGGTGGTCCTGTGCTCATGGCAGGCTGAGCTGAGGGAGGGGACATGTGCCCCTCAGAGGACAGGGTTAGGGGGAGGTTCTGAACATGCGGGAGAGCATCCTGTAGGAGTGAATGTGCATCTCCCACTTTAGGGTAGGATCTTCCAGTGCCCCCCTGCTGTTTTGAGGAGCCCCTTTATTCTTAGGGATAATTGCCCCAGGAAGGTTCCCTGGGTGACTCCTTTCCCTCACCTGTAGCATGGAGCGTGTCCTGATTGCTGGGGGCCTCGTGTCTGGGAGGGATGCTATGAGCTGAAGGGCCCAGCCCTGGGTAGGGAGGTAGGGCTGTGAGGGATCAGATCCTCCAGCTGGGAAGGCAGCAATCCCGGGGGGTGGTGGGGGCGACAGCTGTGGTGCGGGGCCAGGAACCTGACACTGGGGCTGGGCCCCAAATGCCTTTCAGGAAGAGCTGAGGGAGGGTGGGCAGTCGCCCCAGAGATTCTCGGAGTTCGGCTCCACCCCACCCCCCAAGTCCCTGCTACAGCCTCCCTTGTCACGTAGATGGTTCTTCCTCCCATTTTCCTTTGCCTGGGGTGTTCCCACTGGCCCTCACGGCTCAGGAGGCCATAGGCCAAGCTTGCCCTTTCTCCTGGGTTCTTGGGGGAGGTGTTCTAGCTTGGAGGAGCTCTCCCTGGACTTTCCAGTTAGCAGCCTCTAAGGCTTAAGCATGGCTTAAACTCTTGTGGCTTTTGTGACTTTGGGCAAGTTGGTTAACCTCTCTGAGCCATCCCCTCACCTGTAAAGTGAGCTCTGTCTGGAGTGAGTGGGTGCTCTAGGACAGGCAGTTCATATTCCTGGCTCTTGCTCCAGCTCCCCGATACAGGCCTGGAGGCCCCGCTAGTCAGTCCTTGTTGCCCATGGTCCCCAACCCTGTCGCTGCACAACACCCATGCCCCTCAACAGGCTCTGACCCAGCACTCAGGTGGCCTGTGGTGCAGCCCGGTGGGAACCAGAGGTGATACAGTGCTGGGCCAGCTGCACAGTACCACCCCTCCCAGCGAAGGAGGAGCAGGGGATAGACACTCAACTTTGGGCAGAACTTCTCTGCCCGGGCGTGGCACGTGTGTATGTGTGTGTGGCAGGGGGTGGGCGGAAGGGGAGAGATGAAGCAGAGGGAAGACAAGTAAAGACAAAAGATGAGGGAAGGAGGAAAGGGAGGTGGGGGCAGAGGCAGGGGGCAGACGGGAGGGGAGGGGCGG
>SJXQ01002742.1:37601-55593 GCA_006408695.1 Aepyceros melampus
ACAGCAGTAGCCCTGGTCTGAGCTGGGGTCACGTGCTGTACTTTTGCCGAGGAGGGAATCTGGTTTTAAAGGCTGGAGTCAGAGGGACCAGCAGGACCCAGTCTTTCCTGGAACTGCGAGCCTTTTCTGGCCCTCAGGGCCCTCCTGGTGATGCCTTCTTTATGAAAAGGCCATTCACTGCCAAGGCTGTGTGCTTCACTCTGGGCCGGGCAAGCCGACTCAGCACCAGCGTCATCTCCTTTAACCCTCTCGGCGTTCCAGGAGGCCGGACCCCCAGTCTTCTTGGTGATGGCCCTGAGGGATACAGCCTGCAACCTGTTGGGGTTACAGCCCCGACCCCCCAACCCCAGGCTGCCCTCAGAACACCATCATGCTTCACAGTTACTGTTTGGTGGTGAAAGGACCTCAGCAGACAAAAAATTTTAGCAAATATGAAAAGGCTATCAAGCTTTGGTGTAGAGTGTTCCCAGGAAATGGAGCTGGGCAGCCGCCCTGATGGATGTGGGAGAAAAGGAACCCTGAGGGTCCCCTCCCTGGGGCTGGTGGGGGTGGTGATGGTAGGGAACAAGGGGTCCGGTGTGCCAACCCCTCCAAGTTCACACTGGTGGGTGAGAGAAGGGCCTGTCCCTTGTCCCCAGCAGTGGGCGTGGCCTCCCTCCCAAGCCTCGAAAAGACCTTTGGATCAGAGCAGGAGGCTTTTCTGTGAAGCCCTACCCTAGTCCCTCATAGCAAAGATTGCTGAGCCCAAGGCTAGCCTGGCAGACAGTCACAGGCTTTGCTGAGGAATGAGCTGCTCATGTCACTTGTGCAGCCTCGACCTCCTGCACGGAGGGGGATGGGGGAAGCCTGTCTGCTGAGGAAGGGCCTGGAAGAGCCCAGAAGAACTGGAGCTGAGTTCTGCACAAGCGAGCCCTGACCTGGCTGCAGGCTCTGTCTGTCTCACCACCTTTTTCTCTCTCTCCCAACCACCCAGTTTTTAAAGAGGTGACTCTTCTTGCCCCTGACTATGAAGTTGGTGGTGGAGATCAGATTTTGGGCAGCTAATTAGGGCTCTCTGTTCAATCCTTGCACCAAGTTTCTCTTGGTGGTAGACAGGGGTTTCCCTAGAAACCCCCCAACACCCCAGATGGGCTGTGAGGAGAAAGGAGAGGGCAGATGCAAGGCTCAGGAAATGGGTAGGTAGGAAGCCCAACCAGTATTTGAGAGACACTGTCACCCACAAAGACAGGAGCTGTAAATGCATATGGACCCAGCTCCTCTGGGAACCAGGACTGGCCCTGCAGAGACACCATGAGAAACAGCAGCCAGAGACGTCCTAGGCTAAGAGGCCCTGGTGGTGTGACATCCTGGAGCCCCAGGCCCACCTAGGAACAACCAGTTACTGAGAACTGTTTAGGTTCCAGAGCTTGTGAACTATTTCCAGTATTTACACTGTTTACACAGATAAAGCTTAGAGAATGTTCAAGGTTAACCCTATTAAAGACAGCACTCTTGCTTGTCTTGGTGCTAAAGTGCTCTGCGGAGGAAGTGAGAAGGGGTGCATCCTGGGTGTGCTCATGAGGAGAAAACCCAACCAGTGGCTTCAGAAGCCAACCTTTCAATGGGGAGATTGAGTCCCAGAGAGGAGAAGGGACTTGCCCAGGGTCACATATCGCTGCATGGCTGTCCTTCTCTGGGCCTGCCAGCCCAGGGCGAGAAAGGGCTTGGGGAGGGCAGGCAGCCATGTCAGGGCTCCACCTCCCCCTCATCCTCGCTGGGGCAACCCTCAGGCACCGAGGGGCCCTGGGCTGCCCGGGTCTCCAGGTACTCGGCCTTGAGCTGCTCCAGTTCATTCAGCTCGGCCTCCAGCCGCTCCCGGTGGGCCGCCCGCAGCTGGCGCAGCTGCTTCATGGGAAAGGGGTTCATGTCGTTGAAGGCGATGTGCATCAGCTTCCTGGGGAGAAAGCAGAGTCAGAGTCGGCAGGCATCCTGGGCACCCCCGTGTTCACTCCGCTCAGGCAGCCGAGGCCCCTTCCTGAGAGCAAACAGTGACTGAGAAGACAGTTCCATCTGAAGTGGTAAGTACTGAGGCAGGAGGAAACCTAGGGCTGAGGGACCTCTAACCTTGGAAGAGCAAGTTGGTCAGGGAAGGCTTCCTGGAGGAGGAGACTGTGAGCTGAGTTTTGAGGAAAAAGCACAAGTGGGCGAGACAAACGCGGTGCTGGTGGGAGTGCAGGGAGGCATTCTAAGCAGAAGAACCTGCAGGGCCAGAAGCCCAGAGATGGAGGCTGTCCTGGGAAAGCTCTGTTGGGCAGGATCCTAGGGCATGGGTGTTGGGGGCAGGAGAAGGTGGGCAAGAAATGAAACTGCATGCTGTCTTTGAATGCCATGTTAAGGGGACAGATTCTGAGGCAGTGGGATGTCCCTAAAGATTTCTAAGCTGTGATGGAGGGTCAGTGTTGCTAATGAACCTGCACTGGGAACAGCAGCCTCCTCTCTGCTCTGTGTCCTGGGGTCACACATACAGGGTGGTGGAGGGGTGGGGGCAGGAGCGGGTCTCACCGGCTGTCACAGATGGTCTTGGTGAAGAAATGCAGGTACTGGTAGATTTCCAGGCTATCCTGTAGCCTCAGGAGCGCCTCCTCATTGTACTTGAAGATGGCCAGGGCATAGCGGAACACCACCTGGGGGGCAGAGTGGGGTTCAGGGTGGGGATAGGGAGCCAGGGCAGGGAAGCCCCAGAACCCACACCCCCAGGCAGTGTGGACAGCCCTGGACAGGCTGCAGAGATGGGGGGCTTGGAAGAAACATGTGGGGCAAAGCCAAGGTGGGGGCGGCTGGAAACTGCACGGGGAGCTCAGCTAGCAGTCTGGGGATTGGGAGCCTGACTGTCCTGGGAGCCTGGGCAAGGTGTTGCCCCTGTTGGATCTAATGAGGGTAACCCTGTCTTTACATGGGGTGCTAGCAGGAATTGCATAGAGAGACAGATCTGAGGGTGCTTGGTGAACTGTGAGGTCCACCACCATGGGGAAACGAGGCGGAGGCCAGGGGAGGGCCTGCCCCGCGTCTCCTCACAAGGAAAAGGGCGAGCTGGGAGAAGCCGCCCCATCTAGGGCTCTGTCTGAACAGGAGGAGGGGGAGGCAGCAGTGATGTGCCTTCTGGGCAGGCTGGAGCCCCCTGTCCAGGGGAAGGGAATCCTCCCAGCACTAGGACGGTTTTCAGAGGCAGAAGCGCCACTTCCTCTCAGGGGTGCAGAGCACTTGAGCTGATGAAGCCAGGCTCCCTAGAGAGGTCCCCCAGAGCCCTGCTGGGTGAGCTCCATCCTCCCATCAGCCAGGGGCAGAGTCAAGACCCAGAGGAGGCAGGACTTGCTCAGGACCCTCCCGCTCACCCTCTGCAGTGCCCTACCTTGATGCCCTCGTAGAGGAAGGCGTCCCAGACCTGGAGGAGGATGTTGCTGATGAGACTGTCTGCAAAGACCACAAGGAACCAGTTGAAGGTGATGAAGGACAGGTCCACGCGGCGCTGCCCCAGGTGGGCCATCAGCCTGGGCAGCTTCTCCAAGAGGAGGTCCTGTAGCACCCGCTGGTCCACCTGCAGCCAAGAGAGGACCTGTCGGCTGCCACCCTGTAGGAGGGGTTGCCTGCTTCTCGTCTACCCCTCACACCTAGCCCTGGGGCTGCTCCCAGTGGGTCCTGCCCTGTCTGGGGGCACAGAGTGTCCGGAGGAGCTGGTGCCCAGCCTGACAGGGAGACACGTCACTCCACAGGTGAGTAGCCTTCCAGGTTGGAGCTCTGATGCAGAGGTCTCTGTAGATCAGAAGTTCTTAGCCCACGGAGTTTGGGCCCCTTTATCCTGAACCCCAAGCCAAGCAGGTGCTGAGGCTTGGATCGGTTGACGCCACAGCCACAACTTTGCACCTATTTTGGGTCTGATGCACAAGATGCTCAGGGCAAGGTCGTGGGGCCCAGAGGTGATGCTGCTGAGTGTGGTCACCCTCATGCCTCCGTCCTTGTTTCACTGGACCTAGTTGATCACTCCCAGCACTGGCTCCTTCCCTGCCCTAGGATATGGTTGCTCTGTGGTTGCTCCTATCTCAGTGATGAGCCATTTTAGGGTCCTCCTGCTCTTTCTTTCTTAGAACTGCTGGTTTCTCAGCCCTCTCCCCCTGTTTAAGTCTTCTTCCTGACTTAGCTCTCGGCTGTGGTGAACACCCTCTTCCTTCCTTCCTCACCCTGAACTCCAGGTCCGCTGTGGAGCTCAAAGCCTAGGGTAACTCACTAAATCTAAGATGCCACTGAACCCGCTGAAGGATGCATGGATGGACTGATGATGTCTGAGATTTACTTCAAGGTCATCAAAGTAGGGGGAATGGTGTGAGTATAGGTGGGAATAGTACTAGCCTCCCTGTGTTGATAATTATTGAAGCTAGGTAATGAATATGTGGAGGTTCATTACACTTTCTCTCTGTTTTTGTACTTTTGAAATTTTCTGTATTTCAGAAAATACATGACCAGAGATGGTGTGGCCATCCTGTGATCAGAACAGACAGCCAGAAGGGGCCTTTAGCTTGCTCATTATCTGTGGAAAATAATCCTCCATTTAAGCCACTCAATGGCACCCCACTCCAGTACTCTTGCCTGGAAAATCCCATGGATGGAGGAGCCTGGTAGGCTGCAGTCCATGAGGTCGCTAAAAGTCAGACACGACTGAGCGACTTCACTCTCACTTTTCACTTTCATGCATTGGAGAAGGAAATGGCAACCCACTCTAGTGTTCTTGCCTGGAGAATCCCAGGGACAGCAAAGCCTGGTGGGCTGCCGTCTATGGGGTCGCACAGAGTTGGACACGACTGAAGTGACTTAGCAGCAGCAGCAGGAGAGATTAGCTCAAGTTGGAGGAGTAGAAGGAAGTGAACTCACCCCTTCTTGTGAAAACAACAAAATCAAACTAACTGCTGAACAGCCACCATCAAAAAAATCCCCGGAGCCTACCAAAAAGCACTAGTAAGTAGGGCCCCCTGCCACACAGCAAAACACAGTCCTCACCGGATTCACCACCTACTTCCTGATGACTCCCAAGTCTTCATCTCCAGCCCTGATCTCTCTCCTCACCTCTCCACCCAGAAGGGAAAACAGTGTTGGGTGCTTGAAGGAGGAAAGGGGAACAGGATGGGGGGCGGGGGCGGTGCAAGTAATGGCCTGGTAGGTTTCGATGGGGAGTGACAAGGCTCCCTCTGAGTACCATCTGTCTCTTCATCAGGCAGATGTGCCGATGCAGCAAGGATAGGTCAAGGGGTGAGGAGGGAGAGGCTGGAGGGAGGAGGTGTGAGATGGTCTTGCATTTGCACCTCTCAACAATCCCAGGAAGCAGTGCTACGCCCATTCAGAAGCAGGCAGGCCTGAAGTTCGGAGAGGTGATGCCACCTGTCTAGGGCACAAGGCTGTTTTCCCAGGGCTGGTTCTGACCCTAGCTTTGCCTGACCCCAGGGCTGGCCTGTGCTCAGAGGGCAGTGGAAGGGTTGTGAGAGGACAGAGGCAGCTGTGCTTCTCAGCAGACGATTATGGGAGCGTGTGAAGCATCCCAGTCATCCCACCCTCCCAAGTCCCAGCTTCCTTGTTACCTGACCTCTCTTTTGAAACTCTCAACTGGCAAACACCAAGTGACACTAGATTTCCTCCTCCTCCCTTCCCTAGGATATCTGCTGTCTCTCGTAACATAATATCCTCACTGGACTAACAACAACCTATGGTGTGGGCAGGGCCCTGACAATTCTCAAGGCCATCAGCTCACTGGAATATCACAGCAGACCCAGAGCAGGGTTTATTGGCCCACTGTACAGAGGGAGAAATGGAGATTCAGAGATTCACTGGCTTTTCAGAGATTCATTGGCTCTTAGGAACAATTCAGTGGTACCAACCTGCGTGGCCCAAAACCCTCTCCCTGACCGGCTCACCTGGGATGCCAAGAGCGTCTTGCTGTAGTAGTCAGCGGGCATGATGGTCTCCACAATGGCCACCAGACACCAGAAGGCACTCTCCTCCTCATCCAGGACCAGCAGAGCGATGGCCGCCAGTCTGGAGTGGAAGGAAAGGAGGCCTGGAGTGACCTGTGGCAGTCACAGCCGAGCAGCCCGGGGCAGGTGTGGCTTCTGGGGCATGTCCTCCCCACCACACTCCCTAACCAGGCTGGTGGTGTTCCTGGAAACTGGGGCGAGATGAACATGCTTTTGAAGAGGACTACCTAGGAGATTCATGGAGCAATGGGGATCATCTTAGAGCAGGGCCTCTGGAGTCCTGTTGCCTGGGTATGAATGCCGGTCCTGTAGCTTCCTTGCCGGGTGACTGTGAGCAAGGCCATTAACCTCTCTGAGCCTCAGCCTCATAATAATCACAGTACTGTTTCAAGGACAAACGGAGTAAATACACACTAACTGCCTAGCACAGTGTCTAATGGGCCTCCCAAGTGGCGCTAGTGGTAAAGAACCCACCTGTCAACGTGGCAGACATGAGACGCGGGTTCGATCCTTGGGCTGAGAGGATCCCCTGGAGGAGGGCATGGCAACCCACCCCAGTATTCTTGCCTGGAGAATTCCATGGACAGAGGAGCCTGGTGGGCTGTAGTCCATGGGGTCGCGAAGAGTCTGACGCGACTGAGGTGGCTTAGCGTGTGTGCACAGTGCCTAGCATGCAGTGGGATCTCTTTATAACGTTTAGCTGCCCTCATCTTAATATGCACGGGCTTTGAGACCTCGGCAAGCGTGTTCGTCTTTCTCAGCCTCACTCTCATTACCTGTCAAGTGGGGTTAACAATATCCCCCTCCCAGGCCTGAGACATGAAGGTGACAGACACACAGCATCTTGGTCACTGCCTGGCACCCACCAGGCGCTCAGTACTCCTCAGAGTTCCTTTTCTCCTTTGCTTCCCCTCTCCCTCAGAGTTATCATGACACTCTAGAGATCATGCATAAAAAAGAAGAAAATCCCACAGTGCTGAGCAGGGATGTCTGCCTGGAAGAGGCATTATTTTCTCTCCTTCCCCAGCAGATTTCATCCAGGGTGCATCCTTTTTTTTTTTTTTTTGCTTTTTGGCTGTGCTAAACAGCATTCAGGATCTTAGTTCCTGACCAGGGATTGAACCTGTGTCCCCTGCAGTGGAAGCACACAGTCTTAACACTGGATTGCCAGGGGAGTCCCCAGGGTGAATCTGAGAATACATCGCCTAGGAATGTTCGTGGCATTATTCATAATAGCCAAAAGGTAGAAACAATCCAAATGCCCATCAGCTGGTTAGTGGATACTCCAAGTATGGCAAATCCATGCAGTGGAACGTAGCTCGGTTAAAAAAAGAATAAAACATATGCTATGGCAAGGAGGAACCTCAAGAACATCCTAAGGGGAAGAAGCTTGATGCAAATGACCACACATCATATGACTGGCATATGAAATGTCCACAACAAGAGCACTCACAGAAACAGAAGGAAGATTTGTCGTTGTCCAGGGCTGCAAGTGGGAAGGGAGAGTGACTGTGAATTGGTACAAGATGTCTTTTAGGGGTGATGGAAAAGCTCTAAAGTTGAATTGTGGTGGTCACCATACAACTCCGTGAATTTACTCCAGATCATTGAGTTGTACACTTAAAACCGGTGGGGAAAAAATGGTCAGTGATGAGAAGCTGCTGGCATTCATCAGGAGCCTATCAACCTCTTGGGGCTATAGCCAGACTCCAGCTGAATACATTCAGGCCTGAGAAGGTCTGCAAAGGAGGGTGATGTGGGAAAGAAAAAACTATTAATACTTTAAATAACTCTACTTATATATTAGAGAGAAATGAATTTTAAAATTTTGCTCTGAATTAGTATTAAATCATTACTATGATATCTGTCTTGCTCTAAACAGGCTGGGTTTGTTGCATAAAAGCAGGTTCTGTCCTCTTGAGGTACCACACATGCAGTTCTAATGGCTGCCACTAGATGGCAGCACTCAGACAAGTGAAAGGGGCTGGGTTTGAAGGGCCTTTGAAAGAATACAGTGCACTCTCCACATTTCAACAGGCTCTATTACAAATGTGTGTGTGCGCGCGCGCGTGTGCATATGTGTGTGTGTGTGTGTGTGCATGCGTGCTCAGTCATGCCCGACTCTTTGGGATCCCATGGACTGTACAAATAACCTATTTAAAGCAATAGTATGAATATCTCCTAAATGCCAACAAATATAGCATTCAAAGAAAGAAGTAAAGATATACCTCAGCTGTTCCTCTACAGCCCTCGTGCAACCTCTTTCCACCCCGGGAGAAGCTTCTTTCCTTCTACAAGCCTTCTACAAGGCTTACCTCTAGACACTGTCTTGCTATGGGAACTTCCCCCTGCTCCTTCAGCATAGATTAGAGTCCAAAACTCATATGTGGCTAACCCCATTCTTGCTCTCAAAAAAGTTATATCTGATCAGGAAAAAAAGTTTCTGAGTGCTCTCAGCACACTCTCCGCCACAGCTCCCCTTGTGAGTGTGTGGGCACACAGTAGGAAGGACCAGGTCTGGGGGCTGGAGACCAGGGTTAGCAGTTGGCTCAGCTCCTATGCATAGTGAGGCCCAGGTCAGGTTCCTTAGCTTCTCAGATACTCTGTTGTGTCAGCTGGGCAATGTGGGCACCAATGCCCACCTCTCAGGGCTTTCCTGAGGATTAGATGACATCAGGTATGTACCTGGCATCCAGGAGGCTCTCCTTAAGTCTTAGCTCCTATCTGACCTTTGCAGGAAATGTACAAATCATTCATACTAATCTCATAGCTTTCAGTTCCCTTCCAATCTCATCTTAGAGAGGATTCAAAAGATTTGTCCTTTCTGAATTTTAACATGTTCAAACAGATAAGTGTGCATGTTTCTGCTCAGCTGCTGAATGAATAAATGTATAAATTTCTATGGACATCCCCTATAGCAGATGTTTAGAGTAGTGTGAAATCTGAACAAGTTTCCAAAGAGGCATAGACTTGAGAGGCATTACTGTTCAGTTTAACTCTGAATTCCCAGAAACTGTACATATGTAGGGCTTCCCTGATGGCTCAGTGGTAAAGAATTCACCTGCCAATGCAGGAAATGCAGGTTTGAGTCCTGGGTCGAGAAGATCCCATGGAAAAGGAAATGGCGACCCATTCCAGTATTCTTGCCTGGGAAATCCCATGGACAGAGGAGCCTGGTGGGCTATAGTCCACTGGGTCACAAGAGTGGGCCGTGACTTAGCAACTAAAGAACAAATGCTCAGTTTCACCCAATTTGAGCTGGGAAAAGGGCATTAAAAACAGCTACGTTTGGGAACCATTCCAGTTTGAGTAGGGACACTGAATATTTATTCTGTGTTAAGTAAATGCCATATACTTCCTATTCTGAAAAAAAGAGCTTATATATGAATGGCTTATGTAAATTTTGTCTGAGTATATATGTGTTTAAATTAAGTTGAACCAAAACTTGCTTTGGGAAATATTTGAGATTAGGCCACCTCTATGGGGGCAGCCTTGAGAGCTTCCCATAGTACTGGAAAGGCACCTCTCGGTCTCTTTGGAGCCTCCCAAGAAGTCAGAGAGGCCAAACAGATGGGGACAAGCAGTTGAAAGGACATGTTGAAGACAGAGTTGGGCCAGAGTCCCAGCCCTACCAAGTCACCCCATCCCAGCCCCGCCCCACCATCCCTTATCTCCTGCTGTTGAACCAGAAGTAAAAATTAATCCAGGATGGGCCAGACTCCTTCCTTTGGGAATTTAGGCCTGCAACATGAGGGTGTCAACAAGTGGGTTGTTGAAAGCCTTGACTCAGGGGCTAAGGTCTCTATTCTGACAGTCCTGATGGGCCAGAAATATCCACAGAATGACAGTGAGGCTGGTCTGCTGAGAGAGAAGGAAGCAGCCATGTATTATGAGAGGTCAGAGACCTCCATGGAGGGCTGTACAATCTCAGAGAACAGCATCTCCTTGGATACAGCACGAATGGCACCCCCTGGGGTCGTGATGTGGCCCCACTAGAGACAGCAGTTGCCTTGGCTTGCAACGACCATCTGCCCCCAGCCCTACTTCCTTTCCCGACTTTTGGGAGCTTCCTCTGTCACATTTACAAATTCTCTTTTCCTAGGGCTCCTACGAGTGGATTTTGTTTAAAGCAATGATCCCTGACCCAGGCAGTTGTGCAGTACGTGAGCTGGCAGTGGGCTACACGACCCCAGTGGCCCTCTCGTGTGCTCTCTGTGGGAGCGGACCACCCTCAGGACATGTCACAGGGGAGGAGACGGGACGAGGAGCCTTGGGCTCTGGCCCAACTCTGTCTCCAGTGTGTTCTTTTGCCTGCTTGTGCCTATCTGGTTGACCTCCCTGGCTTCTTGGGTGGCTCCAAAGGGACAGAGAGGTGCCCTGGAAGGTCGAGGCTGCGTAGCTTACCTGTTTAAGCCCTGGCAGTAGCCAATGGTGGGGTTCTGCCAGGAGAAGGCCAGCAGCACCCGGCGGAGCTTGTCAGGGAAGCTGGAGCTGGGACAGGTGAAGTGCTTGTTGTTGGGGAAGGTCCGGTTCAGGTCCAGCTCGATCTGGCGGGCAGCAGGGTGCTTGCAGGCCTGGCCCTGGCTCAGCAGTGCCTGGTAGCAGCCAGGGGCCTGCAGGTGCTGGACGCGGAGGCGGATCAGCCACCTCCAAACACGCGGCCGGTGCTCGTGGGGCACGCCCGCCCGCAGCAGCTGCTTCAGTTCTGCTGAGGGGGCCAGCTCACCCAGGGTGGCCCAGCGCTCCCGCAGTGGCCGCTCCACGGCCTCGTGGGCCAGCAGGTGGTGGGAGTGCACTTCCAGTGCCTGGATCTTGGCCAGCAGCCTCAGGTCCTCCACCTCGTAGTTGGGCACCGTCAGGAAGCCGTACTCGTCATACTCACTGCCAGCAAAAGTCCGTGTCAGCAACACTTTGCAAGGCCCTTCCCCAGATAAGGGGCATTGAGGAGGGTGGGGCCTGGGCATGGAGCCTGCGGGGCTTTATTGTAGGTTGGCCATGTGACTCCGGGCAGGTCACTTCAGTGCTCTGGACCTCAGTTTACTGTGTATGGTGGGTACAGGAGCTCCTGCACTGCCTCAAAAAGACCCAGTAAGATCCTCAGGTGTAAACTGCTAGGAGCTAGACTAGACAGCAAGTGCTAAAAGAGAGATGCTCATTCATTCTGTGCAAATATAAAGGACCCTCTGGACTTCCCTGGTGGTCCAGTGGTTAAGAACTTGCCTTATAATGCAGGGGACGTGGGTTCATCCCTACTTGGGAAACTAAGATCCCACAGGCTGTGAAACAACTAAGCCTATGTGCTGTGGCTAATGAAGCCTGTGCGCTCTGGGGCACGTGCGCTACAACTAGAGTCTGGAGACAATGCAAGATCCTGCATAACGCAACAAAGATCCTGCATGCTGCAACCAAGACCTGATGCAGCCAAACAAATAAGCATTAAAAAAAAAAAAGAACTCTCTTATTACTCCAAGAAGCCTTAGGTCCGAGGAGGCCTGTACTACCATTGGACAGCCACACTTCCACAGCCAGGAAGCCCAAGGCCAGATGGGGAGCAGGCGGCACCAAGAAGCAGCAGGACCGAGCAGTGGAGACCCATTCCACACAGCCTTTCAGCAGTCAGCATTCATTTGCCCCTATTATGTGCTCTGCCTGTGCTATCTCATTTAATCCTCATGATCCTGTGAAGCTGGTGATTTTAGCCTATGTCTTAGGGAGGCTGAGTAGGAGGCTCAGAAAGGTAAAGTGACTTGTCCAAGGTTACACAGTGAAAAAGCCAAGTCCAGCTCCAAAGCTTGGGTGCCAGCCACTGGACCACCCAGCCTCTAGGGACATTTGACCCCAGCCACAGCCCACTGTTTTATTTAACTGCCCGGGTCCACTGTCCTCAGCAAAGGCTTGGCTCACAAGAGGCAGGTGGCTTGTGTCCCCTCCTCCCCTCTCTGACAAACACCTCTGGAGACAGTCTGGGGCAGCGGGAAAAAAACAGAACTCGGGAGGCAGGCCCATGTCAGCTACACTAATGTGCTGTGTGGCCTTGGGCAGGCAGGGGCCTGCTGCACCTCTCGGCTATAAAATGGGGTTCATCCCAACCACATGCTCATCCATCTGAAGGTACAAGGAGGTAAGGGATGGGCAGCCCTCACACATGGTCAGCAGCACTGGCAGCAGGGTGGCTGGTGGCACCCAGGGCCTGCAGACCCAGCCCTGCTCCGGGCTTACCTGATGGTGCTGGGGCTGAGCATGCTGTCGGCCGAGGCCTCGCTGGCTTCCACTGCAGCGCCTCCTGGATGAGCTGCCTCAGGAGCTCTGAGCACTCGCCAGCCTCCACCCCCAAGGCCTCTTGCAGCCTCCGCAGCCCTGCCAGGTACTTGCTCTCCACCTGACAGTTCTGGGCTTGGAGGTAGGCGCACTGTGGGAGGGAGAGGTGGGGGATGGTCAGGCCACCTGGTTGGGCTTGGGCCAGAGGCCTGAACAGCTTTAGGCGGTCCAGCCCTTCTTCCAGCTCTTATCTCCTATCCCTGCCACCCCAGCCATTCATATGAAGAAAACGAGAGGAGCCCCGAATGCAAGGGTTTACAGTAAGGCAGAAAGGGCTCCAGGCAAGAGAACCAGGCCCGGGCTGGACCTAGATTCAGAAACAAGAGGGGAGAGGTGGGCAGGGGCAGCACAGGCTCTTGCATGGCCTGCAGTCCCATGCTAGTTCAGCCACTACAGGCTGGGTGACCTATAGCAAAATTACTTAACCTCTCTGTGCTTTAATGTCTTCATCCGAACACTGGGGATAATAGAGTCTGCCTCAGAATTCTTGTGTGACTCAGATGAGCCAAGGTATCTAAAGCCCTTGCAGGGCACTTGGCCCAGAGCAAGCTCCCTGTAGGGGGTATATCTGAGCAGTGCCCAGGGGATGGACATGGAGCTCTGGACACTGCCCGTGTCCCTTCTAATGTCACCTGGGGGGCTTTTTCTGTTCCTCCAGCATACCACCTCTCTCCCACCTCGTGGGGCACACACTGCACATTCCCCATCTGCCTGCCCCCATATCTTTCTGTTTCTTTGTATGCCTCATGATATTTTGTTGAAAATGGAACATCTGAACCTAATAAGGTGGGGTGGAACTAATTAAAGAAAGCTCAGCGAAGAAAAGGGGAGAAGGCAATGGCAACCCAGTCCAGTACTCTTGCCTAGAAAATCCCATGGACGGAGGAACCTGGTAGGCTGCAGTCCATGGGGTCCCTAGGAGTCGGACATGACTGAGCGACTTCACTTTCACTTTTATGCATTGGAGAAGGAATGGCAACCCACTCCAGTATTCTTGCCTGGAGAATCCCAGGGATGGGGGAGTCTGGTGGGCTGCCGTCTATGGAGTCGCACAGAATCGGACACAACTGAAGCGACTTAGCAGCAGCACCGAAGAAAAGAGTCTGGTCAGGGCTGTATGGGGATCTCTCAGGTCCTGTCACCTGCAGCACTAATTGCTCCAAGCAGGAAGAAGTGTATACCTACATCTCTGATGGGAAGGTGCCTCTACTTCATTCTCCAGCAGGAAAAGCAGACTTCAGCAGTCCAACCAATGAGAAGCCTCCATACCCCTAGTGGACTTTTTGGTTATCACAGTCCCTCCTAACCCTTCCCTTTTCCCTATAAAAAGCAAGTTTCCCTTCCCTATTCCTTGAATTTGCCTGTGGTTCACCACCGTTCATGGATCCCAAGTTGTAACTCCTCTGGTTAGTCCCAAATAAACTTGCTTTTGCTTAACTAGCCACTATGTTATTAAAACTGACAGTGGTAACTCTGGGAATCAGATTCTCCCTCTTACTCTAGGGTTTGCTGTTTTTGTTTTGATTTTTTATACCTCAAAGATAAACAATAAGGTATAAACTTAAGTTCTTAGGTCTTTTTTGCACCTTTCCCTGGGCACATGTGATCACTTTCTAATTTCCCCCACATCTGCAGTTGTTTTGGAATATACAGTTAATACCTGGCTCCCAAAAGGGGGAAAAGAGAAGTATGAAGTTGGCAGGGGGTAGGGGGGGGAAGGGTGCTGGCCCTTTAAATCCCTGGGCAGTTACTTTAGAGGGGGGCCAGGGCTTGCTACAAAGTGGGGAGGTAGGACAACAGTGGCTGCCTGCCTCTTCCTCTCACCCCTGTGATCAGAAGCAGCAGTCAGCAGAGCACAGATCTCTGACATGTGGATGAAGCTCACGAAGGGCACAGTCCAGAGGGTGAGCAGTCGGGTCAAGAGGAGAGAGTGAGACAGTGGTGAGGGGGTGAGTGGACTGGAAGGGTGGCTGGAGACTGAGATGGCCAGACCTGGCTCCTGGCCCTCACCTTCATCAGGAGGGCCTTCTCCTTCTCAGCCACCTTCCTCCAGATCTTTGTGACCTGGTGGATCTCAGAGTTGAGAAAGCGGTTCTGGGTCCGGTATGCTTCCATGTCATCCTGAAGAAGAGAGCAAAGCATTTAATGGGCTTTGCACCAGAACCATCTCCCTGGTCCTCACTCTCAGATGTGCTGCCAACACTTCCTTCAGAAATTTCCAATAATTCCCAATATTGGCAAACAGAAAAGGAACTCTGAAAGAAAAAAACAATATTGATAGTCCCCTTCTCTAATCTTGATACCAGTGTGATAAGGTAGAGAGAGCATTAAACCTAGAGCCAAATCCTGGCTCTGATCTCCTGGACAGGAGACCCACTGAGTCACTCTGACTCTGTTTCCTCTTCTGTAAAAGGGGCAAGTTTCCCCAGACTCACTTGGCAGCTGAGACTAAGTGAGCTAATGTGTACACTGCTACAAGGAGCAAAACAGAACCATTCCAGTAGTGTTTGTTTTTTAAATAAACATATTTTGTCACACACTGGTGATCATATTGAGCAATTTTGGGTGAAAATTTTTTACTTAGTGTCACTTTGTAAATATTTTTCTGTGTTTCTACCGAAGCTTCCTAAAGATGATTTTTGACGTCTGATGACTATTCTATGAAGTGAATTTACCGTAACTCATATATAATCATTCTCCTGTTGCTGTTTTTTCATTTGAGCCTTAGATGTTTTTGGTTTGTCTCTCTTATGAATAAATCTGTGAGGCCTATCTCTAAGCCTAGAGTTCTCCTTTTTGCAAGCTGTCCAGTGGAGGGAGCATGAATCCTCCTGCCTGGGGCAAGGAGAAGCAGACCACCCACTGAGGAGGGTCAAGCAGGAGCCTGAAAGAGTGACCACAGCCACCGCAGCCATGGCTCCATCTTTCTGCTTGGAAGGACTCTGCAGAAGCAGTGGACAGCACATGCTCACGTGATTCCAGGGCATTTGCTAGCTGAAACTCAATCCCTTTCTCTGCATTCAAAAAACTGTACTGGGCTGGCTGTAGGTGAGTGTGAGAGGCTGCTGCAGGTGTGACTAGATAGGACTGATGGGGCAGAGTGAAGGGACAAAGTAGGTGATTAAATAATTCATAACTCAGGGAACTCACACTGGGGCTCTGTAGCAATCTAGAGGGGTGGGAAAGGGTTGGAGGTGAGAGGGAGCTTTAACAGGGAGGGGACATATGTACACCTATGGCTGATTCATACTGATGTATGGCAGAAATCAAACAATATTGTAAAACAATCATCCTTCAATTAAAAATAAATAAATTAAAAAAATAGCAAATCCCACTAGGGGATTATAAATAGAAAAATCATAGCAGACCCTTGTAAGTTAATGATTACTTGAAAAAGAAAGTTTGCTTAACCACAAAACCAAGCAGGCTTGCTTAGCAACCAATCCTTGCAACAGAAGCACTAGACATGCCCCAGGTAATAAAACAACGGTGGCCTGAGACCACATCCTGCCCAGTGAGCTCAGTAAGTTAGGACACGTTCTCTGCTCACAGAAAAAACAATAATTTGTGGACCTAGCTTGACCATGGAAGGACAAGAAAATTCCCCTGTTCAACTTGGAGAAGCTGATGATGGAAGCAGGATGTCTACTCAAGAAAGACAAAGAAGGTCTTCTCCCTGTCTCTTCTTTTGATTATAAAACTGTAGCCCAGTAAGCTCTTGAGCACAGTACTCTCTCACCTGGCCCCTTGTAAGCCTCACAAACGTCCTATTTCGATAGATCACTCCTTATCTATCACTCAGCGTCTCACTGAATTCTTTCCGTGCTGAGACATAAAAGACTACCGTACTGGAGCTCCTCGGAACCCCCTAAAATGCCACCCATCTCTTTCAGGACCTGATTAAGAACAGCACACCTTGCCTGTGGCACTTCAACAACGGGGATGGGTCACTTGCGCACGGCTGACAGGCCATCCTGACCCTCTCCATTAGATCCCTCCCAGCCCAGAAGCTCCAGTTCACGTCCAGGGGCTCTCCAAGCTTGGGACGTGTTGCACAGGGTGCCCTGCTTGCAGCCCAGACAAGGAGGGCAGGGACGAGTGCCCCGTGAGCAGCTGTGGGCCTGGTGGCATCCGGGGGTGGCGTCCAGGCAGTGCCTTCCCATTCACTCACTGCCCTACCCTGAGTGTTCTTCTTGGCTCAGAACTGTAGGAAGGAAAAAGAGAGACCTCAGAGAAGAGAAAAGCCACGTGACTGTCACCAGGGAAGCAAATGAGGAAAACACAACTGGAGAGAGGGGACAGGGAAGAAGCGTCTGCCCACCTGCTTTCACAGGGACCAGGGAGCCGGGAACCCTCTTTGGAAAATGGCATGTAGACCGGCCCTGGTGCTAGTGGGGAGGGAGCAGATGGGACATGGGGAGAGCCAGGGTCTGGCTGCCACTTCTGCTGTGTGACCCTGGATCAGTGCTTCCTCCTCTCCAGGACATGGCTGGCCCTGTCAGCCAAGCTCTATATTCAAGAAGTCAGTGATTCTGTTCTCACGTTGACAGTTTGGACGGGGGGATTTCCCCAAAGTTGAGCGTCCTCAACCACAAGGGCAAGCAGGAGATGTGAACATGTTCTGTCCCCAAACCTACAGACAGCGGAGTTTTGATGGATCTTCTATTTTCTCCTGGATCAGAGACCCAGAGGCTAAAATTAAGGGAGTCTAGTACGTACAACTCTTTTCTAGCACAGAACACCTCCACGGTGTCAGCTGAAGGACTGATGGCTTTTTAACAACCTCGGAGGAGCAGCCGTCAATGTAATCATGGGTGATATGAATCGTACCCAGAGTCTCTTCATCTCTGAGCTCACTGACAAATTCCTAGACATGCAAATTCAGGGGCGCATTCAGTCTCCTGGGTGAGTCCATGCTTGTACAAGTCCATTTCTCTCACCCCCATCCTGCTTCTCTGGGTTTTCAACAGTGGGTTCCAGCAGAATGGGCACAGAAAGGAGAAAGACACTTATCAGGCAGAGCAGAGTAGGAAAGCAATCTGATGGAAGCAATTTTCACCCTTTGTGAGGGACTCAGGACTTCCCTTACAGTTCAGCTGGTAAAGAATCCACCTGCAATTTGGGAGACCTGGGTTTGATCCCGGGTTGGGAAGATCCCCTGGAGAAGGGAAAGGCTACCCACTCCAATATTGTGGCCTAGAGAATTCCATGGACTATATAGTCCATGGGGTCAAAAAGAGTTGGACACGACTGAGCAACTTTCACTTCAGAGCTTTCTAACAACCTAGCTACATCTGCCTTTGAAAGATTTTGTTTTCCTTTTGAACTCAAAAGCATTTCTGATTTTAGACCAAATAAGGGAAAAAGTTCAGAGACTAGTTATGTGCTTTTTCCTTCTGAAAAAGAAAGGGAAAGAAATTTGGGTTTTGTGTCATTTTTTATCCTTCTAACAACTGTAGGACTGGCTAAGCCGTGTCGTATAAAGGCGAGATAACTTGCCCAAGGTCACATAGCTAGCAAGAAGCAGCGTGCCTGACTTCAGAGCTTGGGGAGTGGCTACTGCACCACACTGCCCACTGGTTTCTCAAAAGCTGAAGTTTATTCCTTTTTTCTTTTCCCCTTCCTACCCCTGCCACCCACCCCCCAACCCCGCTCCCCACCAATAGCAGTTCTTTGAT
>SJXQ01002742.1:55775-142381 GCA_006408695.1 Aepyceros melampus
TCCCATGGTAATCTTAAGTATATTTATGTGGCTGTGAGTGCCAGGGTTGGGGCAGGACTGACTGGGGCTATATGGCTGCCTGTAGGGACGGTGGGGGCTGAAAGCACCTGTCCCCAGCTCCTGTCACCACCTTCCAGGGAGGAGGTTGCAGCCTGTGGCAGGCATCACACCTTTAATAAAGTCCTCACTTCCTGAGCGGTAACTGGTCCCTGGGAGATGGGTGAGAGCCACGGCCTGCACGAGAGTGAGAAAGGGATGACAGTGGTGGCTAGAAGCACTGGGAAGGCAGCAAAGCAGACTGGTCAGAGAAGAGAGCTGGAACCCGGGTCCAGTCCCCTCACTTCCTCCACACATAGCCCTGGGCAAGTAACTTTACCTTTCACAGCCCTGGCATCCTCATCTGTATGTGGGGAGCACGTAAGTGGCTGCCTTCCAGGGCTGGTGCGAGGATTAAATGAAGTGATGTAGAAAGAGCACTTAGGATGGTGGATGCCTCACCATAAACAGTCTGTATGTAGGGGTACCGATTATCATCATCATCATGGCCAAGTCACAGCAGCACAGGTCACCACTTGTGTGCAGGACTGGTGAAGAGGGCCACTGGGCACCTCGGTGGCTTCCAAGGACATCAGTGTGGCACTGAAGGAAGCTGACCAGGCCGGCCCCAGAGTGCTTAGGAGTTCTGACTCCATCTTGGGCTTTTCCATCTCTACTCTGATAATTTAGAGATACGTTCACTTTTCAGCTTAGGGTATCATGGAAACGTTAAGCTGCATTGGGTCCTCTGGTTAAGAAAGTGAGGGAGTGGACAGCAACACTTCCACCAATATCTGTTTCAAATATGAATTCTCCAGTATTAAGGATCACCCCAGTTCTACCTAGAAAACCCCTGGGGTCAAGATCGGTGTCCTCCCCAAGGGCCCAGGGCCCCTACCTACCTTTAGGTGCTCTATCTTCTCCTGTTGGGTCAGGAAGTCCCTGTCGGCCTCCTCTGGGGCCTTCATGAAGTCCTGGGTGACCTTTCGGAGAGCTTGCAGATGACCTCCTGCTTGGCCTGATTCTTGTCCAGGAGTAGCTGCACATGCCGCTGCAGTTCCCGTATCTCCTGCTCCCGCAGGCTTGCTGTCTGTGCCAGGCTCTCCCGCTCCTGCTCCAGGGCCTCCACCCGCTGGCCCAGCTCCGCAATCTGCCGCACTTTGTGACGCACCAGCTCCAGCCGGTCCTTGTCCTGGGCTGCTGCCAGGTACGCGCTGGACACCCTCTTCTCCTGCTGGGCTGCCTCCAGCGCCTTGTGCAGGATCTTCACCAGCTCCTGTGTGGAAAGGAGAAGCGCCCAGTGAACTCAGGGAAGGCCTGTGAGGTGCCAGAGGCAAGGCGTATGCCATTATCAGTTCTCCTAAAAGCCCTGGGAGGTGATGGGCATCATCTCCTGCATGCATGCCAAGTCGCTTCAGTCGTGTCCAGCTCTGTGCGACCCTCTCGACTGCAGCCCGCCAGGCTCCTCAGTCCATGGGATTCTCCAGGCAAGAGTACTGGAGTGGATTGCCGTGCCTTCCTCCAGGGGATCATCCTGACACAGGGATCGAACCTGTGTCTTTTATATTTCCTGCACTGGCAGGCAGGTTCTTTACCACTAGAACCACCTGAGAAGACCATCATCTCTTGGGATATCTCATTCTAGCACCCACATTCTCTCTTTCTGTTTAAAAGAGCTTTAGAGACTTCCCTGCTGGTGCAGTGGCTAAGACTCTGAGCTCCCAATGCAGGTTTGATCCCTGGTCAGGGAACTAGATCCTGCAAGCTGCAGCTAAAGATCCAGCAAGCCACAACAAAGATCCAAGGCAAGCTGCAACTAAGATCTGGTGCAGCCAAGTGAAAAAAATTAATGTACGTGTGTGTGTGTGTGTGTGTGTGTGTATGTGTGTGTGCTCAGTCGTGTCCGACTCTTTGCAACCCCAGGTAGGAATACTGGAGTGGGTTGCCATCCCCTTCTCGAGGAGATCTTCCCAACCCAGGCATCAAACCTGAGTCTCCCACACTGAAGCATATTCTTTACCGTCTGAGCCACCAAGGAAGCCATCAAAAAAATTAATAAATATTACAAAAAAAGAGAGACTTTTAGTTAGACACATGGATCCCCAGCAAAGGATTACGTCGTCCAGCCAAGCTCACAGCTAGATGTGGCCAAGTGATTATTCTGCCTAAATGGGATATGAGAAATGCTGTGGGCAGCTTCTGGGTCATACCTTCCAAACCACTGCACACACACTGCCCTGGCCCAGTTCCCTTTCCTTCTGCCTAGGAAATGGCAAGAACTGAAGTTGCCACACTGGGCTCACAAGCAGAACTTGCATGTTGAAGATGACACAGTTGTCCTGCCAGCTCAGAACTGCACACTTCATTCTGGATTCTTCGATGTCAGAGAGAAATTAAGTTCCAATATGTTATAGGCCACAATACTTTAAGACTTCTGCCCATACCCGAATACATGTCTGTTTCAGAAATGAACAAATGGAGGCCCAGCAGAGTGGAATTTAATCCCAAGTTATTCAGCCACTGAGCCGCCTGTGCTTGGTCAGTATTGAAGATGGAGTGGGAGCGGTGTGGCACTTAGGCATGGCTCTTCCCCCTCTCTCCTGAGGCAGACGTTCATAATCAATCTCAGTATTCCCTTCCTGCTAACCCTAGCTGAGGCCTCTGAACATGGCATCCACGCAGTCACTACCAATCGAGTTGAGGCGGCATTAGAGAGAAAACATGCTGGCAATCCTCACACCAAGCCACAAAACCTGGGGCTTCATTCAGTCCATCTGTGTCCACGTCTCTGCCTACCAAACGATGCCTGTGAGGCTGGTGCAAGGAAGCAGCAGGGAGTTCAGAAGCAACAGACCTTGATTTAGTTCTTGGCAGGGCCACTTCATTCACATGAACTGAGCATTCAAGGTTTGGTTCCCTGTGCCTTTGTGCTTCCAACCTTCCAAGCACTGGGGACCTGTTCTGCCCCAAAGCAGGGATATGAATTCATCTGGGGCCAGGACCAGGATATCAGAAATCAGGCAGCTCAGCGCCAGTCTCATGTGAACCTCAGACCTGCAGGTGGGGTCTTTAGGTCACACTGTCATGCTCCATGCCAGTCTCATCTGGAAAAATGTGGTTCCCTGGAGACACATTAACTGTATGTATGCCAAAGCATTAAATCATTGGCTGGATAGGGTGGTTTGCTAAGAACAATTCCATTTTGGAGGAGAACTGCCCCAAATCATAACTTCATTTGAGAAGCTAATGATAAGACCAAGTTGGCATACAACTTCTGAAACCTTGGTACTAGTGACTGTCCCTTCTCTGGTTCTCTCTCTTCTATCCATCCATCTAACCTGTATCAAGTGCTCACTCAGTGCCAGGCCCCATGCCAGGCCCTAGGACCCAGAGAGGGACCAGTCACCATTCCCACCCTCAAGGGCTACAGAGGCTGCTGGGAGCAAAGGTGAACCACTGATGTGGAGCGATTTACTGTGAGAGACGGAAGCAGGGGTGTCTGTCAGGCACAGGGCAGTGGGCAATTACTTTTGTCTGGAGTGGAGGCAGGGGTGCCAGGGGGCGGGGTGACCAGTACACTTCATAGAAAGGTGGAGCAGCTTAAACTGATCCCAAAGAGTGAGGAGGGCCAGAGATGGTCAAGCAGCAGGTGGGAGACATGGGGCAGATGGAGGGAGCTGAGGATTGGGAGGACTTTGCAGATGGGGCTGAGCCAACTGCTTAAGCAAAGGCTCAGTGGACTGAAAGAACAGGTATGGAGCTGCAGGTCCTGGGTGTGGCAGGAAGGTGGGTGGGGAGGGTGGCTGCAAGCCAAACAGGAATGTTAGGAATTTTTTCGCAGGGCTGTGCAAAGAGAGATTAGCATTCTTGTGGCTGCCGGTAACTGAGAAGCCCAGACCATTTTCTGCTTCAGCTGAGATTTGGAGGCTACCCTGGGTAACTGCCTGGTGAATTAACCCCACGCAGGCCACTGTTTGGACTTGCCCTAGCCTCAGAATTGGGTGGGTATCTGTCCCCCAGGTTTGGCAGAGTCAACTCTGAGGCCCATTTCATGCATCAGCTGTCTCCCCCTTCCCACATCTGGCTCTCAAAATCCAAGACCAAAACACCAGGCCAGGAGTCTGTCCTCTCATCCCAAAATCTGGGCACCAGATGAGACAGGAAGAAAGGGAGCCGGAGATAGTGGAGCCAGAGCAGAAAGTGAGAGGAGGAGCAGGAATGGATCATGGATTTGGGAAATCTGGAAGCTGGCTGGCCCCAGGAGACCACCTGGTCCAGTCACCCCACTGTCACGTGGGGAGACTGAAGCTCAAGAAAGCGGAGAACTAAAGGGACCTGGTGGACCCCCACGAGTGGGGAAACTGCAGCAAAAGCAGAGGGCTCCCAACTCCAATCCTAAGACCTTTGACTTCTCCATGATGTGTAGTTAATGGGTTTTGCATAGAAATGCTTCTTTTGATTTCTTTAAAAATAGAAATAACCCATATTCGTAGCAGCATTATTCACAAAACCCAAGAGGTGGAAACAACCCAAGTGTCTATTGATGGTGTATGTTGCTGCTGCTAAGTCACTTCAGTCGTGTCCGACTCTGTGCGATCCCATAGACGGCAGCCCACCAGACTCCCCCGTCCCTGGGATTCTCCAGGCAAGAACACTGGAGTAGGTTGCTATTTCCTTCTCCAGTGCATGAAAGTGAAAAGTGAAAATGAAGTCGCTCATTCGTATCTGACTCTTCGTGACCCCATGGACTGCAGCTCACCAGGCTCTTCTGTCCATGGGATTTTCCAGCCAAGAGTACTGGAGTGGGGTGCCATTGCCTGGATAAATGAAATGTGGCATACAATGGAATATTGTTCGCTCTTAAAAAGGAAGGAAATCCTATTACATGTTACAACATGGATGACCTTTGAGGACTTTATGCCAGGTGAAATAAGGCAGTCACCAAAACACATATATACATCAAATAGAAATACTAAAAACAAAAGGAAAAGCTAGAACATCCCATTTTGAAGCTGCTTTTGTCCTTACAACACGTGAAAGCAGCTCTCCAAGTCAGTCATTATCGAACAACACTATTTGCAACAGTTCAAGAGTATTCCTTGTTTGGAGCACACAATACCCTTCATCCCATCCCCAAGGATGGACACCTGGCTTAGTTTCCATTTCTCACAATCCCCAGCAAGGTCTTAAGACCGAGGCTTAGAAGAGCTGGCTGGGTGATACTTTTAATATTTCTTAATTGAATCATTGTTTGGCCCACCTTAGATTTTAACAATGGGTAACAAGTTGTCATTTTAGTAAGTATTTTAAAAGTCAATAAATCATCTTACGAACGAGTTGATACCTTCATCACTCACTAAAATCAAGGTGGGTGGGTCCAACAGTGTCTGTGGGAAGAGCATTGGACTGGGCATCCTCTTATCCCTAAGGGGCAGATGGCCAGCTGTGAGCAGGTGAAGGAGCACTGGGTTCAGAGTTACAGAGGCCTCGGTTCCCATTCCAGATCCATGAAGATGGACCTAATGTGGGTGTTTTAGAAAATGGAATCTCAGCTTTCTCGTGTGTAAAATAGATAATGGTCCTATGCCACCAAGAGGCACCAAAAGGATGAGAGAAAGTGTGGCAAGCGTCCCTCCCCATGCTGAAATATCCCTCTCAATCTCTCAGTGCTGAAGGGGCCCTCTCAACCCTCCCTCTGTGACCCCAGGACCTGACAAGCACCTTTCCCCATGCTGAAATACCCCTCTCAGTCTCTCAGTGCTGAAGGGGCCCTCTCAACCCTCCCTCTGTGACCCCAGGACCTGTATTCTTAAGTCTCTGGCTGCAGTTTTGGGAAATGAGAGCTTGCACTTTGCTTCAACCAAGTGTCCTAAGCGAGTTACACACCTTCACCAAGTAATCCTGAGTGTGCTAAGCTGGCCCCAGGCAGGGCCCAGGAGGAGTTTGTCCTGCTTAGGCGCTAACAGATGGCCAACATTACCACAAAGGCCAGCCTTCCATCTGCTGGAGCAGACACCCTTCAGGTTGGGTGCAAGGCTGTTGACTCTAAAAGCCTGATTCACTGGGCCAAAGCCGCCTGGTAAACTCTGGACACCTCCAGAGTCGAGATCTCCTTTGGGGCCAGCACTGCAGGGGCCTAGGACGGGTAATGGCCTCATGGGTATTAGAATCACAGGAAGTGTGTTCATTTCTCCTGAAGAGCAGTTGCAGTGCTTGTGACTGACATGGGGCTATCCTGTGACACTATAGAGGCGGCGGCTGGGCTGTGAGGAGTCCTGGACTTGGGGAAGGATACCAGTGCCCAAGGCCTGGCTCTTCCAGCTGTGTGACCGTGAGCAAGTCACTCACCTCCTCTGAGCCCCTTGAACAGGGTGCAGTGAAAAGGGCAGAAGCTCTGGAGGCAGACTCCAAAGCCTGATCCCTGGTTTGGTGCTCAGGAGGTCATGGGCATGCAGAACCTCCTAGGACTCGGGTGTCTGTCAGGAAAGGTGAGGATAACTGCTGTAAGTTAAGGAGACAGCACACAGAGGGCGCCAGCCAGCACAGTGCCGGGGCCGCCCTGCACACCAGCAGTGACTTGTGCTCACATTTTCTCCATGTACCGGCAGTGGAGTCCCCAGAGTACCTCTGTGCCCTCCAGAGCAGCCAACAGAGCTTGAGATACAAACTCTTTAACAATCGCTAAAGCTACTGGCAGTGTCTGCCTGGCTGACTGGGCCAGGATGAGACCCCCAGTTCCTGGGTCCTTTTACAGCCCAAGGCAGGAAGGTGGTATCTTCCCATTGAAGAGACACAAGTGGGTATCTTATAGCGCCAGGCGCAGGAAGTCCAGTGGACTCTTTCTGCAGCTGAAGAATTAGACGTAGATGGTCTCAGATAGAGAGTTGCTCTCTGGCCAGCATTTCTGAGTGCCTGGGGTACCACTGGGCACCCCACGATGGTGCCAGCCTCCTCTGTCTCATCTCTGGGTCAAGAGTCTACCTCTTCTCCTTCTTCTCTTTGGTTTTGGTATTTGGGTTGAGGGAAAAACCCCAGAGTTGGTAAAACTGGGGTCCCCATTCCAAATGTGGAATAAAGGTAAGGACAGCCTCTGTCCCAGAAGCAGAACTCCCAGAGGCCTCAGGGTGTGTGCGGGAAGGAGTCAACAGGGAGGGCAGGGAACGCCGATGTCACAGCCAAAATGACCACACCTGCATGTTTGGGGCAGCTGCTGGGTGCCAGGTACTGAGTTTTGTGAGTCTTGACACAGGCCTTTTCAGTAAAACATGATGATAGCTCTATTTGATGATAGCTCCATTTACAGAGGAGGAAGTGGAGGCTGAGAGAGGTTAGGGAACTTGCTCAGGGCCAGGACCGTCTTATTTAAAGGCCGGTGCGTTGAATTGCTCACTAGACTGAAGTGCACTTGGGAGATGGGTCAGAGAGCATGCAATTCACTCATTCCCTGAGGCAAAAGCTCAGCCCCAAGACAGTCTCTTCCCACTCTCTGTCCCAGGAAAGTGCACAAGTAAGAAAATCGCGATTCTCTAATTCTTGAACAACTTCTCCCTGATGTTTTCAGGCTGACTGTAGGGGAGCTGTCACCAGCCTGGGGGGCCTTACTAATGTCCAAGAGCTGGCCTCATTACTGAAGAACGAAGAATCCTCCAGGGTTGCACAACCACTAGGGGCAACCACTAGGTCTCCCAGGGCTTCTTCACTTGACAATAACTAATGCCCTAAGAAAGGCCACCCACACTTCCTAGAAAGAAGGGAGAAGAAGCACAGAAAGGAGAGGAAGTGTCTGCATTCTACATTTCTCTTCTTCTCCAGCTCAGGTCTGGTACTTCAGCTGTCCTGGTACAGGAATCAGGAAACTGCTATAGCTCAGCTTAATGCCCTTGGTTCTCAGGAGTGCCCTCACGACACCCACGACGGGAACACACCCTCATGACGAGAACACAAAGATGATGGGAGGCAAGAGTGATGGCTGGGCTGCTAGGTGGCATCAGAGGAGACTTCATGTGCTGTAAGGATATATTTGGGTGCTGTAAGGGCTGTGTCATTCTTTAGCGCCTAGAACACCGTACGTCTGTAACAGGGCCTCAGAGAAGGCTGGGTGAATAAACAAATGAGTAGAGAACACAGGAATGGATGAGTTCCTCCTTTGAGGACTCTAATCACCTACTGCTTCATTAAATGTAACCACTGACCTGCCAGGTATGAAGGCTCTGCTGGTTCCCAATATAACTGTTTAGGGGTGAGAAAGGCAGAGAAGGGGCAAAAACAAGGTAGGGAGAGTGCTTTTCTGGACTGTGTTCTCCAAAAACAGAACAGA
The DNA here is from genome assembly GCA_006408695.1 of Aepyceros melampus. Taxonomy (NCBI): domain Eukaryota; kingdom Metazoa; phylum Chordata; class Mammalia; order Artiodactyla; family Bovidae; genus Aepyceros; species Aepyceros melampus. The sequence continues at coordinate 64,129 of SJXQ01002742.1, forward strand.
AAGGAAAAGAAGAAATGAAGAAAGGAAAAGAAGAAACGAACAAAGGAGAGACTATTTAGAAGTAAATACAGTATACCCTTTACTGCCCCAGGAGCAAGAGCAGAAGTAAAGCAGAAAGAGAGTCAGGGTTTCATAATAACTTTCATGTTGGGTTTTCCTAGCCAAGGCTCAAGCATGAGAGTGTAGGCCTTCCTCTCAGAGGAAAAGGAGCCTGGGACCTCCGTGGGGCCCAACTCTAGAGCATCATGGGCCCTGAGCTCAGGATCTTCTGTAGCAACTGTGCTGGTGTAATCACTCTTATTGTGCTAAAGAGAGCCTACTGCCTCTGCTGCATCCCCCATCACTGCTCTGCCACGTGACCCTGACTACTTCATGAGGTCACTGCCAGATGTGAACTTGATTTACTCTCTGGGTGGTAGGATTTTTGAAGGATTTGCACATCTGTGTATGTGTGTGACCTGTTTTCTACAACGACCATGTAGCTCTTTCTTTTAACTGCTAGAATTAACTTCTCTTTCTACAACGCTTGAATCTTCCTCCCTGTCCTCTGTGCTTAGCCCTTGGGCCACACACACAGACCTGTCTGCTTTTTCTGTCCCATGACAGTCCTTCAGCAATCTGTACCCAGTTACCAGCTGCCAGCTCAAAGAGCCCCCAGTTCCATCAGCGGCCCCTCCCAGGACCTTGCATGCAGATCACTCTCCTCCAAACACTGTCCCTCTTCAGGCGTGGGGTCAGGTCATGCACAGTCTCCCAGGGGAGATCTGAGAGACCCTGTCCTTGGTGGCCTTCCGTCACCTAGTCTGAGTGACAGCATGTCCCTGACTGATCAACAGCACAACATTCCAGCCACCTACAGTTTGGCCGTTTAAGGACCTAGGCTAGCAAACACATCATTTCTGACTTGTCCAGGGGCACCAGGCCCAGAGGGGAGGGAAGCACCAGAGCCTGGGGCCTCTTTGGGGCCAGAGCTCACCTTCTGAGCCGTTAGCTCTTTGCTGAGCATCATAACTTGCTGCTCCAAGGCCAGTACTTTCTCCTGGGCAGTTCGGTTCCGCATAAGCCCTTCGCTGAAGAGCGGGAAGGTGTTGCTCTGGCTCTTGGCTTTCTGAATGAGACTGGTGGTCAGAGAGGACTTAGGTGTAGGCTTCCGAGAATTCGCTGGATCCTTCCCTGCTCAAAAGGAGAAACACAGAGGTTGTGATCAGTGGGCTCAGTAGTTCTCAACCTTGGGGTTGCTGCAGAAGCCCTGGAAGGCCTGGTAAAATGTAGATTGGGGACCCGACTCCCAGAGTTTTTCCATCAATAGTCCTGGGGAGGGGCTTGAGAATTTGCATTTTTAACCGTTTGTAGGGGATACTGATACAACTTGTGCAGGGATCACATTCTGAGAATCAAGAAACTAAATCGACATTGTTTACACTGTGTTGGCTGGCTCATCCAGCCCATCCTCCAAACCATGCCTGTTCCCTACTCTCCGATCTCAATCTGCAGGTGCTACTCCTATGACCCTGCTGGTGTCTGCCAGGTGGCCATCTCCTCAGCCACAGGCCCAGGCTGGATGTACTTTTCTTATTTCAGGATTCCTCCTCTACACTCCGGGCGATTTTCAAAGCACACAGATCTGTCCACTGATAGGAGCACAGAATATCCATACTCTACCTTCTTGTCCCAGGGAGTAATGGAAACCTTCATTTGATTCTAATTACAAACTAAATTAGGAGAGACATACTTTCCACAGCTGACTGTCTCAAGGCTATATCCTTTTATTTCCTCTAGAGCCTGGGTCAGCAACCAATGGCCCATAGGCCAAATCAGGCCCTGGCCTGCTTTTGTAAATAAAGTTTTATTGGAACTCAGCCCTGCTATTTATGTGTGCATTGTCTGCACTGCTCTCCCGCCACAAAGGCAGAGTTGAGTACTTGCCATAGAGACTGCATGGCCTACAATGACTCAAATATTTGCTATTCTGGCTCTTTGCAGAAAATGTTTGCTGACCTGTGCTAAATTTTATTCTTAAATCAAATCTAGTGTTTGAAAAATCACTTGCCCAGACCTTGTGCCACCCTACTTCCAGCCTGTGCTTTAGGGCTCTGCCATCAGCCTGCATGCAGGACCATGTAATGGTCTCAAGGTCAAGAGATCTTCAGAATTTTTACCGCATGGCATACACCATGTCTGTTATGAGGCTCCAACAGAAATTCTTCTCAGCTCTCAGTGCCAGAAAAAGCTTTGCTTCTTTCAAGAAAATATGTGTTTATAGTCTTATGGACACTGAAAAATAATCTAACTGCTTACATTTCCCTCTTTGCCTTGGCTGCTGAAAAGCTCAGAGCCACATTTGCTGCCTACTTTGGTACAGTGTAGAATTTTTTTTTCTTGAGCCATCTAAATTTTCTAACTCAATTTACTCATTTATCTTCCCTCAGTAGTACATCTTAGTGAGTCGCACCTAGTCCTTTTAGGACTATGTTAAAACTAAGGATGAGGTATGAGATCCCAGGGGAGAGGACAGATAAGACTCGCAAAATGAGCTGGATGACTTTAGCAACTTTCTTCAGAGGCCAGGCCAAGGGACAACCAGATAGTCTGGAATAGATAAAAAACAGCTCATTGGCCTTGTTGAAGGTAGGAACAGAATAGTCTTATTCCAGACTTGAAAGAAACCTGATTGTTGTTGAGTCGCTTGGTCATGTTCGACTCTTTGTGAACCCATGGATTATAGCTTGCCAGGCTCCTCTGTCCAGGGATTTCCCAGGCAAGAATACTGGAGTGGGCTGCCATTTCTTTCTCCAGAGGATCTTCCCAACCCAGGAATCGAACCCTCATCTCCTGCTTTGTAGGCCGATTCTTTACCACTGAGCCACCAGGGAAGCCAGGGTTGCCAATAAGCCTAAAAGAAATCTGGTTGGGCCAGGTACAAAGCAGCCTGCAGTGCTCAGATGAATGCAATGCTTCTCTCTCTTGCCATAGGGTCTAAGAGAGCAGGGAGGCTCCCTGGAGCCCTGCTGCCCTCTAATAACACTGCTGTCCAGCAGCCCTGAGGGCAGGCAGGGTAGCACCACTGTGCCTATCTTACAGTTGAGGAAAACTTGGCTTAAGGCAGTGGTTTTCAATCTGTGGCCCTAGGATTTCATGGGAGTGCCTCAAAGGCTGACTAGGGAGAGGCTCTGAGAGAGCCTAGACTCCCAGTTCTGCTTTTATCTGCTTTGTGTATCAGATTTTGCTTGTGGGGACAAGGTTTCATGACAATAAAGAGGTAGATTGTAAAGGCAAGACTTAGAAATGAGGCTTCAGGCAGCAGTATGGGGCCAGATTGTTGGGCCTGAATCTTATTCTGTACTCACTGTGCAGCAATGAGCCAGTCACTCCACACATCCATCCTTAGTCCACTCAGTTATTAAAGGAGGAAAACAACAGTATTTACTGCTCAGGTCGTTGTAAAGACTAAAAGGATTAATGGAGTGTAAAGCTTTTCATGCATGTGGACGAAACTTGAAAAGATTCTGCTTTAGTAAAAGACACGCATCACAAAGGACTACGTATGGTAGATTCCATTTCTATGCAATGTCCAGAAAAGGTAAAATCTATAGAGGCAGAAAGAAGATTAATGTTTGCCTAGAGCTGGAGGAAGATGGAGACTGAGACTGATGACTGAGCAGTACAGGGTTCCTGCTGAGAGTAATAAAAATGTTTTAAGGATTTCTCAGTTCAGGGGCCCTAGGTTCAATCCCTGGTTGGGGAACCATATCCCACATGCCACAACTCAAGAATTCATAAGCTGCAACTAAAAGAGTCTGCATGCTGCAACTAAAACCTGGCACCACCAACTAAATAAAAAAGAAAAGTTTTAAAATAGATTATGGTGATGGGTTGCACAACTCTGTGAACATACTGAAAGCCACTGGATTTATGCTTCAAAGGAGTGAATTGCATGGTATGTGAATTACTGGCAATTTGATCTCTGGTTCTTCTGTGTTTTCTAAATTCAGCTGGTACACCTGAAAGTTCTTGGATATCTTAATGAAACTGTGACCACCCCCCCCACCCCCCCAGCAAAAGGAAAAACATTTAGAGTAGCCCTGGCACAAAGAACCTGCTATTGATTCGATACAGTACTGATTTTCTCTTGGGCTGTTGGTTCCCTAGACAGTGCTCCACAGCGGTGCTTTTTCTAAAGTCACTTCTGTGCAGCCCAGGGGTTCTCTCTACCATAAGACTTAGCTAGTTTTTTTCCAATTGTTTCCAAGTTAAAATATGTCCTAAGCATATGAATGCCCATTTCAAAGATGCCAACCCACCCTGATGGGTCACTCATATTTTGAAAAACAAATAATAAAGTGCCATATCACGGTAGGAAAGAATACTTTGAAGTCACTTGTTCTGCTTCTTCAGGCTGATCTGATTGTAATCATCCCAGAAAAGCATTTTCATATCCTTTTCTTACAAATTAAAAAAAAAAAGGAAGAGAGAAAAAGTGAGAGATATTTTCCTATATTACTTCAAGAATCATTGCTTGGCATTTCAGTTTGGGAAAATGAAAAGTGTTCTGGAAATGGATGGTAGTGATGGAAAGTGATGGTAGCACAAGAAATGTGCAAGTACCCTACACTTAAAATTGGTTAAAGTGGTAAATTTTGTTATATATTTTTACCACAATTTAAAAATAAAAGGTGGGGGGGACTTCCCTGGTGGTCCAGTCGCCAAGGCCCTGCATTCCCAATACAGGGGACCCAGGTTCAATCGCTGGTTGGGGAATTAGATCCCACATGTCGCAACTAACAGTTTGCATGCCGCACCTAAAGATCCTGCCTGCCACAAAGGAGATTCAGCACAGCTAAATAAATTCAATTAAGAAAAAAAAAAGAAAGAAAAGCATCGTTACTGCTGCTAGACCCATGGAAGCCCAGGAGGACTGATCTGGAGCATTCCACTTTGACACAAAAGCAGGGACGCTGGTTTAGGGGAAGACAGAGGACACCCACTTAGTCTCTGAAGGCAGCTTGGGCCTGGGCAGAGCTCACCTGGGGCGCCAGGGCCAGGGGGAGAGGGCTGCTCCTCTCTCTGCATCTCCTCGCTCAGTGGAGAATCTTCTCCGGGGGGTCTGTGGCCTGCTCCTTGGGTCTGTTTGTTGCCCCGGATGTTGCACATTGTGTTTCTGAAAGGAAAATAGAGGGTCACGAGGCTGATGGCCCTGCTGTGCTGCCCGCTGCCCTCCCCGCTGCCACTGCTGGTGCTCAGGCTACGTCCCCAACCCTGATCACGGCCTGATCAGCCTGCCTGACTCCAGGCTCCCTGCAGGATGCACCCCATCTGAGCCTCTCCCAATACCCTCATCCTTCTCCTTTCCGCTTTTTCATCATACACATCACCTTCTGTACATAACGTTCCTTGTAAGCAGCACAAGCTTGACTCCTCTGCTTCCAATTCCACTGCTGGAATGTAAGCTCCATGAGGGCAGGGGTGTTTGTCTGCTTTGTTCACTGAAATAGACTTGTCAGATTAACTTTCCTGAAACCATCACCTGGTCTTATAAAGACTTGGCTTAAAAAGCACTAGTGGCTTCTGACTTCTGCTGAGAAGTTCCAAACAACTTCTGGCCTCCTGCTCCCTTTGCTTTCTTTCCCTGCTCGGACCTGTTCTCTTGGCAGCCTTCACTGATCACCTCACAGCCTCCAAAGAGCTTACTGCACATCAGGGATGGGCCACCCTTTGATCAAGCACTTGCCTAGGCTAAGTAATGGTGTCTTTTCTTCAAGAACTGGGCTCTAATCTACCTGCATGCCTGTTGGTACCTGGCACTGGGTCACATGCACCCAGAGTGCAGATTCAACAGATTTTTTTTTTTAATGTGGGCCATTTTTTTAAAAGTCTTTATTCAATTTGTTACAGTATTGTTTCTGCTTTATGTTTTGGATTTTTGGCCACTACACATGTGGGATCTTAGCTCCCCAACAGGCATCAAGCCTGTGCTCCCTGCATTGGAAGGTGGAGTCTTAACCAGGCAAGTTCCCTCATCAGATGTTTGCTTTGCAGGAAGGAACTTGGTATCACCAAAAGGTTACTGGGCACTACAGACCACAGAGAAATTCACAGTGAGTTGAAATGGATGAAAAGGCAGTTTAACTGAGTTTATTTTCCCTTTGCAAAGTGATAAAAGCAGATATATTCCAAAATATAAACAAGGAAGAAAAAAATGACTGAAGAGTTCACTGCGTCCATGTTTTTTAAACAGGATATGAACCACTGTGCAAGCTGCTCACTCGTGTCTGACTCTTTGTGATCCCATGGACTGTAGCTCTCCAGGCAGGCTCCTCTGTCCATGGGACAAGAATACTGGAATACTGGAGTGGGATTGCCATTTCCTTCTCCAGGGGATCTTCCCGACCCAGGGATTGAACCCGGGTTTCCTGCATCACTGGCAGATTCTTTACCATTTGAGCACCAGGGAAGCCCATGGTAGACTGAAAAATCAGTTTGCTATCATGATAAACATCTAAAAAATGGAACAGAAAATATTAGAATGCACCCCACTTAGAAAGGGTTTTCTTTTGTGAATTACATATATGCATACTGAGCTATAAAATAAGATGGTCCTCTGTGTGTGTAAGTTTTTGATAACTAATTCAATCTCTTGTTATAGGTCTACTTGGATTTTCTATTTTTGAGTCAGTTTCAGTAATTTGTTTTACTTGGTATTTGTCCATTTCATCTGAGTTATCTAATTTGTTAGCACAGAATTGTTTATGGTATTCCCTAATAAACCTTTTTATTTTTGTAAGGTTGGTAGTGATGTACCCCTCTCTTGTTTCTGACTTTACTCATTTGAGTCTTTTAATTTCTTGGTCTTTCTAGATAAATGTTTGTCAATTTTGTTAACCTTTTCAAAGGACTATCATTTGATCTTAAACTTGTTTTTAAAACAAAATCCAGTTTTTTGGTATAGTTGGGTCCAGAATAGGAAAAGAATGAGATTGTCTCTTATTGCAAGTACAGCTGACTGATGGAAGGTAAAATTAATCAATTAAATTAAGAACAGAGAAGAAATTAGAACTCAGCACTCCTAAACACCTGAACTTGAATAAGGTACCCTTGACTCCTTGGGCTAGACATTTCCTGTTCTTAGTTCTTACTTTGAAAGTATTAGTTGCTCAGTTGTGTCTGACTCTCTGCAACCCCACGGATTATACAGCCCGTCAGGCTCTTCTGTCCATGGAATTCTCCAGGCAAGAATACTGGAGTGGGTAGCCATTCCCTTCTCTAGGGGATCTTCGCAATCCAAGGATCGATCCTCACTGACTCTCACTCTGCTGGTCTTGTACTGAGCCCCATCGCATCAATCTCACACATGATTTGGCAAAGACCCTGGAGAACATCCCTGTAGCCAGAGGCACGGTCTGGTGGGGTGACTGTACTTTTCCTTGCCCAGGGACTGCAGCCTCCCCAGGGACTGCAGCCTCCCCACCATGTTGAAGGCCTCACAAGTAGTCACTCCTGGGGTATGGGAAGGCATAGAAACCCCAATTTCGTTCAGTAAAGATTGTTCTAAGCATGTCTCTGCTGGGGACAGGTGGCTCACTAACTACTGTCACAGACCAGGTGGCCACAACCCAGCCAAACTACTGTGCTTGGAAGAGGCATCTCTACTCTATTGACTTTGCTTAGAGCAGTTCATGGATAATTTTCTGTGTAGGTTTAACTAGGTCTGAAAGGCCTGGTTGAGCATGGGAGCAGTGGTCATAAAGCCTTGTTCTGGAAGGACAGATAACTTTGGGCAGGTCATTTATCCTCTCTGAGCCTGGGTTTTCTCATGTGCAATGAGATGAGGGATATATCCACAACCAACAATGACCTGGCCCTTGTATGGGCCAGGTCCAAGATAAACACTAGGAATTCACTCATCTCATCCTCACCTACACACATTCAACTCATTTACTCCTCACAGGAGCCCAGTGAGGTAAATCCTGTTATAACTTCCACCAGACAGGAAGAATTGAGATTGGAAAGGTTAAAGAATCAAAGGCACAGAGTGAGCAAGTGGTGGAACTGAGCCACAGATATGGATGTCTAACCCATGTCTGAGAACTTAACCATTGGATGCCACTTTGCAGGTTTTTCCAGACGCCTCAGTGAGAGCATAAAACACCCAGCACGGTGTCCTTCCTCAAGTATGACTGGGGCTCACGGCACTGCCAAGAGCAAACACCAAGCCCAGTCAGGCAAGGGGGTGCAGGAGACAAGGGTCTTTCCAGGGTGTGGGCAGATAGGGCATTTGCAACACCATTTCACATTTTCTGTGGGTTATTTCAAGTAACTGAGTGATCCTCGGAAACTTCCTTTTTTGCATGTTCTTGGTTCCACTTCTGCTGTTTGGTGGCTGTCAGTAGGCACGATCCTGGTTTGATCTTCGTGAGACCACTCTGGACGCACACTGGCTGGGTGTTTGGGCTCCTCAGGCCCTCTCTCCCCACAGCAGGCTCACCTCCAGTACCCAGCTCCCTCCTGCTTCACCCAAGGGAAGATCCTCTGCAGGGCGCCCTCCTTGTCCACTCATCCTGGGGGGCTCAATCATGTCATATACCCCCAAGTCTCTCTCCAGATCAGATCTCCCTCCTGAGTTCTAGGCCTTTCCATCCAAATGCCTGTGGGGGTAGTTCCATCTCTAGCCAGTAGGCCCTAAAGGACACTCATTGTTATTTTCCCTAAAATCTGTTTCTCTCCTGGGAACAGCACCAATCCCCTACTAGTTACCCAAGCAAATTCAAACACTGAAGCCGACAGAGAGGAATGCTATGTTTGAGTCACACAGAACCAGGGTCTCTAATTCAAGTCCAGCAAACAACCTATTCTGCTTTCTAAGAGGCCCCAGCTCATCTGACATCCACAGAGAAAACAAGTACCCAAACAGGATCAGTACTGGGTATCATCTTAATTCCCCAAAGCTTCCATCCCTTCAATTAGAGCAACAATAAAAGCAGCAGATAATATTCAATATTTAAATGCTCACTGATACCCAAGCACATTCTAAAGCAGTTTACCTTTAAACTTCTTGCCCCAAACACACACATGAGGCAAACATTACTTCATTTACATTTACTAACAATCTGAGTGAAGCACAGAGAAATCAAACATCTGCCAAGGGTGGACCAGCCTATGATTGGTGGGGCCAGGATACAAATGCAGGCAGTGTGGTCTGAGAGCCAGGCTATAGTGCCGTCTTCTTATAAGCTGTTTAAAACAAAGCCTGCTAGTATATAAATTATATATACCACACATGAGTAAATGAAAAAGAAGCTGAGACATAATCGACATACAGTAAATTACACATGCGAAAAGGGAATAATGATGCATTTGACATTTGTAGAAAACTGTGAAGCCATCACTCTGTTACACTGAATAGATCTCAATTATGAGCATATGTATGGGTTTCCCTGGAGCTCAGTGGTAAAGAATCTGCCTGCCAATATAGGAGATAAGAGTTCTGTCCTTGAGTTGGGAAGATACCCTGGGGAAGGAAACGGCAACCCACTCCAGTATTCTTGCCTGAAAAAATCCCATGGACAGAGGAGCCTGGTGGGCTATAGTATATAGAGGTCGCGAGAGAGTTGGACATGACTGAGCAACTAAACAACAACAACAATGCGCATATGTAAATGGACAATGTGAGGAGGGAGATGCTAAGAATGCTTCCTGGGTAAAAGGACTATGGGTAATTTTAAAATTTATACCTTTCTGGGTGTTTCTAATTTCTTACGAGAATGTGTACTATTTTAAAAATCAGAATAAATGTAGTATTTTAAAGTAATGATGTCATGAATTGAAAATAAAGAGCTTAGCCCCTAACCCAGGTCCACCTCCCCACAGGGGAGTCATACCAGATCACTGTAAGCTCTGAAGGAGGGGCTGCCTGCAGCTTGGCAGGCCCCTCAGCTGTATGGCACTTACTGTATTTCAGTTCCCAGGTGCTTGAGGGAAATATTCTGAAGGGCCGAGGGCTTGGTATGGACTGGCTGCCAGGCAGCTCCCACGCCCACAAGCTCAGTGGTGTTTTCACGGGACACAGGAAAGCCTCCTGCTCCTCCTCCTCCTGCTCTGGGGAACAAAGAAAAGGGAAATCATCCATGCTCTAAGTCACTGCACTTAGGAAGACAAGCCGGGCAGTGTTATGACTGGGAGCAAGTGAGAGTCTGTGAGCTGCAGAGCAAGGCTTCCCTTCAGGTTAATAGCAGCCAGAGGCAGGCTTTTCGCCAAAGGTTTTGCTGGGACAACCTTCCTGGAAACCCCCTTAAAAATTTGCAGAACTGCAGATATTTCTATTTGAGAATCCATCCCAAAGAAGCTGTCGGAAATGCAGACAAAGCTTTATGAGCCAGGAGGCTCATCCTGGCACTGTTTGGCCTCACACTGGAAATAACATTAAGGATCTGGGGAGAGGTTAAACACATCATGATGCCTTCAGGCAATGGACTATCACTCAACCATTGAGAACAATGCTAATGAAGAATGCTTAGGAATATGGGGAACATCCACAGGATATAAAGTGGAAAAAGTTGGGATTCTAGTATGATCTCAACTGTCCAGAAAAAGCCTCAAAGAAGTACACTCTGCAATCTTAACAGAGGTCAGAACTGCATGATGGGGTTAGAAGTGGGCAGGTTATGCTCATTATAGTTTACTTCTCCCCCTACCTCACCAAATTTTCTACAGTAAACATGGATTCTTTTAATAAACAGAATATAGTCATCAAAAGCAGATATTAATAATGAGATTTTATAACACAGGGAAATTTTAGGGACACAATACTAAGTGCCAAAAATCTAAGTAGGGCCTTTTGTATTATTATATGATCAGAGATATATTTAAATAAAAGGCAGGCACGAGTCCATGACATAACATTAACACTGGCTGTCTCTGGGTGATAGGCTTATGGTTACTTTTTCTTCTAGTTTTCTATGTTTCCAATATGTTCTGCTTCCTCCAAAATGTTTAATAGTAAGGAAGATTTCAAGGCTAAGAAAGCATTATTTGAAGTATGAGAGAGAGGGAGGCAAAATATTTTGAGGTAGTTTTGAGTGTTACAAAAAGTGGGAGAGAACTAAGGCCACTGGAGAGGTGGCATGCCCCTAATCAGGCAGCCCCTGAGGATGACAGGATAGCAGACACTCTTCGTTTGGAGCCCTCTTACTGAGAGACTAAAAGATTGCAGGGGTAGAGGAAATTTATTTTTGCACTACATCTACACAGAGGGCACGAGTGCAAAAACATATAAAACACAGGCACACATCTGAAGGGCTGAGGGCTTGGCATGGACTGTTTTACGGGTTCAGTTCCAGACAGATGTCCCCATAGAAAACAGAACTGATATGACCCAAGGCTCTGGTCTGGGGTCTCTGGGTCCCTCTCCAGCCTACAGAGGGAGGTGTACATGCCCTCAGGGAGGTGCCCACACAAAAAGCTTTTAGCAGTATTTACTTGTAATTCTCCTTTTGCCTGAACTGTAGTGGCTGCCACATCACCAGTCTGAAGAAATCAGCACAATGAAATTGCCTAGCCAGAAGGTCGCTCCTTCCCCAAAGGGCCCTGAACACATGACCCGTTGCCCCCACAGCCTGAGGGGTGTCGGGGGTGTGTGTGTGAGTCTGAAGACTAGGGTTCAAATTTCAGTGCTGACATTTTCTTGCTGTGTGACCTTGGATAGGTCTCTTGACCCCTTCGAGCCTCAGTTTCCTCTTCTGCAAAATGGGAATAACTATCCACCTAAGATCTCTGTGAGGATTAGGGAACTTGAGGCATGTAAAGTGTGAGAACAGAGTCAGGAAGTAGTATACATATTTCTATGATGATATACATAAAAGTCCTTTGTAAACTGTGTCCTACTTTGGCAAAGTGTTATTATTATTATTATTATTATAGATCTGCTGACTCCCCCTTTATCCTCCATGGATCTTATAGAGACCAGTGTTTAGGGCAACTATAAAATAAAGGTGTAAACACTTAAAAGCTGCGGAGAACATGTCTTGCAGATTGCTCAAGGACATGATTAGACACTTTTATAGAAGATGAGGTGTCTGTGACTCAAAGTCAGATCGAGTCTGTTGGTTTTTGCTCCCCTAGGAGCATGCCTCCGCTTCCTCCCAGGAAGGGTGGAGGCTGGAGAGGTGGGGCAGTCTGCTCTAGATGGCTGATCTGGGGTCTGCCAACTTGCTCAAGACTCCGGAAATGTCTTTCTGGGGAGGGTTCTTCAGGGCCCCTGTGTCCAGGAGGGTGGAGACTGCTGTGGGATGAGAAAGGCTTCAGAGGAGAAGCCTACATCCTGGCTTCCTGCATCTTACCCTCACCCCACTCCTCAACCCTCCGGTTGCCCGCAGGAGACTGGCGCCTGGTCATTAAGGCAACCACTCTCCTCCCTCCATACCCACTGCAGGGGCAGGCCCAGAAGAGGCCCACTGAGTGTGCTGAACCAAAGACATTCTTCTGATAACCTGGTTCTTTGGACACTTGGGAATCCTGTCAACAAAAGGCTTCCTTGGTACTTCTAGTCTGAGGTTGATCTGGCAACTGTGTCATTCAGCCACAGGTTTGGCGTAGTCAGGGATGGGAGTGGAAGGGGAGAAGTGCAGAAGCAAAAGCAAACATGCCCTTCCCCAAAGAAAGTGCTTAGAAGCATAAAACACACAGAAGGTTCTCTGGGGAAATGATGAATGATTCTCATAAACCATTAAAAAGAAGCATTTACCATGACAGGGTGTACAGACACATTCAGTAACTGCGTTATTAGGACAGTTCTCAAGCACTGAGCATTCACTATGTACCCGGCATCATGCTAAGGGCTATATACTCCTTTTCTCACTTAATGATAAAATTCAATGTATTCACTGACACATTCATTCAGCAGATACCCAATGTGCCTGGCAGGGCATCAGGTACTGAGGATAAATTTGACAGAGACATGGAATCCACCCTTGGAGGGTAGGGGGCAGAGACTGACAAGCACACTGTGATTAGAACATAATGTTAACTGTCTGCAAAAAGCGTTGAGGGCTTACAGAATCCAGCTGGCAAAGTCCTGGAAAACTGCCAAGAGGAAGTTAGCAAGGAGGTGACAGTAGGAGTGGCCGGAGAACGTAAGCAGGAATGTGTCAGGCGGACAAAAGTAGGCAGGGACGCCTCTGCTGCTGAAGTGCACAGCACAAGGTGGGCACTGGGCGCACAAGCAGAGGTGAGACCAGGAAGGACAAGGCCTGAATCTGGTGCTAAAAAGCTGGGCCTGGAACATGGAGGGCAGCCATGGAAGGGGGTGGGGCTCAGGCTCTCATGTGAGAAAGCTCGCTTGGGCTGCAGTGAAGAGGTCGGGTCTGCAGCGGCAGGCTGGGACATGCGGACACCGGAGAGGAGGCTGCTGTGGTTACCCAGCTAAGACTGGAGGCCTGACCCAAGGCAACAGCAGTGAGGGTCTGGATCTGACGTGCAGGCCGGAAAGCAGACATTGCTGGCCCAGGCGACCGACTGGACTGGCTATCTGAGATTCAGGAAGGGGCAATTGTAAATGAAGTAAATGAAGGGGCAAATGGTAAATGAAGGCCATTTGCTGGGGGAAGGAAAAGTAGGGAGAAGGATAAAGGCAGATGAGCCCGGTCTGTAATGCATCTGGGTACCAGGGTCTGGGAGGCGGCTGGCCACAGGTCCCGCCCTCGCCCATGGGGGTCCCTGTCAACTGATGGTGAAGCATGTTAGACACGCTACAGCCTTGTGGCTGCTTTTCTGTCTCAGTTCTAAAACCTGCCAGTCACAGTCCTGGCTGCAATATGGGTGTGAGAGGGTATGAGCTCCAGGACTCCTCCATGCTGAGATGTTTTAGGATTTGGGTTCTTATGGGTCACCTGGGGATGAAGTTCTGCCCTACAGAAACATGGGATAAGATCACAGATCTACTTGACTCACAGCACAAAAGCATTTATGTCAGAAGCAACAATAATAACTGCATTTTCTCATTAACCTTCCTCACAGGTTGTGAAATTTCTTGAGATCTTCGCATAATTGCCATCATCATAATATTAGCTGACGTCTACTGAACTCTGACAATGCTCAGACGTCATTCCAACCACTTAAGCTGCGTAGATTCATTTAATCCTATAATAACCCTAAGAAGTAGGTATAGTTTATTAACCTCATTTTACAGGGGAGGAAATCAAAGCTCAGAAAGGCTAAGCAACTTGCCTAAGACTGCACAGGATGAGGATCTAAAGCCAGCCAGCATGGCCTCAGAGCCTGTGTTCTTGCCACGGATGCTATGCTATTGCTCTAGCTGATCCTGAGTCACATCCCTGGCTCTCTGCTTCTTTAGCAGAGGACCCCTCCCATTCACTCCCAACAGGTGGGTAGAGGCTTGGTCACCAAAAGCCCTGGGTGTGTGAGCAGAAGGCAAGCCTGTTGGGTACCTAGCTCAAGGCGCAGGGCAGGCCCATTCCCAGCCAGGGCAGCGTCGGGGGCAGCAGGAGGTGCAGGTAGGCTGTTGTGGAACTCCCAGCGCTTCATCTGCAGCTGCTGCAGCCAGTACAGCATCACTTGCTTGGTGGCAGCCTGAGAAGCACAAGGGTTAGTTGGCAAGGCCCTGTGCCCACACGGTGGGACTGGGTGAGGGATGTGAGAAGGTCATGGTAAGTTTGGCAACTCTCTCCTTCCTGAGAAAACAAAAAACAAAACAAAACACTGCCACTGTGGATAGGTGCCCATCTTTGAAACACGACATGCTCCTTGGTCATAGAAGATAATCAGGCTCTGATCTTCCACTTAGAGATATCTTAACCTTTCTGGGCCTCAGTTTTTTCATCTGTGCTATGGTGATGATAACACTTGGTCCATAAGGTGGTTATGAGGGTGAAATGAGGGAAGGAAAGTGTCCAGCAGAGTTCCTGACATGCAGCAGGAGCTCAAAATGTGCTCACTGGATAAAAGAGTTTGGAGACGTTGAGAGAGAGGGAGAGAGCTTTGAAATTCTGACTTGGCTGGGGCCCGGGTAGCATCACTACTTTCTTGTGTGACATCTCAGTGTCCTAGTCAACTCTGTGGAATGAGGAGAATCCCTCCTTTTTGAGGATGATACGACTGGGACCTGGAAAGTCATATGCACTCAACAACAATACAGTGGCACCTCAGGCAGCCTACACAAGGTATGCCTGACGCTGGTCATCACTCCCCCGGTACTGGATGGTCCACACACCTACTCTCACATCCATTACGTTGCCTGATCCCCCACTGGGGACGCAGGGCAGGAGTGCTTGGCTCCTTCTATAGATGGAGAAACTCGGAGAAACTAAGGCTGTGAGGTGGCCCAGGCAGGTGCTGGTGGAGCTGGTCCCAGAACCCGGGTCTCCCACTTCTAAGCCAGAGACCTGTTATAATTTATGGCCAGGAGATTGTGACTTACAGAGAGAAGGCCTGGAATCAGATGGGCTGCAGAAGCTGGGCAGCTCACTAGGATTGGAAGGTGAGTCTCACAGAGATGACCACAGTCAAGGCCTTGTGAGAATATGAGCAAGCAACCAGGACAAGCCCTCTTTTCAAGAGGGCCACTGGTGAGGTGTGCAGAAGGCTGGGGGCTCCATGAAAGGGGCCCTCAGCCTGCCACGGAGGGATCAAATCAGATAAAACGCTGCCCACCATTCTCTTTCTATATATCAGCGCTTTCCCTGAGAGACCTCAGCTTCTTCCAGGGCTTCACTATGACCTTGTGCTCATAAACTCCCACTCACACCCAAACAACCCATTTTATTAATTCTCTGGGTATGTGTATATTGAGAATCTATGGTATGTGTCAGGGACTGTGGTAGGCAATGGAGACGCTGGTGAGCCCACACGGCCCCTCTCCTCTTGAAACTTAAGACTCTACCAAGGGGACGTATGACTGCATGTCCTGTTGTTTCCTCATCTGGGGTTCCCTCCCGCCAGTGACTGGCCCAACCAGGCAGTCAGCCAGTTACAAAAGCCATCCTTGACTCCTCTCTCATATCCATAGCCACCTGCCCAAGTCTCCTTCCCCGATGCCACAGCTCGGCCATCATTTTCTCCTGATGGACTCTCGCCCACCCGCCACTGCAGCCTGGTCACAAGACTGGCCTAGTCATTAAAGTGCAACTAAAAGCTGGGAGCTATATCCAGGGGGCTCAACAGATTCTCATTGGCTGGAAGTGGGAGTGGGAGGGAAGTGGTCCACTGGCACACTGCTCTCTGAGTGTGAATTCCAGAACTCCTAGCCCACACCAACCTTTCTTTCTAGTTAAGTTGCAGGCACTGTCACTTGACAAGAACTTTCTGACCTTGGTTCTGGCAGTATGTGTGCTCAGTCAACAAATGTGTATTGCGCTCCCACTAGATGCCAGCAGTAGTCTAGGCTGAGATTAATTCAGCAATGTGTAGGTGCCTGTGATGTGCCAGGTGCCTACACACCTTGTTTTAGTCTCACCAACTATCGAGGTACTAAGAGGTTAACTTGCCCAGAGTCATACAGTTATTAAGTAGCTGATGCAGAATTTGAATCCAAGCCTGTCTGATTTCAAAGCACATGGCCTTCGCAATGCTTCAGGCTTTTCCAGTTAAATATGATAATAAAACAGAACTTACTGATGAGAAAACAGGTTTGGATATGCTTCAATGAACAACGTAGGTTGATCAGTGAAACCTAAGTATTTATCTCCTAATCTCTGCCAACATTTTCTCAGCATTCACTTCCCTTGGCTACAACATCAAGAAAAGTAATTCAGAATCCAGGCCTTGAAAGAGGATTGTAAAGCTCATATCTTGACTATACTTCAGCCCTAAGTAAGAAAGTTATGGTAACTGCCGTTTTTTGTTGTTAAGCTGGTTAAGTCTTGTCTGACTGTTTTGCAACCCGATGGATTGTATCCTAAAAGTTTTGATAGGGTACTGAGAGGTAGGAAAGCTATGAGATTCCAAGTGTGGGCTACACTACTTTTTAGTGGTGTGACTCAAACCAGTCCTTTTACCCCTTTATGACTCAGTTTTTTGATCCGTAATATAGGTCCATCATCCCGGGCTTTACTGCAGGAACCTAACGAGGAAATGGGTGTGAACGTGCTCTGAAAAGCACACAACCCTGGGCACCCAGGGTTCACTGAGGTGATCGGGGTCGGTGATTATGATAAGTTTATTGTGACCACCCACCTGTGCTCGGCGGTGCCTGGGATCCCATCCTGGCCAAAAAGGGAAAAAAGTGCTCCATTTACCTTCAAGGTAATTATCCGGTTGGGAGTCTTGATTTCGAAAGTCCCTTCCTCGGCGTCCGCCTTGCAGTCAAAGACCGCACTGGAGAGGTCGATGCTGTCCAACGGATTCGCATCCTGCGCGGTCCGCGAATAATACAGGTGACATTTCCTCTCGTCGAAGAAGAACCAGCGGGATTTCCAGCCCCGGATGGGCCCCTTGCCACCAAACTTACTTAAATATCCACAGAGTTTTTGGGGGGCCGCCTCCAGGGGCCGGGGGCAGCCCTCCGACTCCTCCGAAAGCGACACTTCGGGGACCCTGGCCAAGCCAGCAGGCTCTTCGGACCACTGGACGGAGGAACTAGACTCCGCGGCGTTCTCCTGCGCGCCCTCCATCGCAGAGGTACTGGAGGTTAGTGGCCCAACCCAAGTCAAATCTTGAAAACTCAGGTGATAACCTTCCAAGAGGGAGCTATCCGACGGGGGCGGGGCCAGTGGTGACCCGCCTCCAGGAGACGACGGAGGGACTCGGTTGGCTGCAGCTTGTGAGCCTCATAGATCGAAAGCCCAGTAGGGGCAGATGGCCACGCCCACTCGCGCCTCGGCCTTCACGACACGCCCCGACACGCCCTCTGCCGGCTCCTCCTTTCCCGCCTACTTCAGGCTTTTCCTCGTTGCCTGTCCGCCATCTTTACTGGGGGCAGCTTCCGGCAGGAGGCAGTCCACAGGTTGAAGGCGCGGTGTCTCTGAATTAGCTAACCCGCGGAAGGGAAACCGAAAGAGACGCGGGTCCTCCTGTACATTGCTCTGGTAACTCGCGTAATGACGTGGAAGGGTGGTCCTTTCTCGCGCCTCATGGGCCTCCCGCCTTTTCTCGCCAGGTACCGCTCCGGTCACCGTCGGACGGCGGACCGCGCGGCCATTGGCTGAAAGGGACGCCCTGCTCAGTGTCGCCACGTCCGGCACTGCTCCCGGCGTGTGGGGCTCGTTGGCTCCTATCCGCCGCTGTTTATTCGTGACTCACCCCTGACCGCGGCGGCCTCTCCTCCCTCCGTCCCAGCCTCCTTTTCTGGCGCTTGCGTTACATGGGGCGCCTGGTCCGGCTGCTGCCCTGACAGAACCCGGTGCCTGACGAGGGTTGGACTCAGCAAATTGTGTACACAGACGAATGTGTAGCTAGGCCCTGACTAACTCGCTCAACTTCATGTCTCATTCTACCACTTGACCTTAAGTTTTTTCCCCTTCCCTGTCTTAGGCGCATCCCTCCACTTGGGCTGTAGAGCCCATTTCTGTCCACCTCTTTCGAGCCATCACGGTGCCCTAGCTCTTTCTTAGCTCCTCTCCCTTTAGCTTCTCTTTCTCTGCAGTCCTTAACAAAATTCTCATTTTTCTGGGTAAATTATGCCCAGAGACTGAGATTGTTTTTGCCAGTACAGTAATTTTAAAAATACAGGCTCACTGCAGAAATTATATTTATAATAACAGTATTTCCCAAGTCACTAGTATACGGGATAATGTCTCTTAATAAGCTAGTGAAGAAGTAACATCCTCCGAACTGTAAAAGGGCCACAAGGTTAAAACTGTTTTGATAGATGATTTCTAAAACTGTTTTTCCTGTCTTCCCCTTGCGTTGCTGGGAACTAAGTTTGTATTCTTTGTTACTGATTAATGCTGGCGGGCCTTCTTGCTAGTTTTGCTTGTTCCTTTTAACCCCAGTCTCAAGGCTTTCCTTAAATACTCCTGGTTTCTCCCCAGAAGGCAGGACGGTAATTTTCAGGAAGTTAGTCTGCTACTCGGAGAAGGCAATGGCACCCCACTCCAGTACTCTTGCCTGGAAATCCCATGGACAGAGGAGCTTGGTAAGCTGCAGTCTGTGGGGTCGCTACCAGTTGGACACGACTGAGCGACTTCACTTTCACTTTTCACTTTCATGCATTGGAGAAGAAAATGGCAACCCACTCCAGTGTTGTGTTCTGGCCTGGAGAATCCCAGGGACAGAGGGAGCCTAGTGGGCTGCCGCTATGGGGGTCGCACAGAGTCGGACACGACTGAAGCGACGCAGCAGCAGCAGCAGCAGTCTGCTACTGTCCTTATTTGCTGTCAAATCAATAAATTTCGTTTTCCTTTATCCTCAGAACCTTCTCAATATCCTCAGTCTTCATTGGGAAGGAGGACTGAATTTTCAGTTACAAAATCAGTGATATGTTAATTATACTGTTGTTCCAGCCAAAGGGGGGAATGAAAGCAAATCCAAATTTAGTTCAGGTGTACCTTTCTATGGAGAAGGCAATGGCATCCCACTCCAGTACTCTTGCCTGGAAAATCCCATGGACGGAGGAGCCTGGTAGGCTGCAGTCCATGGGGTCGCTAAGAGTCGGGCACGACTGAGCGACTTCACTTTCACTTTTCACTTTCATGCATTGGAGAAGGAAATGGCAACCCACTCCAGTGTTCTTGCCTGGAGAATCCCAGGGACGGAGGAGCCTGGTGGGCTGCCGTCTCTGGGGTCGCACAGAGTCGGACACGACTGAAGTGACTTAGCAGCTTAGTACCTTTCTATGAGTTGGTTCCTGGTATAGTTAGTAATTCCTTCCAATTGGGTATCACGCTTAGGTCCCATTACCAATGTTGGTAGAGGTTACTCCAGAAGTTATTCCTCCAGGGACCCTTACATGGCTTGTGCCACTGCCTACAAGGACTAGCACTGCCAGGTTAGGAGCAGATCTCCCTTCTTTTCTGAGTTTAGTTCAGTTTAGTCACTCAGTTGTGTCCGACTCTTTGTGACCCCATGAACCACAGCACGCCAGGCCTCCCTGTCCATCACCAACTCCTGGAGTTCACCCAAACTCATGTCCATTGAGTTGGTGATGTCATCCAGCCATCTTATCCTCTGTCGTCCCTTTCTCCTCCTGCCCTCAATCTTTCCCAGCATCAGGGTGTTATCAAATGAGTCAACTCTTCGCATTAGGTAGCCAAAGTCTTGGAGTTTCAGCTTTAGCATCAGTCCTTCCAATGAATACCCAGGACTGATCTCCTTTAGGTGGACTGGTTGGATCTCCTTGGAGTCCAAGGGACTCTCAAAAGTCTTCTCCAACACCACAGTTCAAAAGCATCAATTTCGGCACTCTCTTTTCTTTATAGTCCAACTCTCATATCCATACGTGACCACTGGAAAAACCATAGCCTTGACTAGACGGACCTTTGTAGGCAAAGTAATGTCTCTGCTTTTTAATATGCTATCTAGGTTGGTCATAACTTTCCTTCCAAGGAGTAAGTGTCTTTTAATTTCATAGCTGTAGTCACCATCTGCAGTGATTTTGGAGCCCAGAAAAATAAAATCTGCCACTGTTTCTGCTGTTTCCCCATCTATTTCCCATGAAGTGATGGGACCGAATGCCATGGTCTTAGTTTTCTGAATGTTGAGCTTAAGCCTACTTTTTCGCTCTCCTCTTTCACTTTCATCAAGAGGCTCTTTAGTTCTTCACTTTCTGCCATAAGGGTGGTGTCATCTGCATATCTGAAGTTATTGATATTTCTCCCAGCAATCTTGATTCCAGCTTGTGCTTCATCCAGCCCAGTGTTTCTCATGATGTACTCTGCGTATAAGTTAAATAAACAGGATGACAATATACAGCCCTGACATACTCCTTTTCCTATTTGGAACCAGTCTGTTGTTCCATGTCCAGTTCTAAATGTTACTTCCTGACCTGCATACAGATTTCTCAAGAGGCAGGTCAGGTGGTCTGGTGTTCCGATCTCTTTCAGAATTTTCCACAGTTTATTGTGATCCACACAGTCAAAGGCTTTGGCATAGTCAATAAAGCAGAAATAGATGTTTTTCTGGAACTCTCTTGCTTTTTCCATGATCCAGCAGATGTTGGCAATTTGATCTCTGGCTCCTCTGCCTTTTCTAAAACCAGCTTGAACATCTTGAAGTTCACGGTTCATGTATTGCTGAAACCTGGCTTGGAGAATTTTGAGTGTTACTTTACTAGCGTGTGAGATGAGTGCAACTGTGTGGTAGTTTGAGCATTCTTTGGCATTGCCTTTCTTTGGGATTGGATGAAAACTGACATTTTCCAGTCCTGTGGCCATTGCTGAGTCTTCCAAATTTGTTGGCATATTGAGTGTAGCACTTTCATAGCGTCATCTTTCAGGATTTGGATTACCGTATTTTTTTTTTTATTGTCACCCTGCTTATTTATTTTTTTAATATAAATTTATTTATTTTAGTTGGAGGTTAAGTACTTTACAATATTGTCTTGGTTTTGCCATACATCAACATGAATCTGTATTTTTCTTCAATACTGTATAAATTCCAATTTCCATAAATCTGGATTCACATGATCAATATTGCTAGAGTTACTTTGGTTTTAAAGTAATTTGTGTGAAACTGCAAGCACAGAGGGTGGGACACGGTAAATGTTAACTATAATTAAAACTCAGTAAAGAAGACTTCGAGGCAAAAGGCAGTAAACCACAGACAGGATGATAGATTATATAGTAGAATTCACACCATTTAAAACTTGGAAATACTACAATTACCATTGGAGATTTTAGCACACCAGTTTTAGCCTTTGTGAGATTTGCTGGAAAATAGCCACAAAAAACAAAGATACAGAGATCAGAATGCAATGATAAAGTTGAATCGATTACATCGGGATTACTTAGTTTTTTTATATTATGCTCCATGTCAAAAAGACATTTTTGTTATCTAGAAAGATTTCGTGCCAGCAAATACCTTGTCATGAAAATTTGAAAATAGTAACAAAGTTAACGAAACAATCTAATCTCTTAGAAGTAAAAATAAATTTTCTAAATAGCTATTGGGTAAAAAGGAAAGTAGCTGCCATTGGTGGAGGAAGTTAAAGACAATAAAAGCTGTGCTTATCAATATTCAGCTTGAATGCTTAGTCACTGGTGTCATATGGACTTCCAGTATTTGAATTCTAGCACCAATGATTATTAATCGTGTGATCTTGGGACATAGACTAGAGCACTGCCATTCTTGTGGGTAAAGAGTTGGAAGGGGTATTGCATGTTTCTCAACTTTTTCATCCTGTTACAGGTTGAATTGTCACCCTTAATTCGTATGTTGAAGTTCCAACCCCAGTATCTCAGAATGTGACAGTATTTGGAGATAGGGCCTTTAAAGAGATAATTAAGGTAAAAGGAAGTCAGTAAGGTGGGCCCTACTCCAGTTTGACTCATATCTTTATAAGAAGAGATTGACACACACATACACACCCACACATGCACGCGTGCTAAGATCTGGGGAAGACAGCCATCTACCAACCAAGACGAGTGGCCTCAAAAGAAACCAGCCCTGTTGACACCTTGCTGTTGGATTTCTAGCCTCCACAATTGTGAGAAAATTAATTTCTGTTGTTTAAAGCCCAGTGTTTCTTTAGGGCAACCCTAGCAAACTAATACATTCCCTGAACAATAGAGAGTTTCCTTGGAAACCCATCACAGGCACAGTTCATAATGAATTAGAGCAGCCATGAAAACCCTCTGAAACTTTATTTTATAAACATAAATAGCTGAAAATTCATATCAGTTTAATATAAAGTATTTTACATTAATTTCTAAAAAGATGAACAGTGAAACCCTACTCCTAAACACTTCCACGCGGAGGGATGGAGGAGAGGCAGGGTTACAGGCCCCAGCTGGGGTGGTGTGTGTCGGGAAACCTGGTCACTAGAATTTTCATTGGCCCATTATAACCTCTCTGGGTTTTGGTTTCCTCATCAGTAAAATAAGGATAACAATTCCTCCTCAGGGCATCCCATTGAGTGTGAAGACTAAAAAGTAACTATGGAAAATTTGGGGGTTGGTATCCCTAATCTGCAGTAATGTTAACATGCTCATGGTGGGAATTCCATGGTGGGCCAGTGGTTGAGCCTCTGTGCTTCCACTGCAGTGGGCATGGGTTCCATCCCCAGTCAAGGAACTTGGATCCCTTAAGTTGTAAAAAACAGAAAACATGCTCTGGGTTGCTCCAGGGGAAAAGAAGATGAAGACAGTAAAAATAGATTTAAGTTTTAGGTTTAGGGATATTAGAGGGAAACTTCTGTTAATCTGGATGCATTAATTACTGGATGTTCAGTGGATGCACTTCTGGTTATTGCATCAAAATATAGTAACATCCTTCCTCTTCTTCCCCTTCAAAATTTAGTAACATCCTTCCCTTTGAAGAAGTGTCTGCTGCAAAGCTAGAGGTTGTCCTAAAGCGACACCTTGTGGCCTTTGTGGTGTACTGTCCTGGGGTATATTGGGCGTTCCCAGGCTCTGAAAAAGTTGGCTTAAAACTCAACATTCAGAAAACTAAGATCATGGCATCTGGTCCCATCACTTCATGGCAAATAGATGGGGAAACAATGGAAACAGTGACAGACTTTATCTTTTTGGGCTCCAAAATCACTGCAGATGGTGACTGCAGCCATGAAATTAAAAGACGCTTGCTCTTTGAAAGAAAAGTTATGACTAACCTAGACAGCATATTCAAAAGCAGAGACATTACTTTGCCAACAAAGGTCCGTCTAGTGAAGGCTATGGTTTTTCCAGTAGTCATGTGTGGATGTAAGAGTTGAACTGTGAAGAAAGCTGAGTGCCGAAGAATTGATGCGTTTGAACTGTGGTGTTGGAGAAGTCTCTTGAGAGTCCCTTGGACTGCAAGGAGATCCAACCAGTCCATCCTAAAGGAAATCAGTCCTGAATATTCATTGGAAGGAGTGATGTTGAAGCTGAAACTCCAATACTTTGGCCACCTGATGCAAAGAGCTGACTCATTTGAAAAGACCCTGATGCTGGGAAAGATTGAAGGCAGGAGGAGAAAGGGATGACAGAGGATGAGATGGTTGGATGGCATCACCGGCTCAATGAACATGAATTTGAGTAAACTCCAGGAGTTGGTGATGGACAGGGAGGCCTGGCATGCTGCAGTCCATAGGGTTGCAAAGAGTCGGACACGAGCAACTGAACTGAGCTGAACAGGCTCCTTTGCTAAAGGGCTTAAAGTGAAGTAAAAGTCGCTCAGTGGTGTCCAACTCTTTGTGACCTCATGGACTGTACAGTCCATGGAATTCTCCAGGCCAGAATACTGGGGTGGGTAGACTTTCCTTTCCCCGGGGATCTTCCCAGCCCAGGGATCCAACCCAGGTCTCCCGCATTGCAGGTGGATTCTACCAGCTGAGCCACAAGTGAAGCCCTAAAGGGCTTAAAAGAGGTACCAAATAATATTCCCTTTTCCCCACAATATATCCTAAACAGGAAGGTTAATAATTTGACATCTTTAAAACATATATATTTTGCATATTCCTTCAGCCTGTTTTTTAGTGACAGGTAGAGAAACAGATTTTCTATTAACAAAATCATGTATTTCTTTGTATTCAATATAAGGGTTTATTATATGCACTAATGAACATTTCTTAAGTAATTTGGAGTTGCCTTCAGTATTGAGTTTTTTTACTTATTAATACTTTGGGGCAATTTCAGTTCTCTTATTAAGGAAGGAGTACAGTCTTATTTAAAATATGATTTAAAAATTTTAGGCTTTCTGGTCAGGAAAACGTCATCATATAACATCTAACATTTATTTTTGAGTAATATTTTCAATTGATAATAAGCCCAAAGAATTAATGTTTGACAGGTTTTATTTTTTAAATACATTTATGATTTTGTTCTTTCAGTGTTACTGAGATATAATTGACTTATAGCAGTGAATAAATTTAAGGTGTATAGCATAATGATTTGAGTTACATACATCATGAAGTGATTATCACAATAAGTTTAGGAACATCCATTATCTCATGTAGTTACAGAATTAAATAGAAAATTTAATGGAAAAATATTCAGGATTTACTCTCTTAACTTTCATATATAACATACATACAGCAGTATTAATTATCTTAATCATGGACATTTTATCCCTAGTACCTATTTATCTTATAACTGGAATTTTGTACCTTTGACTTCCTTCATCCATTCCCCCCCCCCCCATACCCTACCTCTGATAACCATTAATCTAATCTCTTTTTATGAGTTTGTTTGTTTTTGAAGTATAATTGACTTAAGACACTGTGTTAGTTTCTTATA
Organism: Aepyceros melampus; assembly: GCA_006408695.1. Lineage (NCBI taxonomy): Eukaryota > Metazoa > Chordata > Mammalia > Artiodactyla > Bovidae > Aepyceros > Aepyceros melampus. The sequence goes on from SJXQ01002742.1 coordinate 89,448, forward strand.
CACAACATAGTGATTTGATATTTCAGTACATTTCAAAATGATCACTGCAGTAAACTGTTTATATTCTGTCCCCATACAAAGATTAAATAATTATTGATTATATCCCCCAGACTGTACATTACATTCTTGTGACTCATTTATTTTGCAACTGGAAGTTTGTACCTCTTAATCTCCCTCACCTATTTCTCTCCTCCCTCAACCCCCTCTTCTCTCGCGACCACCTGTTTGTTCTTTACATCTGTTTCAAAAACCCTGTTTCTGTTTTATTTGTTAATTTGTTTTATTTAGTTTATTTTTTTGGCCACACCACCTGGCATGAAGGATCTTAGTTCCCCAACCATGGATCAAACCTGTGCCCCCTGTAGTGGAAGCTAGGAGACTTAACCACTGGATTGTCAGGGAAGTCCCACTTTTCTTTTTTTAGATTCTGCATATAAGTGAAATCATACAGTGTTTACTTTTCTCTATCTGACTTTTTTTTTTACTTAGCATAATGGCCTAGCTTTATCTGTGTTGTCACTAATGGCAAGATTTCATTCTTTTTTTGGCTATGTAATATTCCATTGTGTATATCTGCCAGATCTTTTTTATCTATTCATCTGTTGATGGGCAGTTAGCTTGCTTTCATATCTTAGCTATTATAAATAATGCTGCAGTGAACATAGAGGTGCACATAGGTTTTTCAAATTAGTGTTTGCTGGATTGTATGGTAATTCTATTTTTAATTTTTTGAGGAATCTCCTTACTGTTTGCCATAGTGGCTGCACCAATTTACATTCTCACCAACAGTGCATGAGGGTTTTTTCTTCTGCACAACTTTACCAGCACTTGCTATTTGTTCTCTTTTTGATAATAGCCATTCCTATGGGTGAGGTAATAGCTCATTGTGATTTTAATTTGCATTTCCCTGATGATTATGATATTGGGCATCTTTTCATATGCTTGTTGGCCATCTGTATGTCTTATTTGGAAAAATGTTCAGATCTCTGCTGCCCGTTTATTAATTAGATTGCTTTTTTTTTTAATGTTGAGTTGTATGAGTTATTTGTGTATTTTGAATCTTAACCCCTTATCATTAAGTTGCTTGTAAATATTTTCTTTCATTCAGTTGGCACCCTTTTTGTTTTGTTGATAGTGCCCTTCACTGTGCAAAAGTTTCTTGTTTTGAGGTAGTCTCATTTGTTTACTTTGATTTTGTTTCCCTTGCCTAAGGAGATGTCCAAAAAAAAAATGTTGCCAAGATTGATGTCAAAGAGCATACTGCCTATGTTTTTTTAAGTCTTTAATCCATTTTGAATTTATTCTTGTGCATGGTGTGAGAAAGTATTCCAGTTTGGTTCTTTTTGCATGTAGCTGTCTAGTTTTCCCAAATACATAATTTTAAGGGAATTTTATTTAAATTAATTTTTTAGTTTTATTTAAACACACAAGTCATTTGCAAATAGGATTCTCACTGACAGTTTTCCTATTAAAATACTGAAGTAGGCAGACAGAGAAACAGTGTTTAGTTTTGCATGTATACTTCATAACGTCACATGATCTCAGAAGTTAAGGTAGGCTTCCCAGCTACCTGACAGGGTCACTGTGACATAACAAATGTCCACTACATCGATCAAATTTTGCATGATTGAACATAATGCAAACTCAGTTCCATGTGTCCAGCACACACTGCACAGCATTTAGTTGTAGACTCTTGAAAGAAATGACCTGACATTGGACAGTTTTATATTCCCTTTCAAATTGTGAATGTAAACCAGATTCTGGAAAAGGAACTTCAGTTCCAAGGAAACTTTCCTTTTTAATTGTTTTATATTTTAAAGAATCAAATAATGTGGGAGAGTATTTTTTGTTTAATTTTCACAGATTTGTAAACCAGAGAAATGAAAATCCGAACCCCTTGTGTTTTGTGTTCTTGGTGGGTTTGAAATGTAGCCACATCAGTTAATGGGTAGGGAAAAGAAATTCCTATGGGAAATTAACTGTCAAATCTTGGTGGCACTGTCATCATTTCTTCTCTAGCATCTCTGGAGTTAGACTGTCTGGATTTAAACTCTGGCCCTATCATCATTAGCTGTGTGACTTTGGACAGGTTACTTAACTCTCTGTGCCTGAGTTTCTTCTTCTGTATATCTGAGGATAATCTTTTTTAAGAAATTAAAAAGTATTCTTTTTGTTTGAAGTACAGTTAATTTACAATGTTGAGTTAGTTTCAAGTATACAGCAAAGTGATTCAGTTATAACTAAGGATAATCTTTATACCTATTCTGTAGTGTTATTACATGTGAGATAAACCACCTAAAGTGCTAACACAGTGTCTGGCCTATAGAAAGCATGTAGTAAGTGTTGGCTACTATTATTAGTATGAGTTTTAGGAATCATAGGTTTTTTGAGCTAGTAGGACTCTCAACATTCATTTGATCCAGATCATTGTCCAAAATATCTAATTTTTATTCCAGTCTAGCAGATAAGATAGTTTTTCTATTTATTGCTGGTCATTAACAGGATGCTCTGAACTCTTTTAAAAGGTAGTCAACTAGTCCTCCTTCAAGGAGGAATAATGTTTCTTTAAAAATGTAAATGCTTTTGAACTGTGGTATTGGAGAAGACTCTTGAGAGTCCTTTGGACTGCACAAGATCAAACCAGTCAATCCTAAAGGAAATCGGTCCTGAATATTATTGGAAGGGCTGATGCTGAAGCTGAAGCTCCAATATTTTGGCCACTTGATGTGAAGAACTGACTCATTGGAAAAGACCCTGATGCTGGGCAAGACTGTAGGCAGGAGGAGAAGGGGACGACAGAGGATGAGATGGTTGGATGGCATCACCAACTTGATGGACATGAATTTGAGCAGGCTCCGGGAGTTGGTGATGGATAGGGAGGCCTGGTGTGCTGCAGTCCATAAGGTCACAAAGAGTCAGACACAACTGAGCGACTGAACTGAACTGAAAACAAAATGGCCACTGTCCTGGAGGTGGTGTGCATGGTAATGCGTGCATGACCCATTAGTCCATGCACATTTCAGGAGCTGCCTTTCTCCTTTCCATTGGGTTATTGGGAATCGCTCCAGGGCTGAGTGCAAACAGCCATTTGGTGATTTTCTGTGCTGTTCTCATGCACTGAAATCTTTGGGAGTACAGGGAGAGAGGGAGAATTGAGATAACATAGCTCTATCCTACTGTTTCAAATGAAGGTTCAGAGTTAATAGAATGCAGCTAAAGTCACTTGATCACTCACCTGCAGAGAAAAGGCAAGTAATAATATACATGGGTTAAGTGGATTGAGTACAAGGGGGAACCCTGTAATGCTGGCAGAGTAATAAATGTCAGTGGACACTTGGCTGTGATATTGGTTAGAGTGGGGAGCAGTGCTGTCCATGGTGAGCTAAAGAACATAAGACCTGTGGAAAGGGGCACCTCTGCTCAGCTCTGTTTCCAATAGCAACAACAAAACACTCTGAAGGCAAACAGTGTACTAATAAGAGCAAGTGCATCTGTTTGCAACCTCCAAACAAAGGTCTTTGGGCTTAAGCATTCCAACTTCTCACCTGATACAGGGATTCCCTCTCCAGCCTCCCTGTTTGAACACTTCTGGAGAGTGGCCACTTCCTCATGAGGCTCTCTGCTGAACCGAAACTGTCTCTTTGAACTGGCTGCAGGTTGTCCTCCTTTGTCCCTTCGTAGAGATGAGGAGTAAGACACATCTTTGCTAGATGATGACTTCCCGTAGGAGGTAATAGTTGTCATGCCGGGCTTCCCCACTGCCGCCGTCTTTCTTCAGCTGTGACATGACATGGTTTCTAGGCCTCATTGTCTGGTTCCTTTCCTCCAGAGTTGCTTGTCCAGAAGCCTCATGATGAGAACTGCAGGTATGAGGGTAAGGTAGCCCTTGTACACACCTTGTAACTTTGATCTCCAAGAGGCCAAGCAAATAGGGACGTCTGTCCTGCCAAGTCCTATCTTCCTCGTTTGACGTATTTTGGGTCCATCAGAGAATGGGGAAAGAAAGATCTCACTTTTGCAAAGCCATGTGGAAAAGTGAAAGGATTTTGCTGAGAAAAGAGTTTCTTTGAAGATGATAGGTGTTTACCCTGGGACCCTGAGATGCTCTGAGAACAGAAGGAGATACAGAAGCCTACTCTGGAGCTCAGCCTTCTCCTCTCTCCTCAGCCTCTCTTAAGATAGCTGAAACCCTCACAACCTTCCTCAGTGTCCATTCAACCCATGGGAAACCTGTATCCCATTTTAATCCACTTTAAGGGAATGCTACTGGCCACCCTGGCCCTCCTCCTGCCCTCAGGCTGGGCCATCTTTTCCAACCCCTTTCTCCACACTCCAGCAGCACCAGCTCTAGGCATTGGGCAGTCCAATGGTTCTGAAATTTTCAGATAAAAGGTGTTGCCAGTCCTTTATTGCTGAAGAGAAGAAGGTATGTACAAATACTTTGGGTGCCCCTAGTCTTACAGGGGTAGGAGAACTTGTCTAATGCCCACCCTGCTCCCTAGGGCATGGGAAAGCGATGGCTTTTGCTCCATGGACTCTACGCTTTCTTACCTCCTCTACTTTTGACCAACAGTCCCCACTCTACCACCCTTCATGCTGTGTGTATGGGGTCAGAAATGATTAGTGAGTGAACATGCATGTGGGGCTTGCTCTGTAGAAATCACATGAAATCACAGCTCTGTATAGGCCCTGCATTAAGATAACAGCCTCACATCTGGTGGCCCTTTGAACTCAGAATGGAGGCTCTAAAATCAAATCCAGAAAGGCTGGTAGCATTCCACCATGCTTTCTCAGTGCTAAATTAGAATTTACTTCGAAATAACCTCTACAAACAGTGGGAAGAGAGTGGCCTGGATTTTCTCCCTTCCCATACAGTGCAGACTGCTTGAGCTTTGATAAATGTGCATGAGACACTTGCTCTAGTTTCAAGAAATGGTCTAGGTAGAATTGTTATATGGATTTCCCCCTATTGGGTGAGCCATTGTAGCATGAAGTTAGTTGTGAGAGGGAAAAGGTTCAATGCATGGGTTTCTTCTTTTTTTTTTTTTTTAATTTTATTGAAGTATAGTTGATTTACAGTGTTGAATTAACTTCTGCTGTACAGCAGAGTGACTCAGTTTTATACATATATATATATATATATGTTCTTTTTCATATTCTTTTTATTCTGGTTTATCACAGGATATTGAATATACTTCCTTATGCTATCCAGTAGGACCTTGTTTATCCATCCTATATGTACTACTAGTTTGCATCTGCTGTTAATAATCTCAGACTCCAAATCCTTCCCTCCTCCACCTCCCTTCCCTTGAGAATCACAAGTCTGTTCTCTATGAATTTGTTTCACAGATATGTTCATTTGTGTGGTAATTTAGATTCCACATATAAGTGATATCAAATGGTATTTGTCTTTCTGACTGACTTGGCTTAACATGATAATTTCTAGCTTCATTCATGTTGCTGCAAATGAAATTGTTTCATTCTTTTTTATTTCTGAGTCATATTACATTGCTTATACATGTAACACGTCTTCTTTATCCGTTGATTTGTTGATGGACATTTCGGTTGCTTCCATGTCTTGGCTATTGTAAATAGTGCTGCTGTGAACACAGGGTGCACGTATCTTTTCGAATAAGGTTTTGTGTGGGTATATGCTCAGGAATGGGATTGCTGTATCATATGGCAACTTTATTTTTAGTTTTTTCAGGAATCTACAGACTGTTTTCTATAATGACTACACCAGTTTACATTCCTTCCAACAGTGTAAGAGGCTTCCCTTTTCTCCACACCCTCTCCAACGTTTATTATTTGTAGACTTTTTAGTGATGGCCATTTTGATGTGTGAGGTGGCATCTCATTGTGGTTTTTCGTCCCTGGCTGCATTGGGTCTTTGTTGCCGCATGTGGGCTTCTCTCGTGGTGGTGTGTGGACTTCTCTCATTATGGCTAATGGGATCTTAGTTCCCCAACCAGGGATTGAACCCACGTCCCCTGCATTGGAAGGCGGATTCTTAACCACTATACCACCAGGAAGTCCTTCATATAGCAGTCTTTATTTAAAGTCTGTTTTGTCTGGTATGAGTATTGCTACTCCAATTTTCATTTCCATTTGCATGGCATACCTTTTTGTGTCCCTTCACTTTGTTTGTATCCTTAGCTCTGAAGTGAGTCTCCTGTAGACAGCATAATATGAGTCTTGCTTCTGTATCCATTCAGCCAGTCTCTGTCTTCTGGTTGGAGCATTTACTATATTTACATTTAAGGTAATTATTGATATATTTGTTCTTGTTGCCATTTTGTTAAATGCTTTGGATTTGTTTTTGTAGCTGTTTTTTTTTTTTTTAATTCCCTTTTTCTTTTGTTCTCTTGTAATCTGATGACTCTCTCTTTTATTTTTTTGGTTGTGCCCTTGGGGCTTGCGGGATCTTAGTTCCCTAACCAGAGATTGAACCCAGGCTCCCACAGTGAAAGTGCCAAGTCCTAACTACTGGACTGCCAGGGAACTCCTTTACCATCAAGGAGTGTTTGGATTGCTTTTTCTTTTGAGTGTGTATGTATCTGTTGTAGATTTTTGGTTTGCAGTTAACCAAAAATGAAATTTTTGATATTATATCAAAATATGAGATTTTTGATATTATATCAAAATATGAGATTTTGATATTATAATACGAAATTTTGATATTATAATATGAAATTTTGATATAGCAGTCTGTATATATACAAGATTGTTTTAAGTTGGTTATCTCTTAATTTCAACTGCATTTCCAGTGTTCTGCATTTGTACTCTCCTCATGAGAGAATACAAAACCTTGCTGGCTTTGATACCGTATTTGTATGCACATGATTTCCTATCTTTACTGTATGTTTGCTTTTACTGGTGGTCTTTTCCATTTGTAATTCTCTTGTTTCTAGAAAAGTTGTTAGAGAAGTTCCTTTAGCATTTGTTGCAGAGCTGAGCTGGTAGTGCTGAGTTCTGTTAGCTTTTGCTTGTCTGTAAACCTTTTGATTTCTCTGTTGAATCTGAATGAGAGCTTTGCTGAGTGTAGAGTATTCTTGGTTGTAGGTTCTTCCCTTTCATCACTTGAAATATATATTGTGCTACTTCCTACTGGCCTGCATGATTTCTGCTGAGAAATCAGCAGATAATCTTATGGTAATTCCTTTGTATGTTATTTGTTGCTTTTCCATTGTTGCTTTTAATATTTTTTTCTTTGTCTTTCATTTTTGTCAGGTTGATTATTATGTGTCTTGCTGTGTTCCTTTTTGGCTTACTCTGCCTCGGACTCTCTGCACTTCCTGGACTTGGGTGACTGTTTCTTTTGCCCTGTCAGGGAATTTTTCACATGTCAGTGAGTTTTTCACATTTTTTAAATCTCTTCAAATATTTTCTCAGGTCCTTTCTTTCTTCTCCTTCTGAGACCCCTATAATGTGAATATTAATGCATTTATGTTGTCCCAGAGGTTTCTTAGACTAACCTCATTTCTTGTCATTCTGTTTTCTTTATTCTGTTCCACAGCAGTGATTTCCATCAGTCTGTTTCCCAGGTCACTTACTTGTTCTGCCCCATTTATTCTGCTATTGATTCCTTCTAGTGTATTTTTCATTTCAGTTATTGTTCATGTTTGTCTGTTCTTTAAATCTTCTAGCTTTTTGCTAAACACTTTTTATATCTTCTTTTTGTACCTCCATTCTTTTTCTGAGATCTTGGATCATCATTGTTCTGAATTCTTTTTCAGGCAGATTGCCTATCTTCACTTCACTTATTCTTCTGGGGTTTTCTCTTGTTCCTTTGTTTGGAACATATTTCTCTGTTATCTAATTTTGTTTGACTTTCTGTATATGTGGACTCCTTTCTGCAAAGTGCAGGATTGTAGTCTTCTTGCTTCTGGTGTCTGCCCCCTGGTGGGTGAGATTAGGCCAGGGGCTTGTGCAGGTTTCTTGTGGGAGGTAACCACAAATAGATTTACCTGTGTTTTCATTTTAAGATCATCTAAAACAAATTAAATAGGTATATTCTGGGTCATCTGAATCCAGCTAATTCTGTTGAGGTTGTTTGTTGTGCTGTGCTCAGTTGCTTCAGTCATGTCCTGACTCTTTGCGACTCCATGGACTGTAGCCAGCCAGGCTCTTCTGTCCATGGGGATTCTTCAGGCAAGAAGACTGGAGTGGGTTGCCATACCCTTTTCCAGGGGATCTTCCCAACCCAGGGATCGAACCCAGGTCTCCCGCATGCAGGTGGATTCTTTACCATCTGAGCCACCAGGGAAGCTCTGAGGCTATTTAAAAAGTATAAAGAGGGCGTATTCTGGCATTGGACTGATGTGTTCAAATTTCCTCTCTCCATCCCAGCTGTGTGATACAGGACAGCACTCACACCCTGTGCCTGAGTGCCTTTAGCTGCAAAAGTGTGGCAGAAATCGTTCCTATTCTGGGGTCCTCGTGAGAGCTAGGTGAGATTATGCTTGCAAAGCCCTTCGCCTAGTGCTTAATGAGCATCAGCACTCAATCACCATTTGATTTGCGTTTATTATCTGGATGGCCCCACGATTGTCAGAGAAAAAAACAAAGGTGGATTTAATAGAGAAGTGATGTGTTAGAGTTGAGTGAAGGCCAAGTGATATTACAGTGTGCTGAATAAATGAAGTTTTCACAGTAGTTTAAATAAAGAAAAGCAGTGTGATAATTGAGTCATCACACTAGGCAGACTGAACTCAAAGAGACATGCCTGGGAACAGTTGGTACCGTGCTGTGTTAAGAGCTGCAACTTATTTTTCAGCAAAACCTCATTTATTCCTTTAAATCTGTGTTGTTAAGATGTTTTTACTGGTCTTGTCATTTTCTGTGCATTTAAGTCATAAGTCTATTTGCCTTTTATATGGAAGATATAAGCATGAGTTTACATCTAGTTTGAACATATTTAGGTAACTCGCTGTATAATAAAGCAAGTTACCTAATGCATTTAAAAAGGTATCCCTGTGGTTTCAAGTACTACACTAGGTCTTTTGCATTGGAATTCAGATGGAGGGAAAGCAAATGTTTTTCCTCTTGGTGGTGGGCTCTAACTCTCCAGTTAGGGTGTGGTGGACCAGAGCAGAGATCTTGAGCATGACCTCAAAATCAAAGCCTCCCAAACTGACAGCTCTTCACCAGTACCAGTCTGCAGGCTGGTGGCTTCTCCAGTTTTAACCCCCACCAGAGCTTTGTGTGTGGACTTGATTTTGTGATCCAGTTGACCACAGTGTTACTGGCTGTTTAGTGTTGTGTTAGTTGCTCCATTGTGCCCGACTCTTTGCCACCCCGTGGACTACAGCCCACCAGGCTCCTCTGTCCATGAGATTTTCCAGGCAAGGATACTGGAGTGGGTTGCCATTTCCTTCTCTAGGGGATCTTTCCAACCCAGGGATCGAACCTGGGTCTCTTGCATTGCAGGCAGATTCTTTACCGACTGAGCTACTTTCTAGTATTTCTGCCTTTGCAGTCAGGATCTTTGAGATGGCTCTAAGGGATAAAATGTTTCCTGTTACTTATGTAACCTGGATATCAGCAGGGGTTACACTGCCTAGTGAGATCTAGAGGGGATTAATCCAAACTTCCCATCCCTACCATACCTGACTCTGGAAAAGGCCAGTGCCTTTCCAGCACATGTGTGGATTTCCATAGACCTTGTACTTATGCTAACCTCTGGCTCCCTGTTTCTGCTTGTGCAGGGAGATTATTTTCCCCTCTGCATCTTCTTTTATCCCTACTTTGACTTCCATCCAGATGTAAAATTTGTTGCTTTCTTTCATTTCCACTAAAACCCCCAAGACTTCTACTTGTATATAAACTTTACCGAAGGTTTAGTGGTATTTTGTGGGAGAGAGTGTAGGGAAGGGTAAAGGAGATTTTATTTTATAGCAAATGAAGGACAGAGGAGCTTGGCATTCTGCAGTTCATGGGGTGACCAAAGAGTCGGGTATGACTTAGTGACTGAACAAAATGACTTGACATCAAATGTTTAATGCTTCTGTTCTTCCAGATCTTTTGGCCACTCTGCCCTCTTCCTCTCTCACCTTTTCTCTTTCCTTCTACTCCTAAATTTCTAGTCCTTTCAAATAGAACTGTTCCCCTGTCTCTATTTTAGCCTTGTCTTCAGAATCTCACTTTTCTCCCCCACCTCTTGTCAAGAGAGTCTCCCTAACAATGAATGTCCTTCCCAAGATGCATTCTATTGTTAGGGAGTTAGATGGTGGGCTGCACCCTGCACTGACTGAAGCTCTTCACTTTATGTTCCTTTGTCTGGGAGTAAAACAAATATCAGCTTAGTGCTTACAAAGCACTTTCACCTACATGAGCCCTTGGGTGAGATATGCCCATTTTACAGATGTGGAACCAGAAGTTCAGCGAGGTTGAGTGAATTATCCAAAGCTACATAGCCAGATGAGTTGGGGAGTAGAAATCTGCACCCAGATCTGAAGATTTTCATCTGTGACCCATGTCATTGTACATAGATAGGATGAATGCTGTCTGAACCTTCCGGCATTGGAGGCCACATGGATTCCAGTGTAGATGATTAACACAGAATAACCCAGTCGGCCTAAACAGGGAGCATCGGGGCAGCCCCAGCAGCCTCAGTCAGTGTGTGCATTCTGCAGGAGTAGGACAACGAGTTCCCACCCCATCCCCACTCCCCCTTCCCTCTTTTGCTGGCTAGCTCTTTCTCATCGTGTAGAACTGGCTACACAATGTGTGGGACTCAGTACAAAATGAAAATGTTGGGCCTCTCGCTCAAAAGTTAAGAATTTCAAAATGACAGCAGAACATTAAGCTAAGTATTGGACTCTTGGAAGCAACTATACCATCACATGCCCAGGAAGGCAGACCTGTAGGGAGGTTATACCCCCCCAGGAAGCATCCTCTGGCTGCCCATTCTGAGCTCCCCACTTTGAGCTTATTACATGCTGTTGTTTTCTTCTTCATGCACCTGCTTCCCCGTTACTCTGTGAGACCTGTGTCCTGTTCACTGCTGCTCCCATGTTCCCAGCACAGGCCCTGACAAAAAGTATGGGCTTAGTAGATGCCCTCTGGGGGTTTGGGGCCCTTGGAATTGGGACCTGGAGGAACCAGGTGTTGAATAGTCATGTCCAGGCAGGACCCACCCAGGCCCGTAAGAGTTTAGACCAGTCGTGACTGAGGCTATGGGACTTGGCAGGGGTTTAGGGCATGGGGTGCAGGTTGGATAGAGACTAATTTTCTCTTCAAGAGGCTGTGTTAATCATTAATACCCGGAACCTCAGAGACCCTACTGCTCAGGACCAATAAGGTGTAACCAGTTGGGGAGATGGGGCATAGGCAGAGGACAAGCTCAGAGAGCATGGAACAGACAGCTCCTTCCTGGGGCTACACAGCCTGACCCACACTGGGCCTTCCTTAGCCTCCTTAGGCTTCTAAGGCCCCCTCTCCCCTTACCTGCCCTCCTTGCTCAGTGGTGGGTATGGGAATGGATATATTTTCCTAATGTCTCCTCATAGCTAAGGGAAAAGAGTGGGACAGAATTCTCAAAGTTTCAGACAACAGAGAGCCTCAAAGGCAAGTATGTCTTTAGGGATTGCTGATCCTTGAGCCCAGATGATGTCAGAGCTCAGTTTCTCTTTTTTCATTTCTCTCCAGTTGTAAGGCAAGATTTGAGACTAAACTCTGGCTGAAACCCTGGAAGGGCTCTGATTGGCTGGACTTAGGTAATGAGCACATCTTTAAGCCAATCTCTGTGTCCAGGGAATTGGACTTCCCTTGTGGCTCAGCTGGTAAAGAATCTGCCTGCAATGTGGGAGACCTGGGTTTGATCCCTGGGTTGGGAAGGTCCTCTGGAGAAGGGAAAGGCTACCCACTCCAGTATTCTGGCCTAGAGAATTCCATGGACTGTATAGTCATGGGGTCACAAAGAGTTGGGACACAACTGAGCGACTTTCAGTTTCTTTCTGTGGCCAGGGAAGGGAGCAAGGATGGTTCCTCCAGGGTCCCTCCCATAGGTCCCTCTCCTCCGCTAACAAACAGAGCTGTGTTGCCAGGGGAGGGGCAGGAATGGGCTGGACAGGCAGAGCAGCTGGTGACTACTGGTGCATTTTCTTTCTCTTTTTTAAACCCAGCACCACCTTCTCTCCCTCTCCTTGGCTTCTGAGCCTCTGGAGTCAGATCCCATGAGGATTCTTCTAGAGAGGAGACTGCTGAGCATTGGAGAACAGTCTGGAAGGTCAGGGCTCTGGCTGGTGCCCCAGGTTCAGTGTTTTCTAGACAACCTTTCCCGGCTTCCTTCAGAGCGTATCATCCCAGGATCGTCTCACAGCACAGGGTAAGGAGACTACCAATCAGCATTTTCTCAAAGTGCTTCAACTCCGGAATGCTTCTCTTTGAGGCTCGGAAATAGTCTTTATTTTAGTTTTACTTCGAAAACAAGCTAGTCATAACCAAAGAAAGTCAAAGAGACTCCTAAATGAAAGAATGAGGTGCCCACCATTCTTGGGTCCTTTCCTTTAGACTTCAGTTACCACAGAGCTGCTCCTCAAGGCCAAGCAAGGCATGAAGAACTCTACTGATGATGGTGATGAGCATTTTCTTCAGTCCCGTGAGAATTTTCAGAAGTGTTAGGAGGAAAGGCTAAAGTTTTCTTCAGTTGATTCTGTATTTAGTGGGGAAATAGGAAGACTTCTCAGTAACCTGAGGTGGTGGAGCAGTGTCTCCCTGCTGTGGTTGTTCTGGGTCAAGTGTGAGGAAGAAGCTGGATCTTAAAGTGAGAAAGTCCAGGCTCCATGCCTGCCCTCTCAGGACTGTCTGCTTGACCTTGGCTCTTGTCATTGGTCCTCACCTTAGCCCATGTGTGAAGTGAGAAGCTGGACAAGCTGACCCCTAAGGTTCTTCTTAGCTTCTAATTTCTGTGAGTCTAGATCAGGTAGAGAAGGTGGATTAATCAGGATTCTGGTTCTGTCCCTGCCTTTACTGTGACTCATTCAGTGACCTTAGATAACCTTGTTGGACCTGTTGCCCACCCTTGACCATCCTGTGTCGCAGAGGAGGGCTGTGTAGAAGCTGGCCAGGATTCAGGAGACCTGATCCTTAGGCTCACTACTGAGGATCTTGTGCAGTAGAAAACTCCAGCCTGGATCCAGCCTTCTAGTGAAGTCTGTGGGTCCAGCCCCCCATTCTGGGGACTCTCACCCAGTCACATGACTTCAGGCCTCCCTGGCCTGCTTTGGTCACATTGGCCTTGCTTAGTCTTCCAGACCTGGAAACTAATATGGGCATGCCTCAGCCACAACGTTCAACTCTGTAGGAGCCTCGTCAGGGACTGTTCTGAGCCAATGAGAAGCTTGATGGTGGGGGAGGTGGGGACATGGAAGAAGTAGACGTACCTCCCATCCTTGTGGAACTTGTGGTCTGTGGTGGAGAGGAAGGGCCAGCATGATCCTGTACCCAGTGTGGTGGGAGAGGGACAGCAGAAGAGGACGTTTCCGTTTGAGGAAACTAAGGGCACTTAGGATGAGACCTTGAAGGATGGGGTGGACTTGAGATGGAGCTGTAGACTGAGGGCCAGTGTGGTGAAGGAAGTGCAGACAGTCTGTAGGGTCCAGGGGGAGGTGGGTGATGTGTCTGGAAGGAGCTTGGGACCAGATCTCCACAGGCTGTCATGGCCTGGAGTGGGAGTCAGGGCCAGGGAGGCAGTGAGGCTTCTAAACTGGTCAGGAACCTTTTGGTTGCAACTGCTGGGAACTGAACTTGAACTAACCTAGGCAGAAGAGTGATTCACTGAGAGAACTGACCATCTGAGCACCAGGGGTCTGCTGTCCTTCAGAAACAGCTGACCTGGTGCTTGGATACCACCATCAGGACACATCTCTTGATCCTGTTTCTCTCTATGCTGGCTTCATTCTTCTCTTCTGTGGGTAACTTCTCTGCCTTGGAAAGAGACTTACTGGCCCAGCTGAGGTCAGGTTCCCTCCCCAGGACCTATCACCAGAAGGCAGTAGGGCTGCTCCGCTCCTGTCTGCAGAGGCAGCATCTGAAGGAAGAGACATGCTGGACAGACTCCCCAAGAGCTACCCCCTGAGTTTCTGAGCAGAAGGATATGGCCTGATCTGACCTGCATTTGGGGAAGAGTAGGCATTAAAGACAGTTTTTTTCCTTTTATTCATAAAAACAAATTTGCAACAATTTATTAAAAATTGATACCATGCAATAGGGGTACGAGAAACTCCTCATTTACATTTGATTCTGGCAGTTCCAATCTAATTTAAAGCATTTGTGCACTAACGTTCATTGGAAAACACCTTCAGGCTGAAGCCTCTTAGGAAATGTATGGTGTGTTTGCTGCATATAAAAGAACAGAACTTTAAATAGCTAGAGTCACTTCTGTGGATCTTGTTATTTGTGGGGAAATTGAAAAAAAAAATCGGGTGAACCTACAGTATCATTAAGACAGAGAATGTACTGTGTGGGTTAATCTAGAAGACTGTGCACACTCAGGAGTCACAACGGGTCACGGATGCACACACTCACCTCCGACTGTCCGATACTTTGTTTTTTTTTTCCTGCTATGCTGGATTAATATTTCTACAGGTATTGTTTTGTGTGTGTGTGTGTGTGTGTATACATTATGTACAATGAATTGTCTCTTTCCCCTTGAAAAATTAAATGTGATCTTTTAAATTAAATCTGGTTTGGTGAAATCAAGAAAGCAAGTAAATACTGTAATACACAGTGAGTGACAACACCGATTTTTAGTGCCTAAATAGACAGCGACTTCAACTTGACCTGTGATGTGTTAACAATTTTTTTCCCCCTAAAAGCTACGTTCCTCCATAACCTCTCTTTGGGGGAGGGGAGGGGAATGCTATGCTACGTGAAATAGGGTGTTTCGAAATGTTGGCGATGGTTGAGATTCCCATGGGCCCTTTCATCAAAGCCTGGTGGTGACAGCGCTGTATTCCTGACTTCAGTGGTCTGGGAAGAGATTATTGCCTGCCTGTTGAAGCTGCCATTAGGTTTCTTTAGGGAGTTGAGCGACTGCTCAGTTGTGCAGACGTCCTGGACATTGTCATTCAGGCCTTTCTTTAGCAGAGAATGATCCTGTCTAGGAATGTCACAAAAGTCATCGGGAGCCCCTCTCCAGCTGGGTGGATCCTGGCAGAGGGCTGTGCTGGGTGCTTCTCTGGGCCGCAGCGCTGACTGTCCTGAGGGCTGAAGGTCATGGTCATCCTGATACCTCACGGGTCAGGGCCGCTTCACTGATCTGTAGGAAGCTTTTCTGGACAAGATCAAGTTTTGATCCTCAGAGCAACCCTGTGAGGTAGGCAGGACGGGTGTTATTTCAACCCCAATTTGTGAGAGGAAACGGGCTGAGAGAGACACAAGGACCTGCCCAAGGTCATGGAAGGAGTTAGCAGTGGAGCAAGGGCCTGAACCCAGGTCTGTCTCATTCCCAGGCCGGTGCTCTTTGGGGTTCCTTTAAAAGGGAAGAGTGATCTTATGAATGAGAATCAGGATGCTGATCACCCCCTTCTCCCCCCAACAAGGGCAGAGCCCGCCAGCTTGTCGGATGAAGGCCACCTTCAGGAAGGGAAGGGAAGCGCTCAGCCAACAACATTCTCCCCATGACTACAGGGATGTTCTCTAGCAGATGCCCCTGATTCACTTTGGTCAGAAACAAAGTCAGTGGAAAAAAACAAAACAAAACCCCAGCCAGCCCTTGGGCCCTGATGAGAGAGGTTAAAGTGCACAATCTTTCTTTATCATGTTTGCTGGGAACGGACATTCTATGATTAGCTCAGGTGCTCCCCTTATTATGGGGAGCGCCTGATAGGAACACAAAGACATGGCCGACTGTGGGTGAATGCTGCAGAGCGTGTCTGCAGTGACGTGCCCTAAATCCCCACGGTCCCAGAATGGGTGTTATTGTGTTAATGTGTGAGTCAGCCTATTCCGGTACCCCAGCCGTCGGCCCGCAGAGCTGTGCCTGCTCCCCCTTCCCGCAAGACTCCCTGTTCCAGGAAGGCTGGGGTTGGCTGGACTGGCCGCTGGAGGCCTGGCTGCCCTGCCTGCCTCCTTCCCCAGAGGGGAGAAGGGCTGGCTTGGGGGGCCACAGCCAGTGGCGTGTGTGGAGAGGCAGAGGTGGTTTCTTCAGAAGCCTTCGCCTCTTCTCAGGGCTGCTCAGGGCCACTCAGTGACTTCTAGCTGGAGTTCTAGTGACTTTCTCCTTGTCTAGGATTTTTTTTTTTTTTTTTTTTGCAAAGTTTCAAATATCCTAGCTCCTCTTCCTTTGCAGACATGAAGGAAGAGGTCATTTTCATTCCTCTTCTTTGTGAAAGAATAAAAACTTCACAAATAAGGCGCGAGGTCAGATGCCAAGTGCCCCCATCCAGTGTACCACGTGCCATTGAGCAGTCCCACAAGGCCAGCCGTGGTGCCAGCTTCTCCACAGCCAGAGCTGACAGTGCTCCTGCAGCAGCTGCCTCTGCTCTGTGTGGTTCTGTCCTGGGGGAGGCCCCGGCCCCAGGCCTCCCATCCTCACAGGCCCGAGACCATAACTCGGAAGGAGGGTGGCACATGTCTGTGACGGGGGCTGGCAGTGGGGCTGACACAGGGGCTGACACAGCTGGCGTCCACGCCTCCAATGGATGGGAGGTAGGCGTGGTGGAGGATGGGGAGCTGGAGGGACAGCCGGCGCTGGATGCTGCAGCAGGGAGAGAAAGAAGGGAGGAGTGTTAGTGAACGCTGGCTGGTTGTGCTCACCAGGAAGGCCCCTGGACTCGCTTGGGCCAAGAAGCTGATGGTAGGAGTTCAGTTCTCTCTCAGTCCAGGGTCTGACCTTCCTGTCATCCAGTCACTTACCTATCTGGCAGGTGTTTAATGCAGGCCTACCTGTGCCAACTGCTGCCCAGCAATAACCACGGTGACAGTAAGCAGGGAGGAGGCAGGCTTCTTGAGCTTCCAGTGCTTCCTAAGAACAAGACTTGGCCCTTTGAACAGGGCTTTGCTGCAAACACAGACAGTTCTCTACTCTTGCAAGTCTGCAAATGGACTTGGCTTTGGGTTCCATCCCTGAAAGGCTTCTCAGCTGCTCTGTCCTTGCTCATTGGCGTCCCTGATGCTGGACAATTGCAAAAGGTTCCTTCCTGGTCTTGTGGCTTCTTTGGTGACTAGTGTACTCTTTCCAACACTGGAATGGGGCATTCAGGGCTCCCCAAGATCTGCTTCTTGCCAGGTTCTCCAGGAGAATCTTCCACCTGCTCCCACCAAAAATTTTACCCTCTTATGGCTAGTTTCCCCTAAAACCTTGCTTATGGGCAGTCTCCCAAGCCTCTGCACTTGCTGTTTCCCCAGCCTAGAAAGCTCTTCCTCTGCTTTCCCTCTAAGGTCCAGTTTAAATGTCATCTATTTTGTACTACACACACACACAACACACACACACACCCTGGCGCACACGCGCGCGCACACACACACCTGTTTTGTACTACACACACACACACAACCTGGCGCGCGCGTGCGTGCACACACACACACACACACACAACCTGGGGCTGGGTAAGAGGAGGAGTGGAGACTCCTTGCTCACTGCCTACCCTTCTGCCTGCCTTCTCATTAGTCCTCATGACCAGCAGGCAGCAGAGTCACCTCAGTTCTGAAGACTGCTTTGGGGGATGTGCATGGGCCACTGATCCCCTGCTCTGCTGCATCTTGTACAACGCTCCACTGCATCTGGGAAGTTGCATTCCCTGAACTCTTAGGCCTCCTTGTGTCCCACAGGCCACGCAGGAAGGAAAATCCCTAGACTTTCACAGAAGCCACTAGGCAAAAGAAGTACTGCTCTTCCCATGATAAAGATGAGGAAAGGGTACAGAGAACCTGCTCTTCTGGGTACAGAAACAACCATAACCAGGGAAGGTGGGGCTGCTTCTGTTGAAAGACAGTGCTTTATGGGGCAGTAAATCAACTCACAGGGGCACCTGGTGTGTAGGCAGGGTGTTGGTGGGGTTCTGAGACGCATGGAGCCAGAAGCAGTGCTACTCCCGCTCCCTAAGGACCTGCTGGCCAGAATGGTGTCTCCCAAGTGCTCATGAGAGATTAGTGTGTTGGAAACCTCATTTTAAAATTCATGTTGAACTTGTATAATGTCATCAGTGTTGGCAAGAGTCCAGGAAAATGGGGAGCTAGAGGATGAACCTGACCTGGGAAAGGGTGTTGTGCCTGAGCATCCTGAGCAGCGTGGGATCTGTGTGTTGCTGTCGGAGCCACGCGCTCTGCTGTCTGCTAGGATCCTGTTTGCTTCTTCATTAACTCAGTGCTGGAAGCTGTGTTCAATCCAAGGGACATCGGAAGGACTTACACCTTACCTTCAAGTTGCTTGCACTCTAGTGCATGGAACTCATAGGCAGATCACTGATGAATGCCATGTAACCATCAGTGATTATACTGGACCCACAGCTTCAAGGCCTTGGAGCTAAGTGGGTTGAGAGGTTCTTAACTCTGTGACTACATGGCCCCAAATGACACTGCAGTTGGGTGAATGGGCTCCTTTTGCTGGCTCCTCCTCCCGTGTTGTCACTTCCTAGGGAACAAGTTTCAGGGTTGACATTTCTAATTGCTGCTTCTAATCTGCCATAAACTGGGAAGAACTAAAAATTACCAGTGGGGACAAAGCTGCGAGAGATGTCCAGGGCTTTGCTTAGATGTCACATTCTCACTGAGCATGCTCTGACTTCCCTGTGTAAAATTATAGTCTCTTAATTTTTCTCCAAAGCACCTATCATTTACATACAAGGGTTTGCTTTTTTGTTAAGTTATTGTCTTGCCAGATAGAAGGTAAACTCCATGAAGGGAAGGATTTTTTTTGTTTGCTTTACTTCTGTGCTTGATACATATAGGTCTCAGTAAATTAGTGTTAAGTAAATGTATTCATTTTACATGTAACATAGGCTGTGTGCCTGCTCATTTGGTTCAGTTATGTCCCACTCTTTGTGACCCCATGGACTGTAGCCCAGCCAGGCTCCTCTGTCCATGGGATTCTCCAGGCAAGTATACTGGAGTGGGTTGCCATTTCCTTCTCCAGGGGATCTTCCTGACCCAGGGATTAAACCCGTGTCTTCTGCACTGCAGGTGGAGTCTCCTGCTGAGCCATCTGGGAAGCCCAACAAAGGAAGAGAACATGGGATTTGACGTTGGACAGACCCAGATTCAACCCCTATCCCTTGCATTTGGCAACTGGTAAGCTTTGGCAAGTCACCTCGCTTCTTTGAGTATTAGTCTTCTTATCTGTAAAATAAGCATTGTAATTTGACCTGTATCATGAAATTACCATAGAGTTCAAATAAAGTAATGCATGTGAAAACATGGTGCCAATTGTAAACTCTTGTGCAGTACTCTGGCAATAATTCCAAAGGAGAAGGTACTTACTGTTCTGGGGAGTTTATATCTTCTATAGGATCTTTGCATGTTCGAGAGGGTCTGTTGTGTTCCACTGTAGCTGGGGATTTTGATCGAGGTGATTTTTTAAAATGGCCTTTCCCCCATCTGAATACAGAACAACAATATTGCAATAATTCTATTAATTTTTAAAAAATCAACAATGTATCCATTTTTAGGATACTGCCCAAGAAGGGAGAATGCAGAAGAGCCCATCTCCCCTGAGTTCTCTAAGCCCTGGTCCCTGAGCTGCTCTCTTGAGCCCAAGGCAGGGAGCCTAGAAGCTCCCATCCAGGGATGGACACGGCATGCTGGAGATGTGGATGGTGTGCCCTGGGACCTCCTTTTCTATAAGAAAAAAGGGAATCAAGTTGACCAATGTAGGTAACATAACTTAGTAATGAGAGGTTCTAATATGAAGGTTCTCTTCTTGGGTGTATTAGGGATATCAAAGAAAAAAGAACTCCAAGATTGCCACAGACTGAAAAGAATAATAATAGTGAACTGTTGGTGGGAGTAATAGACTGTCATAATCTTTCTGGGAGGTACTGTCAATAAGTATCAAATACTTTAAAAAGTACGTTTCTTTTACTCAGAATTTCCACTTTGAGAAACTATCCCAAAGAAATAGTTAACAATCTCTGTGACGATATATACAAGATGTTTAAATCACTATCCTTTACAATATCAGAAAGTTGGAACTAACCCAAATCTGTGCAGTAATAATGGATTTGTTATTTACTAATATGTACAAATGGGGCCTCCAAAGAAATATTGTGTAGCCACAAAACATGATGCTCTCAACCTTCTTTGTACTTCAGAACCACCTGGAAAGAACTAGAGAAATATAAAAACATGACCTTGAACTGAGAGATCTGGATTCATTTGGTTTGGAAAAGAGCTTGGGTGTTTTCTTTTTCTGCTGCAGGGGGCAACCTTATATGTATGTCATTTTGCATCCACGTGAACACAGTCAGTCCTCTTCATTCATGGATTCTGTATTTGTGAACCTGCTGACATCTATCTGTAACCCCAGAGTTGAATACCCATGATGCTTTCACTGCATTTGATAGCACACACAGAGCATCAAAAATCTGAGTCACTCTCTCAGCTGAGGTTGAATAAGGCTCTGCCTTCTTGTTTTAGCTCTCATAGTATAAGTATGCTTATTGTGGTCTCTGAAGTACCACATTGTTCACAGTTCTGGGTGTTGTGTTGGTGGTTATTTCTCTGTTTAGAATGGCCCCCTTGCCTAATGCTGAAGTACTGTCCAGTGTTCTGGTCAATCTCTTCTTTTGTGGTTTGTCTGTTTTACATCAAACTGAAAAGATTCCCCTTCCCCTGCTGAGATTACAAAAGAAACTCTCCTATGGTTTCTTCTGGTACATTCATGGTGTCACTTTCTTATATTTAAATCTTCTATCCATCTGGAATTTATTTTTGGGTAAGTTGTGAGGTAAGGATCTAACTTTATTCTTTTCCAGGTGGCCACCCATTTATCCCAATGAAATGTATTGAATAATTCATTTTTCTCCACTAATTTGAAGTGCCCAATTTCCTTGTTACTTATCTCAGTCTAAACTTTTAACAATCGACCCTCAATATATAAGAATTTTATAATATTGTTTATAAAATAAAATAATTATTACTTATATAATAAAAAAGAAACTAAAGATTTTTCATTGACTTAAACTGATTTTATAAAATTAATGACTATATGCTAATGACAGGATGCAAAGAATAGAGAAGTATATAAAATGAAATTAATTTAATTGTCTCACCCACTCTCCTCACATATTGTCCCTTTCACACAGGTGGATACTGTTAACAATCTGGTGTCTGTTCTACCGAATCTTGTTTAAAAAATGCACTCTTACAAACACATATACATACATGTGTGTGCATTTGTGTATATCTTAATTCTGGTCTTCACTGAACTTTTCTTAGATATCATTCCATATCTGCACAAATAGATTTTTGTTGTTTGGTTACTGAGTCATATCCGACTCTGCAACACCATGGACTATATAGGCTGCCAGGCTCCTCTGTCCATGGGGTTCTCCAGGCAAGAATACTGGAGTTGGGTGCCATTTCCTTTTCCAGGGGATCTTCCTGACCCAATATTCAAACCCATATCTCTTGCATTGGCAGGCAGATTCTTAACCACTGAGCCACCTGGGAAGCCCTGCACAAACAGATACACCTCACTTTTTAACAGCTGTATCATGTGCCTTGTTTGGGCTGTATCATAATCAATAAAACCACCCCAAATGACAAACAGGTAAGTTAATTCCAGCTTTTCTCACTTACAGGTAGTGTTACGATAAGCATTGTGTGTCTACACCTTTGACCATGTGTGACTTTCCAAGTGGCAGCCTCTTGTTAGGAGAATCGCTAGTGAATGAGCTTAACACCTGACCTATTAGAGAGTGCCAGACCAACTTCCAAAACATTGCAGGAAAATGTCCATTTCTGTATGCTCTTAGCAACACTGGTGATCTTTTAAAAATTTTTGCCTAAATGTAGGCAAAAAATGGACTGTTGTTCTTCAAGTGGTTGGTGGGATTGAGCATCATGTCTTCTTATAGACTATCCCTTTCCTGGACATTGATGAGGTGTGTTTGAAACTGTAACGTTGGGAGAAGTATGAGTACATTACTCACTAAGAACAGTGTGCCCCCAATCAGAACACTGGGAATACTGGCCATACTGTGAACATGTGGAGCTGAAGCCTAGGGGCCTGAGGAACAGAAGCACTGTGCGTAGGGGGATTCCCAGGTGGGACTCCAAACACTGAACTGTGCTCAGAAGTCATGGGTTTCAGACACTTCAGCTTGGTTTGTGGGACTTCAGACCTGCCCTGCACTGCCCCTCTCAGCCTCAGGGTCTTCATCTGTAAAATGTCTCATACCCAGGGTCCCGCCTCTTCCTACCTGTGCTGTCAGTGAAGTTGCCCAGGTTGAGGATGTCGTTGAGCTCTTGGTAGTGGTTCTGTTTAATGTAGGTGGTCTTTTCTGGTGTGTCCTGCAGCTGCATGGTGACCTCTTCCAAGTCTTTGTCCAGCTAGAAGACACAGGCTCCAGCTTAGTGAGAGCTCCTGCCCTGGCCCAAGTAGGAAACTGAGTTTTCCCAACTCATTGCTATAATCTGGGGGCTCACAAATCTCAACTCCTGTCAGAACTGGGCGTCGCTGGACCCCATAGCCTGGGCCAGGTGGGCAATAAACTCCCGTCAGATTCTGTCTAGTTTATGTTCCCCCAGTTCTTGTTGCAGCCATAGTGACAGGAGATGGGGCTGCACCATCACGACGTGGCGATGCTCTGAGGGGATGTGGTGGGAATTGGCAGCCTGGAGAGTTCCTGCACAAGGCAGAAGGGCTCAAGTGGGAGGACAGGGCCCTGATGACCAGCCCTGTGGGAGGTACCTCTGTGATCTTCATTCGCAGGCGATGGTTTTCTGACTGCAGGCCCTCTAGGCGGGATGTGCTTGCTTGGTTCACGCTGGTGACTGAGGTGGAGGTTTTAGAATCTTCTTTCTTCTGATTCTGAGTGAACTGGAATCGTCTGTTCTGAGTTGCTGCATCTGGGTTTGTTCTCAGAGTGATGAGCTGAAAAGACAAAGGAGGGCTGAAAAGAGGACTCTGGGGTCCATACTTCCCCCACGTCCATCTAGCTGCTTCCAGGGGTCCTGTGCTGGAGGCAGCATGGGACCCTGGGGACCATGGAGTCTGGGAGCCTGGAGCCCAGGCTCAGGCTTTCTCTGTCCTTTTGTTTCGTGTGTGCGCTTGGGCAGGCCCTTCCTCTTGCTAAGTCTTGGGCTTTTTCCTTGCTCCTAGATGTCTGGTCACCTGACCCTGATTCCATGAGAATCCCAGCCATCCTGCAGAGCCCACCCAATGCCCCTTAGCCTCACTCCAACTGAGCCTCATTCTGCCTTAGGCCTTACTCCACACAGAAAATAAAAACAGCTGTAGGCGACAGCTGCGAAGACAGTGCGCAAGTTTGTGCTTGTTAGAACCATGACCTCATGGTTCAGAGGCAAGGAGCGGGGACGGAGAAGGGATCTTCACCAGGCCAGAGTGCTCACCATGTTGCTCTGGGCCTGGGCTTGGATCTGTCCGGGGTATGCGAAGGATGGTGAGGATAAAGGAAGTCTAGGGAGAAGGAATGGCAAAGGCAAACACAGGGAGGCCTGGGGCTCAGGGTGCTGACAGAGAAGGGCAGCTGTATGGTGGACAGAGTTCTTTGGGAGAGAAAGGAGATCCGATGGTCCTGGAAGGCAGTCCCGTGTTGGGGACTCGATCCTGGCGCCAGGAATGCAGTGAAGAGCTATACAGGGTGAAAAAGCAGAGTGACCCGATAAGAGCTGGGCTTAGAATCATCTGGCATCTTCTACAGGGTGGAGAGGAAGTCAGAGTGCAGGCAGAGAAGCTGTGGTGTTAACCTGGAGCCTGGGAAGCTGTTGACAGCTAAAGGAAGGAGTGTATGCCAGAGGCATTCTAGAACAGAGCTGACACTGCTTTGCCCAGGAGGCCGCAGGACCTGTGGGATCCCCGTGGTCTCTGTCCCTCTTTTCTAAGGCAGATGCTCCCTAACTTGGGTCAATGACTTCTTAACTATTTCTGTTTCTTGATCCTCCTCTTATTCTTGAAGGTCAGGTTTCCCTCTACACAGATCAGCCTAGTGCAGGGGTCAAGGCCTCTGGTTCACCTGCCCACTGCTGGATGGGATAATGTTTGGAAAATATCTCTCAGGTCAGCCCTTCAGATAAATGAAAAATATAAGTGGTTATTAAAAATGGTTACTCCTTTTGATCCACTAGTACTACTTCTGTGAGTCCACCTTAAGGTTATAATTAGAAATAAGGAAAATGTATTATGTAGAAAATAAAGCTCATTTATAATATAAAAATCTGAAAGAAACTGTAATACTCACCAATAAGGGATCGAGTGGATGAGTAAATTACAGTACTTGCCCTCAATTATGATTATAAACTGTAGGACAGTACAAAGGGCAGAAGTTAAAAAGGCAAACTACAAAGTGTACGATAATTGTAGTTATATCTGAAAAAGTATCACTGTGTAAATCATTTAAAAAAAAAAAGCACACTGTTAATCAGAAATACTAACAGTAAAAAACCAAACCATAATATAACAGTGACTATTTTGGGGCAGTAGGACTATGTAAGATTTCTGAAAAACCTGGTTTTGCTTTTCTGCATTTTCCAAACTTTCTGTGATGTGAATTGTGGTCATTATTATTATTTTTTTTAAGTGCATAAAACTTTCAGAAAGTGGAAGAAGCATAGCAATCCCCTTGTGGTGGAGTCAGAGGCCAGATGCCAGGGTGGCGAGGGCGGGGCTTGGTGGTGGCCGCCCCATACCTTTGGCACGAACACCAGGCAGAGGGTGATGGTGCTGCAGAAGATGATGACCAGGGCCACGATGCAGAACTGCACGTTTGGCTGGTCCCGGGTCAGGAAGGAGACGGCCGCCCCGATGATGCACATGATCCCCACGTTGTAGACGCTCATCCCGATGTACTTGCTGTCGTTGAGCGCGGGGATGCTGACGTTTCGGGTCTCCCAAGCTAAGAAACAACCGAACAACTGGAACAGTGAACAGAGAGGGGAGATGGTTGTTAGCAAGTCGGCATGCGCTCCTGCTCTGAGAAGCTACTGAGCTGAGGGTTTTCCTGTTACTCCTGCCTCTGCTGCAGTGAGGACTAGTAGGATTGCTACTGGCCAGGTCTTGTGGATCTCAGTCTGTCCCCACCTGTGGCCCTGGATTGAGTCCTGCCGAGGAAATACAGAGTGGGATGTTACACCGTCTGTTCTCCTTTTACTTCCACCACTGGTTTACACACAGATTTGCAGGAGGCCACAGTGGGAAGGAATTTCAGACAGGGTCTCAACCACATCCCCTCCCTTTACAGAGAGCCAGAAGGCCCAGAAAGGAGGATGGGACTTGCCCCAGGCCACAGAGCAGTATGGTGACAAAGTGGACTGTGTCTCCAGACATTCAGGCTAGTCTTTTTCTTTTAAACCAGACAGAACTCATGTGTCTAGGACTTCTGTTATCCTCCAGTGCACCTAGCCACCCACAGTAGTGAGACTCCATTTCCTAGCTGTCCTTGAAGCTAAGTATGGCATATGATGGGGTTTAGGACAGTGCCCGTAGGTAGAAGTGGTGTGTATATGCTCTGGGAAGTGTCTTCAGAGGAGAAGGCTGTTCCTCTTCCCCCTTCTTAGTAGATGGAGTGGAATGTGATGAGAGGAGCTTGAGCAGTCATCTTAGACCATAAAGTCATCTTAGACCATGATGTGGAAGCTATATGATGAAGGTGAGGGAGAAAAGATCCAAAGGGCTCAGATTCTAGGAGCCTCCACACCAGCCCTTTTGCTTACCTGAGAGGGAAATTATCTATTCTTAAACCACTATTATTGTGAGTTCTCTGTCACTTGCAGTTCTGAAAAGTGAAAGTGTTAGTCACTGAGTTGTGTCTGTCTCTCTGTGACTCCATGGGCTGTAGCCTTCTCTGTCCATGGGATTCTCTAGGCAAGAATTCTGGGGTGGGTTGCCATTCCCTTCTCCAGGAGATCTTCCCAATCCAAGGATCAAACCCAGGTCTCCTGCATTGCAGGCAGATTCTTTACCATTTGAGCCACCAGGGAAGCCCTCACTTAAAGCTCTATTCCTGACCAGTACATTTCCAACAGAAATGAACAGGATAGAAGTCAAATGTGATCTGAAGTAGGATGTGCTCTGAAGTACGCTCATCCCAATGTACTTGCTTTCATTGAGCATGGGGATGCTGATGTTTCAGGTCTCCCAAGCTAAGAAACAACCGAACAGCTAGAACAGTGAACAGAAAGGAGAGATGGTCGAGGGTTTAGCCTCCTCTCTGAGGGTTGTCTGAGGGGAGGGCAGGTTGCAGAGAAAGTGCAGTTGGGGTGCTGGGCAGAACCCTGGTGTGGGCGGGAGAGCTGACCACAGCTGTTGAATGGTGCAGGGGCCTCGGCTGGGGTCCAGCCCCTCCAGGAGGCCAGCCTACAAAGGGTTCCTTTCCCTTTGGCTTTATCACTGAAGAAGTTTGGGCATCCAACAGCTGCATGAACCAGTTAACATCATCCCAAGGGCCTACACTATCTCACAGGGCTTCTATCCAGATGAAATGAAAGGATGGATGTGAAAGCATTCATAAGCTGGTATATCCATTATAAGTTAATAATTATTTTGTAATTTGTATTTTTACAACCATAGTTGTTTTCCTCTCCTCTAGGTGTGTTATCTCACAGGCTGTTTAGTTGTTATTTTAAATTCCAATCAGAATGGGAACCAGAAGCCCAGGAAGCAGATACTGAGAGAGGGAAGGAAGCCACATTGCTGAACGCCTGCTTCATTCTGGTTCCTTCAGTCCTACAGCTGGGTATAGCTATCTGCATCCTAGAGGGGAGGAAGCAGAGGCCGGGCAAGTCCACAGACCTGCCTGGGTTCTTTTAGCAATGTGTAGCAGGGCTGGATGGGTGTCTGGGTACCTCCTCTCTGCCACAGAGGCAGACGGTGGCTTAACTTTCCTTGGAAGGATCTGAGGGTGCAGTGGTCAGTGTCCTGACCCTGAAGGTATTTAGGTGCAAGTGTGTTTTGCACAGGATGTGGAGAGAAGATTCAGGGGTCAACCCAGGATACGGTTGGGTGGAACTGCCCTTTCAAATCCTTCCCAACCTTAAAATTTGACAGTCGTGTGAGGCGGGCTTGGTATGTGATCTTTGTATAACAGATGAATGGAGTGGAAAGAGTATTGGGTTTGGAGGTTACCAGGTGGCCGCCAGCAAACCCTTGAACATGTCTGAATCTGACTTTCTGCGTCTGCAAATGGAGATGATTCCACCCACCTCCCACGGGATATGAACATGCATTGGATGTCAACAGACTGCTGTCAAGGAGCAGGACAGTGGCAGCTGGGAGGCATACTCACAGGTTTGGGGGTTATTCTGCCACTTAACAGCTCAGTGACCTTGGGCAAACCAAGCCTCAACGTCCTCATCAGTGAAATGGGGATATTATTTGTACATATCTTACATGGTTGCTGTGGGATTGAAATGGTACGTGCCAGGCACTGAGAGTGGCAAAGAGCAAGTGCTTAGTCCTGGGAGTTCTGTTTACTTCTATGTTGATGCAGACCCCTAGGAGAGGGAGATCTGCCAGAGAAACATCTTCCTACTATGGCTGTAGCTCTGCACCTACCATGAGAAGCCCCTTATAGGCATACACGATGCCAAGCCAGATGGTCATGTGGGTGTTCTCACAGTGCTCCAGGAGAGGCCGGATGGAGATGTCCCGTCCTGCTGGGTCCGGCTGTGTGAAGAGAAAACAAACTCAGGGATGGCACTGGACACCCTCCTAACAGGTAGGTCCCTGTTTCATAGCCCATTTCCATCCCATGAGCCACAGCCAGTACTACCAGCCAGGAGGCCTTTTGAACCCCATCTCTTGTGTTCCATGGGGTTCAGCCCTCAACCAGCATTGACTGCTTTCTGTTTGTTGGTTGTGATTAGCTCTAAACTTCAGTTATCTGAGTTTTTTATGCCTTTCCGACTTGAATCAGAGCGAAGAGAGTAGGGACTGGGTCACTTCTGAGCCCATAGTACATAGCATAAGACCTGGCCCAGAGCAGGCATCCATCCATAACGTGTATTAAAAGAGTGAAAGCAAGAATGAGGCACAGAGTCAGGGCAGGAGGCTTCAGGTTTCTCTGGAATTAATTTGGGTAGTTGGAAATAGAGTATCTGGTGGCTAGACCAACCATGGGGCCTGCCAAACCCCTTGAAGGAGATCGTCTTGCCACCACCTCCATGGAGGAAGCAGTGGTAGCAGCCATGTTATGTGCCACATGACGCACTCCCGGCCAGAGTTGATTTTACAAGGAGTAGACGCCTGAATCAGGCAGCCAGTCCAGAGGCTTGTCAGAGACCTATGCACTTTCCTAGTGCACAGTGCTCTGCCTCAGAGGGGTGGTAGAGAGGATTCAACCCAAGTGTCCTTCTCTGAGGAAAGTGGACTGAGAAACTCCAGGAGAGAATCAGCCAGATGGTGGTAAGAGGAGAAAAATACAACCAGAGAATGAAAAAATATAAACCGTACATATATTTTTAGTGAGCCATTTGAGAGTTAAGTTTCAGACATCATGGCCCTTCTTCATCCTTAAATAGCATGTATTTCCTAAGAACAAAAAGATTTTTTATATAACCACAGATACCTACCAAATTCAGGAAATGTAATATTGATACAGTATATTATCTAATACACTACCTATCTTTTCATTTTGCTGATTGGTCCAGTAATGTTCTTTTAGGACCCAGTCAAGGACCATGTGTTTCATTTACTTATTGTGTCTGTAGTCAGCCTTGGAACCAGCCCTTTCTCCTTCAGTCTCAAGACCTCAGGAAGCCTAAAAATAAACCCACATACAACTACAATCAATCAATCTTTGACAAAGGAAGCAAAAATATAGGAAAAGACAGTCTATTCAGCAGTGGTGCTGGGAAGGTTAGCTGTATGTAAAACAATCAAGTTAGAACACACCCTCACACCATGCACACAAAAAAACCAAAACGGCTTAAGACTTAAACGTAAGATATGACACCATAAAACTCGAAGCGAGCATCAGCAAATCATTTTCTGACATAAATCATATCAATTTTTTCTTAGTCTCTCAAGGCAATAGAAATGAAAACAAAAATAAACAAGACCTAGTTAAGCTTAAAATCTTTTGCACAGCCAAAGAAGCTATTAAAAAAAAAAAGCCAGGAAATTCTGTGGAGATCCAGTGGTTAAGACTGCACTTCACTGCAGGATGCACAGGTTTGATCCTTGGTCAAGATCCTGCATGCCGTGTGGTACAGGCCAATACCCAAAGACGCAACAACAAAAACCCCAAAACAGTCTGTGGAATGGGCAAAAATATCTGCAAATGAGGCTACCAACAAGGGCTTAATATCCAAAATATATAAACAGCTCATACATACGATTCAAAAACAGCGAAAAACCTCCAAACTGAATCAAAAACTTGGTAGAAGACCTTAATAGACATTTCTCCAAAGAAGACATATAGATGGCCAACAGGCACACGAAGAGATGCTCAACATCACTGATTATTAGAGAAATGCAAATCAGAACTACAATGCAGTACCACCTTATACTGATCAGTAAGACCATCATTAAAAAGTCTACAAATAACAAATGCTGGAGAGAGTGCAGAGAATGGGAACCCTCCTACACTGTTGGTGGGAATGTGAATTGGTGCAGCCACTATGGAAAATGGTATGGTGGTCCCTCAGAAAATTAAAAATAGCATTACTATATGATCCAACAGTCCCACTCCTGAGCATACACCTGGACAAAACTATAATTCAAAAAGATACATGCACTCTTATATTCACAGCAGCACTATTTACAATAGCCAAGACATGGAAACAACCTAAATGTCCAATGATGGATGACTGGAAGATACATATATACAGTGGAATACTACTCATAAAAAAGAAGGAAATAATGCAGCAACATGGATGCAACTAGAAATTATCATTCTTGGTGAAATAAGGCAGAAAGAGAAAGACAAATACCGTATGATATCACTTACATGTGGGATCTAAAATGTGGCACAAATGAATGTATCTACAAAACAGACACAGACATGGAGACCAGACTCACAGTTGCCAAGGAGGAGGGTAAGGGGGAGAGGGATGGACAGGGAGTTTGGGGCTGGGAGATGCAAACTATTAAAATGGATAAACAACAAGGTCCTGTTGTATAGCACAGAGAACTATATTCCAACCTCCTAGGATAAACCATAATGGCAAAGAATATTTAAAAAGTGTGCATATAACTGAGTCACTTCACTGTACAACAGAGATTGGCACAGCACTGTAAATAAATTATACTTCAGTATAAGAGAGACCTCAGCCCACATCAGTCTTTCATGTCATTGGGATTTCTGAAGATTCCAGGTTATTTTGTAGAATGTCCTTCCATTTGGGTTTGTCTGAATGTGCTTTCATGACCAAATTCTGGTTATACATTCTTGGCAGAACTCCTAGGTAAGTGATGTTCTCATCTACTCGGTGTTTCACATCAGGGTCACTTTATGACACCTTGTCCCACTGTTGGTGATGTTTGTGATCATTTGATTAAGATGATGTCTACCAGATCTCTCCACTTCAGAGGTACCTATTTCCCTCTTGTAATTAATAAATAATCTGTGGGAGATACTTTGAGACTGTGTGGTATCCTGTTCCCCCACAAACATTAACTCAGTGGTTGCAGCTTCCATTCGTGATTCCTATTTTGAGTCATATTACTTTGGTGGCTGCAAAATGGTGATTTTCTAACTATCATTCCATTTAAGTACTTGGCAATATACTGTTAATAAGATACTTCCTTTCCTGCCACTCATTAATGTATATCAGTATAGACTTACGATCCTTTTAGATTCAGTGTCTTATAATCCATTACTGTTACTCATTTTGTTTGAAAATTTCCAGATTTGGCCAGTAGGAAACCCCTTCATGCTGCTTCCTGTGGTTTTTCAACATGTCCTCATAGTTTTTCTGAAGCATGTTCCTACTTCTAGGCACAAGATGTTCCAGGCTCTCCTTGTATTCTCCTTGCTCTAGTCTTGGAATCAGCCATTTTCCTGAAGAGTTCTGGTTCTTTTTAGCAGTGAATAGTATTTAGAAACATATCTGGATACTTGATGTGCTCACTGTTCCTGAGCTATCATTACTTCTACACCCTTTTATCTGTCTTTCTGTCTGTCTATCCATCCATCCACCCACCATCACTCTAGCTATCTCTTCATCATCTATCTATAGGTATAAATAAAACCCAATACCACTGCTTTTTGCTTACTCTACCCCATTCCATATTTGCATTTTTATTCTCCCACAGTGAGATCCCTGGTTTCTAGCTACATCAAGATATTCACCCATTTTCTCAGTTCTATAACAGGCACAAAATAGTTTAAAAATTGCTACATCCACACACTACCAATAACAAATTTACTGTGCTAAAGATTTCCTTATAAATTTATTTGCAGCACAGGTCCCACTGAGGGTATCTCATCAAAGAACTGTGTTCTGGATGTTGCCTTATAAGGCCCATGATAAAGCCCCACTTCTGAGGGTGAAAAGTAGGCACCCCCCCAGGGTCAGTCACAAGGAAGAAAGGGCATGTTGGTGGGATCCAGGGATGGGACAGGTCTTGGTCAGGTAGAGGATGGAAACCCTATTTCTCTTAGCCTTGCTCATAGATTTGACCTTCAAAGTATGCCATTGTCTGGGTACCTGGGGAAAGATGATGCTCCCACATGGATTCAGGAAGAGCTGGGAGGGATGGGGCCAGTGGACTCGGGCCTTTTTGTAACTAGATCATTCAGTGGCATGCTCGCAGGATGATTCCCCTTTCATTGTCCCAAGCCACAGAAAGCCTCAGCTTAGCCTCTGCAGTGGTGGCTGTGGGGAAACACCCCAGGGTAAGGTGGTCCCCAGGACCACAGTCAGAGATGCTAGGTCTAGAGATTTCCTCTTCTCTGCTACCGACCCAGATTCTAAGAGTGGCAGGGGCTTCTTGATGTCCTTTCAGTGTTTAATTGAGGAGACTGGGAAACGACTTGGCCCCAAG
This sequence comes from Aepyceros melampus, assembly GCA_006408695.1. Classification (NCBI taxonomy): domain Eukaryota; kingdom Metazoa; phylum Chordata; class Mammalia; order Artiodactyla; family Bovidae; genus Aepyceros; species Aepyceros melampus. Next base: position 121,558 of record SJXQ01002742.1, read on the forward strand.
GTCAGCAGTGACCTAGTGGCACAAGTGGGTTTTCTCCAATGTCTGACAACTAAGCAGACCTCAGAATGCAGTAGCACAGGCCCATTACAGTCTTGCGTGAACAGCAAGCCCATTAATGATGGTTGGGTCCGTTGTTCTACAATGAAAGGTGATAATTTATGATGGGCTCTTAGATTCTGGGTAGAAAGGACTGATTCTGTCATTCTCCACTGTCAAGGTAATGAACCAGTCCATTCATGGGGAGCTGACAATAACTGCTTGGCTTATATAGCCCCACGGACAGAGCCCCGTCCACTCTTGGTGAGATGGCTGCACAGGTTTTTTTTTTTAATTGAACCAGAGCCTTTTATACCTCCCACCACTGATAACAAACTCTCTCCTGTGTGTGCATGCTCTTCTTTAGGAGAGCAAGATCTAAAGTGAAGCATGTATTGCCTCTCCCCACAACTTGGCCTGGTCCTCCTAAACTGCTTGAATTTACCTTTGATTGGCAAACCTAGAACTGAGCTCAACACTTCAGGTGGTACTAAGCACCCTTGCTCCAGATCTCCTTGACTTTCTAAATAACTGCCTTCCATTGGTGATTCACCTGTTCCTTATGGTTAGGACCCCCTAGGTGGAGGCTTCTCTAGTAGTCCAGTGGTGAAACTCCATGCTCCCAATGCAGCACATCCATGTTTGACCCCTGGTCAGGGAACTAGACCCCACAGGCTGCAACTAAGAGTTCACATGCCACATGAAGATCAAAGATCCTGCCTGCCGCAGCTGAGACCCAGCCCAGCCAAATAAATCGTTATCTTTTAAAAAGACCCCATAGGTAGTTTTCATGGAACTGCAGCTAGCTCTGTCTTTTCCCTTTGGCAACTGACATTGCAGCCTCATTACCCTTTGCCTTGTTGGCAACCCTCTCCTCATGCCCTCCATCCTGGTCTGCTCTGCCCTCTTCAAATCCTGAAATCCAAATTCTTGCATCTGGTCTTTCTGTCCCCCATTCACCCCATTAACTGCAAGCACAGTCTTGCCTGCAAAGGTGGGAGGGAAGCAAACAAGGTCTGCCTGGAGTTCGAGGGTCATGGTTGGTAGAAATGATTCTACTCCATCTCCCAGCATTCAGGCACTGACACAGAAATAAGCCACATGTGCCTGCTGGCCATCAGTGTCTCTCACACAGCCCCATGTCTGTGCACACTGGTCACAGATAGTGATCTGGGGTGGTTTTATGAGTGATGAAGTTTATGTACTCATGGGGCTGGAGGACAGGGAGTCTGAATACAAAGTCAAATGAGCCCTGCATTGAGTCTCAAAGCAAACTGTAAGAGCCATGCCCTTTCTTGTATGATCCATCCTGTCAGTGCCTGGGGCTGGAGTTCAGAATGCTCTGAGCAGTCACACACACATTCCTGACCAGGCAACGGTAGAAGGCGGGGAACCTGGGCCCCTGCTTGAGCGCTTACTTGGTGTCATTGTCATGCACCAAAGCGCCACTAGAGGGCGCCAAAGAACCGTGTGGAGGGTCCACCTGGCCGCTGAGGCTCACCCTCTGCTGGGCATACAGAGCTACTTCTGAGGCTCTGTGGGGCCACACGTGGTGAGCTGTCAGTAGCATCCTGTGCTATTCAAGAAGGCACTCAGCTGGCCTTAAATGAGGCCAGACTTCAGGCACATTGGAGAGCTACCCCTCTACTCTACTTTGGGGCAGTGGGTGAAGCAGATTTGGGGAAATATGTGGGATACTGGGGAAGGAGAGGTCAGAGGGCCCAGGCTGTACCTGACCGTGACACTCCCTGTGCTTCTAGTGGGCTGGCCGTGGAGGCCAGCACCAGGGAGCACAGGGCATTGACCCCTGGGATCTGGTGTCAGGGCCTGAGCCAGGATTTCAGGCCCACTTCTCTGTACAGCTGTGGACTGTGTTATTTCCACCGGCCTAAGACTGTTTCCCTTTCCCCAGATGACTGGCCTACAGGAACTTTCAGCTTGCTTTGTCCTCTTTTTTATTTTCCTTCCTTCCTTGTTGTTCACCTGGGCAATTTCCTAAGTAATCATTTATTCATTCTTGGCATAACTGTTAAGTACTACACTGCCATCTTCCAGGTAACTGTTTTGGGCATGTGGAAGGCAGGACTGATGAGAGCTGTGTCCTCAGGGGGCTTCCATTCTAGTAAGATCAGGACAGTTTCATGAGAGATGATGTCAGAGGGCAATGGGCTGGCCTCAGCCAGTAATAGCCACCCTAACACTTAGAGCTGCCTTGTCATGAGTGACAACTGTGCTAGTTGTGAACCTGTGAGCTCTGTACATGTTATCTTGTTGAAGGTGCATAAGAGCCTAACAAGGTGTTAGCCTCATTTTACATGAGGAAGCATGCACCAAGAGGTTAAGAAACTTGCTCTAAATCTCCAGCTATTGAGTGTCAGAGCTGAGATCCAAACCTAGGTTTGTCTGATTCCCAAACCAATGTTTGTTCTTTCTTCTCTGTGTGCGTCCCCTAACCGGCCCTGCCTCATATTCCAAGGAGACCGTGGGTCTAAACCTGTTCTCTAGACTGTGAAGTACTGCTCAGGGAGAAATGGCTTAATTGCTGAACATTCAACAGGGGCCTCCCTGAAGCCCCCGGAGCTCTGGGAAGGCTGTGCTTTGGTGCTGCGAGAAATCAAGCTGATAAAATGCTCTTTCTGCCTGACAGGGCGCAGTGTCAGCAGAGCGGCCACGCCTGTCTGTGATGGCCGGAGGCTGCATGTGCTCACACCTGACTCTTGGTCCGGCCGCTGCTCAGCAGGAGGCAGGCAGACGCTGCCCGGGAAAGCCTCCCCCATCTGTGCAGTGAAAGGAGAGCAGCTGGCCTGAGAGTTCCTCTGCATGATGCAGTTATTCACAATGTAGGTCAATGGCCCCTACAAACATCCGGTTTTGTCAGGCTGCACAAGTGGACCAGCAAGGGTCTGAGCATGGCTTGAAACCTTGAGGCCTGAAAGGTCAAAGGGCTAGGTCCTGCTATAGACTCACTGGGTGACCTTGGGCAAGTCCTCGCTTTTTTCTTGACCTCAGTTTCCCATCTGTGAATGAGCCCAGGCGTTAATTTACAGTATAGTTAATGTAAGCCTGAGTAACTGAGAGATGACTCTGTCTGTCTTACATCTCACAAGTGTATTTGTCCTACATCCACTCATTCAGAATCAACTTGGCCAGTAGTTCTCCTGTGCCTGCTGTGTACTGTGCACTGCTGGATGCCGGGGTCTGGCTGTATAAGGATGCTTGCCTTCTTGGAGCGTGCATCCCGGGAGGGCACAGGTACAAGTAGAGGGGTGAGGGGTGTTTCTGAAGAGAACCACAAGGCTCTGATGGCTACTAGCCAGAGGACCCACTTCAGATCAGGTTGTCAGGGAATGCTCTTCTGGAGTGGTGACATTTAGTCTGATACCTGAATGGTGGAAAGACCAGTCAAGTGAAACCCTTGGGGGAGAGCATTCCTGGGAAGGGGAACAGCAAGGTGGCAAGACCTGAAATGGCAAAGACTTTGGCATGTTTTAGGAACCAAAAGGAGGCTGGTGTGGCTGGAGCGTAATAAGTGAGGGGCCAGCATTGCTCCTCACTCCTTATATAATGTGCACACAGACCACCCCAGGGGCTTGTTAAAGTGCAGACGGCTCAGTAGGTCTGGGCGGGGCGAATCTCAGTAGCTCCCAGGGATGCTTGATACTGCTGGTCCAGGACTGGCTTTGGGCAGCAAGGCTTCAAAGGATCTTAAGCAACAGGATGACATCTGGTCCTCAGCTTAGCAGGCCTGTGGTTAAGAATGCAGACTCCTTGAAAAGGGAACCCTCCTACACTGTTGGTGGGAATGTGAGTGGGTGCAGCCACTGTGGAGAACAGTGTGGAGGCCCCTCAGAAAACTAAAAACAGAATTACCGTATGATCCAGCAATCCCTCTCCTGTCCTGACACCCAGACAAAAGTACAATTCAAAAAGATACGTGCACCCCTATGGTCACAGCAGCACTATTCACAATAGCCAAGACACAGATACTACCTAAACGTCCACTGACAGATGAATGGGTAAAGGAGAATGTGGCACGTATATATGCTGTGAGTATTACTCAGCCATAAGAAAGGAAGAATGCCATTTGCAGCAACGTGGATACAGCTAGAGATGATCATACCAAGTGAAGTGAGTCAGAAAGACAAATGACACCTGATATCGCTTAGACACGTGGAATCTAAAATACGGCACAAAGGAACCCATCTATGAAACAGAAACAGACAGGTGGCTGCCATGGGGGGAGGGGGTCGATGGAAGGATTGAGTTGGGGGGTTGGGGTTAGCAGATATAAGCTTTAATATATAGGATGGATAAACAACAAGGCCCTACTGGGTAGCACAGGGAACTATATTCAATATCCTATGATAAACCACAATGGAAAAGAATATATAAAAATGTATATATACATGTAACTGAATCACTTTGCTGTCAGCAGTAATTAACACATTATAAATCAAATATAGTTCAATTGAAAAAAAGTACAGACTCCTTTTGTCACTCACATGCCTAACACAGAGTGACAGCCGAGCACAAGGGCAGACTTGTCATTGCATGTCTGCGTGTTCAGACCCTGGGGAGGGAGCGTGAGGAGCCTGGTGGGGGGCATGAAGGGTGCCATGTGCGTTCCCTGTGACTGTGGGGCCCTTGGCTCTGGTTGCAGACCTTTCAGGCTGCCACTGCTGTAGGTAGCTCAGCTTCCCAGCCCCACCTGGCTAGAGCTTCTTTAAAGGAGGGGGTTCATTCCACATTTTGACCAGCTCCCAGAAGCTGGCTTTTTGTCTCTTTTTTAAATTTTAATTTCAAAGCTGATTTTTAAAATATATGGTAAAATTGGTAGGTTTCTCTCTTGGAGGTGTGTGTATGAATGTGAATTTGAGTGTGTGTGGCAGGGAGAGGTGGGAGCATGTCTGATGCTTCTGGGCTACTTTTCAGTCTTGAGATGCTTCTCTTTTCCTGGAAAGACATGTGAGTCAGCATTGCCTCTTTTAGGGGAAGATTGTGGGGTGGGGTGGGGGTCCTACCAAGGAAGCCAAGGCAGGGAGAGAGGGGCCACTGGGCTCAGATCCCAAAGTCCATCCCTTGCCAGCTGTGTGACGGTGAACATGTCTCTAAGCCTTTCTGAGCTGTGATTTCCTCATCTGCAACCTCCCAGGTTTGGCACAGTGATCAGAAGTGGTAACTAGCATGTTTAGCAGGCTTTTGAAACTAGAAAGCCTGCTCCTTATGTGTAAACCATCATCATTATCTCCCATTGCAGAGAGCCACAGAGCGCTGGAGCCAGGAGGAAACTTCCAGACTTCTCTGGGGCCAGCTGCTTATCTCAACAGCAGCAGCCCCACATCTCTGAGGCAGCAAAGCTCTAAGCTGTCATTTCAAGGTAAGATTTTCTTTTTAGACTGTTTGATTATGAGTTTAGGTGGATTTTTTTCAGAATCCCAGATCCAGAAGGGACCTGTGAGATCACCCACAAGGGTTTCTCTCTGGGGGCACTTCCGGCAATTATTTCCATGTGATTCTTTGTCGTGAGGGACTGTCCTGTTCAGTGCAGGGCACTCAGAACCTCTGGTCTCTCAGCACTGAATGCCAGGAATGTCCTCTGGTCACCATGGCAGCCAAAATCTCCCTCCCCAGGCTTCCTCACTTTTAAAACACTAAAGGGATTATGTTCTAGTCCAATTCTTCTTTTTACAGATGGAGAAACAGGCCCAGAAAAGGACTCCTACAGGTGGGTGACTGCCTGGAGACACAGGCCCAGATCAAGGTCAGGTCCTGACCTTGATCCCATGCCCTGTGCTGCACAGCCTCGTGGGCTGCTCACCAGCCCACACTTACTGGAATGTACCATTCCCAGGCGCCAGTCACAGCCAAGTCAGCCCCTGGAGCTGGCCTGAGGGGCAACCTCTGGCTTTTGGACTTATCCAGTCTGCTGGTACTGTGCACCTTTGCTCAGGTGTGCCTGGGGCCCAGAGTGGCTCGCCCTATCCTCACTGGCCCTACCCACCTGGAGTCCTGCTTTGTGGAGGGGAGATGAAGTGCGGGAGGTGGCTGGGGCCTGGCTGGGGAAGGGAAGGAGCCTGGGCTCAGCACTGGAATGCCAGTGGGCCAGCATCCCTGCCTAGTACTGTTCAGAGAAGCACCCTGAGTTTGACCTTGGAATCTAGCAGGAACTTCTTGTGGTCATGTAAGGGTCATAGCTGAGGTGAGAATTATCTTGGGGAAGTTAAAGGCTGACAAGTACAATCATAGGCCCTCACATTTCTAGTCACAGCTCATACATGCATTCATATTAAGGTCTCTCTTTGATTTTGACCTCAGGAGCCAGGAACTTTATACCCATGTTACAAGTGAGGACACTGAAGCTCAAAGAAGACAAGAGACTTGCTTATGGTGACAGAGCAAGTCAGAGGCAAAGCCAAGCCAGACCTCTGTCCTGCAGAGCAGGTGGGGGCAGCTCGGCTTCTGTGGCTTGGTTCTGCTCCCCTTCCTGTGGATACAGGCCTGCAGGGGTGCCCTTGCTCTCTGTAGGCCTTTGTCTGAGGCCTCTGGGGCAAGCTCAGAGCAGAAAAACTCCCAAATGTTGCTGCTGAACACGAAGCCAAGAGGTGCTTGAGAGGGCTTGGGGGCTTCCACAAGGCACTCTGTGAATGGGTAATGGTGCCGCTGATCCGCTTTACTTCATGGTCTGCAGCGCCCTCCCGGTACAGGGGTAGGGCGCCACATACTTCAGTGGGCCCTACCGTGCTAGTAGTGAGAGACAAGGGCCCAAACTGGCACTTCCCCAGAAGAAACGATGACCCAGTGCTGAGGACAGGGAGGTGGCCCCGCACTCCTCAAGAGAGAGTCACCAGGGAATGGCTGGGCCCCGGGTGGGAGCCTTAGGGCAGAGAGACACTTGTGCCCCTCCGGCAGTGTGCACGGCTGCAGGTGTGCTGAACTTCACCTCTACAGCATTTAACATTTTCAGACTTCATAGTCAGTGTTTAAACCTCAGGTGATTCTGGCCTCTTTTGGAAATGAGAGACTCAGCAGCACAGGACCTATCTGTGTATATGTCCCTGCTCCTGAGCTGGGCCCGTCTCCACCCTCCCATATCCACCCTCCCGTATCCTGGCCAGCACAGCTCCAGTATTCATTACAGAATCAAACAAACACTTGGAAGGGCTTATAATTCTAAGGGCATATTTGAAGCAAGTGTGACAGCTGTTCTTTCTTAAGTTGGTAAAAGAATTGGAGAGAGAGAGGTGGTTGAAACCAACTGATGTGGGTGAGGACAGGTGGACTTCACTGTTGGAGAAATCACCGCTGTCTTAGCAGCTGGAGAGTTCCCTTTGGGGGAGCAGCGACTTTGGTGGAAAGCACTGGCTCTGGGAAGGTGAGCGCCATGGGTACCAAGTGTTCAGAGGAGGCCAGAGGCACCGCAGGAGCCAAGAAAGGGATTGGCTGGCTCCTGGGAGAGAGGACTGAGGAGGAAGCAGGTGGCTGGGCCACCATGTTCCTCCCCCACAGACTTGTGCAGCTTTAGGAAGTTCCACTAAAATGGCAGGACGAGTTTGGTTGGTGAGAGAAGACTGCTGAGGGATATGGCAAAAGGGCCTGAGACTTGCCCTGGGTTCTGTGGGATGAAAGAGAGATGGCATCCGTGACCTAGCAGCTGGACTGGGCCTACCAGAAAGCTGGGAAAGAGCCACAGTCTCTGGTGGGCTTGGGATGTCCCCAGGCTCCCCCACCTTGGGGGTGGAGGCAGTTCTTCCCAGCCTACTCTAGAAATGTGGAACTATGGGTTAACTGTTCCCATGATCACCTGGTTTGTGTGGAATCGGTGTTGAGTAGAAAGGTCTGTAGGCCCACTGTGGGCAGGCAAGCCCTTTCCTTCTGAGTGCCAACACTTAGTGATTCTGCGGTGGCAACACCAGATAGGAAGCACACTGCCCGGCTTGGCGGCCTGGAATCTGGTATGCGCCCCTGTTCATCAGGACTGGGACTCCTAGACCCTCATGCTCTAGCCTGCTGGGGCCCCCATGTTTCCCAGGGGGTGCATGCGGACCACGAGTGCCTGCATGCCCTCCAGCCTGAGAGCACAGCCTGCTTTCTTGTGGCCTGGCCCACCACAGCTGGATGTCTGGGCCTTGGCCAGGGGTAGGGGAGTGGGGCAGGGATGAGTAGAACAATGAAAGGAGAGCAGACAGAAGAGAAGGGAACCCCGTATCCCCCAGATGCTGATGCGGTACAGTGAGACTCTGAAACGCTGTAATCTAACCCCCGAGAATGAACAAGAGCTTCACGAGGCAACAGCCACCCAATTTCTCCTTTGCACTGACTGATAAGCGATGAGGGCAGGACACTCTCCCCTGCCTTGCCCCCCACACTTCCTGCTCCCCAATGGCTTTTCTCCTGTGAGTTACTCTGCTGCTCTGCCCCAGCCTGGTCCAAAGCTCCTTCCTGCTTTCTGCTTCCCAGGTGGTCTGGCCCCTCTCTCTGGCCTCCAGTGGAGTTTTCTGAAAGGCTCCTTGTACCCCATCCACATTCCCTACCTCTTGCCTTGAGCAGGACTCCCCATGGATCCACACCTCCTCATGGCCAACGGCAGGGGACACTGTTTGGTCCTGACTCTCATTTCCAGGCTGGGTCCTCTCAGGGTTCTTGGCGCTCCTTGGCTCAGCTCCCTGCTCTCACACCCTCCACCTGCTGATCAGCCCCCTACCGAGCCTTTCCCAGCCTGAACTCATCACTTTCTCCCTACGCCTTCATTCCTGTTCCTCCCGGGTTTGCTGGCTCTGAGAGCCGTCTCATACCCGCCCAGGTCAGACCAGAACCTGGGCCGCTTTCCAGGACCTCCCGACTCTCCTGTGCCATTTACCTTCCCCTGTCTCTGCCTTCCCTGCCCCAGCTCCCCCTCTGTGCTGCTTCCAGAGTGATCTTCCACACAAAGTTAATGCCACGTTCAGAGAGCTTCAACAGCTCCTCAGACCTCAGCAAAGTCACCCAGACCCTGAACCCAGCATGGTGACCCTCTGCCATCAGACCCAGCATATCTGTCCAGCCCTGACTCCTGTCTCCCAGCCTCATCCACGGCCCAGTCCCATAATCTCCCTCCTGGTCCTTTGCTGAGCCATCTCCTTGTCCTGTGCTGCCCTTCCTTCACCCTGTTCCTCCATCTCTGAAATCTTCTCAGGTCTTCTTACCCCAAGCCTGCCCCTCCAAGGCCCCAGTGCTTCCGGCCTCTCTTTGGGGAGGACTGTGGCCTCGTGGTAGAGTGGACTTCTTCCTCCCTCTACCTGCCCCCCAATCCCCTCCACCACTTGTACTTCCTGTCCCCTGACACGTGCTAACTACTCATGGTGTGCCAGATTCTGGCCTAAGTCCGACTTCCTCTAAACTGTCACCATGGGAATGAACCCCAGTACACCCCCCATTTTAGGGGGTGCTGGATAGGGCTTGGAGAGGCTGAATCATAGGCTCAAGATTACACAGGCATTCAGTGACAGCTGAGACTTGAATCTGGGTCTGCCTAACTTCCCAAACCTTTGCTTTAGATGCCAATCCAGAGATACCTGTAGTGGCGCCTGTTCCTGGTATGCCAGTAATGCATTACAGACGTCCCAGGATGGTGTTCTCATGTCTCGGGGTGCAGGGCTGGGGCCAGGCATCTCCAGCCACAAGCAGACTGGGCCACCCAGGTCCCATGAGAATCATGTATCACAGTGTGAAAAAGGATAGAAAGCCCTGCCCTAAACTGGACTTGGTTTTGGCCCTTAGTTGGCCCAAGGCAGTTCGCTTACCCTGTAATTTCAGCCTGGCCTGGGAATACTCCTGAAGCTTCCCTCCTACATCCTACCTCTAGGCCAGCACCCCCCAGGCCAAAGGATCTCCATGTGTGGGTAACTGTCCCTGGCCTGGGATAAGATCGGTGGCCCCAGAAGTGAATGGAGGTTCCGGGGGTGCTTCCCAGCTCAGCCCTTGGCCAGAGAGGCTTCTTGCCTGCCCAGCCTTCAGACCTCCCGAGCTCAGACCTCAAGGCAGCTGAGTGGCCCTGCTCAGCCCTGGCCCTGCCCCTGAGTGAGGGTCTGGCCCGGGTCCATCACATCCTCACTCCGAGTCCCAGGTTCTCTTTTGGGACGTGCTGGAGTCACCTGCTTTGCGAGTTGTTCTGAGCATCAAGCAAGAGCATGAGATGAAGGGCTACAGAGCAGAGACGCACCCCCTTGGTAACACACGCGAGAACAATGCATCTATTTCATTAGGCTGTTGCCATTCAAGGAAGCAAGCGCACTGGGAGCCCCAAAAGGTTGCAGAGATTGCTTCAGAATAGGAGGGAGTCCCTGGGCAGCAGCAGGCCGGGAACGTGTGCACGACCCTTCTTTCCTCTGCAGAGCTCCTTTTCTGGGGCAGGTTCCTCTTCCCTGTCAGAGCTTTCTCCTCCGCACCAGTGTGGGGTTCCCAAGGTGAACAGGATGCTCCAGTTCACTGTAACTATAAAGCTGTGCTCCATGTGTCTTTCACACCCAAAAGCAACAAACAGAAGTCTTCTGAGGTCACACTATTCTGGTTTGTAATCACACAACTTCGGGGCTCAGATACACTCAAGTGTCGTCTTTTGCCTCCTTTCTTTAGTGTGCAGTCCCTGCCAAAAACTTGCCCAACCTTTCTTTGCACAACTCTGGTGATGAGACACTCACTACCCTCTCTGGAAGCCCAGTGAATTTCTGGATAGGGCAGACAGAAAGGTGAATGTTCTTCCTCATCCTGAGCTGAAGCCTGTGTCCCTAGAAGTGCCCCCGCTGACCTTGGCTCTTCCCTCTGGGACCCTGCAGATCATGACTCCTCTCTTGGACCAGGACAGCCCCTCTGAAGTGCAGTGACAGCGACAGTGTCCCTCTGAGCCTCCTCTTTGCCAGGTTGACATCAGCCCTTTTGATGTGGCAGTTTTTTGTTCTTTGCCCCTTCTGGCTGCTCTTCATCTTGTCACTGTCTTCACAGGGTCTGGGGCCCAGATAAGACACAAGACTCCAGGAGGATCTTAGAGAGTGAGACTGCTGTCCCCTCCCCACGCCTAGGGCCCGACTCACCTGGGGCTGTTCCTTGAGCTAGCCCTGGTTATTCTGCAGCCAAGCTACACCATGAAGCTTGACGGTCCATACTGTCAGTGTCCACATTTGGGGGACTGCTGATGCTTGGAATAGCCACACACACACCACACCCCTGCCCCAGTGTTCCTTAGAGATCTACGGAACTGTGGATCATGTGGAGCAGGACCCTGAGCGTTTTCTCAGCTGTCCAGCAGAAATGTGCCAGTGGCCTCCTTGTCACCCCTCATGGCATTCCAGGGTCACCTTTTCTATGCAGGGTGGGCTGCCCAGTATGCCATTCCAAAAAATAGGCCACCAAAGGCTACTTATAAGTGGCCCTAATGATCTCACTGAAAGACAGTTTAAAAAACAAACAAGAGGAGGAGTGGGCAGTCCAGAGGTGAGATGGACTTGGAATAAGAACAGCAATGTAGATTTAAAGAAGGGCATGAGATGTCATACGTTTTTCCTATGAACTGAAGAGTGTGATGTGGCTTTGGCACAGCACAAAGCAGGCATATGCTCACTTCTAACTTTGATTTAGCATTTTTCACATACTTAATTCTGTGTGCTTCTCTAACAAACACTCCAATGTGAGGCAGGATAGGCAGTGTTAGCTCTATTTTACAGATGAGGAAACTGAGGCTCAGAGTGGATAAGTGGACTGACCAAAGGGAATGAGGGACTGGCAGAGGCTACAGCTCCCCAGATGCCCCACCCGCAGGCCCACAGTTCTCAGCCCCTGTGCGTTAGTGGGAGACTGTGACTAATTCTGGAGAAGGCAATGGACCCCACTCCAGTACTCTTGCCTGGGAAATCCCATGGACGGGGGAGCCTGGTAGGCTGCAGTCCATGGGGTCCCTAAGAGTTGGACACGACTGAGCGACTTCACTTTGACTTTTCACTTTCATGCACTGGAGAAGGAAATGGCAACCCACTCCAGTGTTCTTGCCTGGAGAATCCCAGGGACGGGGGAGCCTGGTGGGCTGCCGTCTCTGGGGTCGCAGAGAGTCGGACACAACTGAAGTGACTTAGCAGCAGCAGCAGCATGACTAATTCTGGCTGGTGGGCAGTGGGCAGACGTGACGTTTGACCCTGATGGGCTGAAGCACAGAAGAGCTGTTTGCAAGACCTGTGTGCTTCCTTGTGTTGGGGTTCAGATCATGGAGCTGTCTTATGGGAGATGGTTGCTATGGAGACCACCCAGCTTCACAGGTGGACTTTGTAGGAGTAAGCAGTAGAGCTTTGTTGCACTCACCTGCTAAGATTTATTATTATTTATTTATTACTGTAGCCTCACCCAGCCTATCGTGACTTATATGGAAGAGCAATTTGTTCTTATGTTATTGTGTGTCAGGCACTGTACTAATAAGGACTTTGCACACATCTCCTCACACAATCCTTGAAGCTGTCCTGTGAGGAAAGGATTATTGTTCCTCTCTACTGTAGGGGAAATGGAGACACAGAGAAGCACAGCCATTTGCCCAGGGTCCCAGAGCCACGAAAGCGTGGGCTCGGAATCTGAATCTGGGTCTGTCCGATAGGAAAACCTCGATGAGCTCTGATGAGTTGCAGAAACAGGTGCTATTGTGTCCCAGCACCCTGTAGGGCTAACTGCTTCCTTGGAAGATGGAAGACTGCACAGACTGCTTTTCTCATTCAGATTTTATGCCTGAGTAAAACCCTTGTGCCATGATTTATTATAGCAACACTGATTTTCCAATTTCAAGACAACAATGCAACTTGAAATAAAATGGAAAGAAAACATTGAAACATTTGAAACCTTCACTTTAGATCCTTATTACGTCTTGCTTGAACTGTTCCAGGCCATTTTCTCCTTTCTCCAGTCTCCCCTCATTCTGACTGACTGCCAGAGCAACCTTTGTAAAGCCGAATCTAAGCATGCCCTCTCCGATTCAGAACCCACAGAATGGTTCCTGGTCCCCTCCACCAGTATTTCCTAAATTACATTCCTCATATATATGATGTAAATATGCTACATCCTGCAAGTGAAAAAGGAGTTCCATGGCCAAAGGAGTTTGGAAATGCTGATTTAAAGTATTTATTATTGGACTCCCCTGGTGGTCCACTGGTTAAGAATCCACCTGCCAATACAAGGGACATGGGTTCGATCCCTGGTCTGGGAAGATACCACATTCCACAGAGCAACTAAACCTGTCCACCTCAACTGTAAAATGGAAGCCCGTGCACCCTAGAGCCCATGCTCCACAACAAGAGAAACCATCATAATGGGAAACCCACATACTTCAACTAGAGAATAGCCCCTGTTTGCTGCCACTAGAGAAAGCCCACACATAGCAACAAAGAACCAGCACAGCCAAAAATAAATAAGTAAATTATTTATTATTGGGACTTTCCTAGTGGTCCAGTGGATAAGACTGTGCTCTCAAGACAGGGGCCACAGGTTCAATCCCTGGTCAGTAAACCAAGATCCCACATACTGCAACCACTGAGCCCAAGAGCCCCAGCGAAGACCTAGTACAGCCAATATAAATATAAATTAATTAAACATTTATTATTAAAAATTAAAGTTAAAAACTTCTGGTTAAAAATTGTAAACTGTAGGACTTCACAGAGCCTTTAACATGCTAAAGCCCATTGTACTTTTCCAAGAGGCAGATTCATCATTTTTGGCATTTCTTAGACTTTTGGACCATGAAATCTCCCCAATCCCTTTCATTTGGGGGTACCTAATAGTATTCCATGATGTATACTCAGGGAGGATGCTGGCTCTTGGGTAAAGTCTGGACTTCTCAGCTAACATTCAAGGCTTCCTGACACCTGTTCCCAGGTCACTTTCCAGTCATCTCACAAACCTGTTCCTCCATCTACCCCAGGGTACAACCCCTCTCACTCCTCCTCCTGGACATGTTACTATTTATCACTCAGTGTTAGTTTGTGGGACTCTCTGAGCTGTGACCTGGAGAGGAAATGAGGATTGAGGAACAAAGTCAGAAACAACACAACATAGCTTCCATTTGGGACAGTGTTAAAAGCACCCGATTAGTGACGTGACTGAGAAGAAAACGGGAATGATGACTATGAGACTAATTGAAAGCCATGTGTTTACCGAGGCTCAAAGAATCCCTTTTAGAAGTGGGAACTGGGCCCACATATGCTAACGAACAAGGCAAAATGGGTGCATGCTTGAACAAAAAGCACCAAGATGTGCTGGGCAGAACCAAAGATATTGACGTAATTAATAAAGTAATTAACATGCACAGGAATGCAAAAGCTGCCAGGAGGCTGATAAGAGATGGTTATTAAAAAAAGAATTAGCAATGTAGCAGGGAAGTGAAATTAAGTTTTGCATTTCTTTATTATGGACCCCCAAAATACTCTTAAGAGTAATAAACAGGCCTTGATTTACTGCAAAAATACCAATAGGCTGGGGCCAGAATTTGCTGTAGACCCTCTCCCTGGCAAAATAAACTGACCGATCAATCACTCAGCCAGCCAGTCTCTGAGAATATGGGGGGACCTGCACCCAGTGGTGTAGTTGAGAGTAAGGTGATTAAAAATGTCAGATCAGAGGCCAGAGTGCCTACCTCTAGTCCCAATCCTGCCACTTAGAAATGCTGAAATCTTGCAGCAGCTATTCAGCCTCACTGTTGCCATCTGTAAAATGGGTCTAAACACAGGATCTCCTTATACAATTAGGGATTAAATATACAGATAGGAGTAAAGCCCCTGACCAGCACCTGGCCCAAGTGAATGACTCAGAGTCAGCGGTTGCTGTTAGTCATCCCATCTCCACCACCCTGCAGCAATCTATACAACAAAAAGTTCTCAGTTAACATATAAATTCAGAAAATGTTTCAAAGGATACACTAAGAAGATCAGAGCAAACTCACGTTTCCTCCTCATTTCTCCTGTCTGGTTCCCAGAGCATTCAGGGGATGGGCAGGAAAGAAAATGGCCACATGAGGATGGGTAGCTTATCCTAGTCACTTCTCTGGCTTTGAGACTTTGGGTGAGTCTACACCTTGGTTTCTCCATCAGGGAAATGAGGGGTTGGTTTAGGTGATTCCTTAGGTCATTTCAAGCTCTGAAATTCTATGAGTCATGTGAAATGTTAGTCACATTAGCAAGCATCCATTACCAAGAAAGCAAAAATGACCCTCCTTGGAGGGTCTCTTCCTCCTTGGCCGTCTTGCAGCTCCATTCCTGGCCTGGGGTCCTCCTGGGCCCTCAGGCTGGAAACTGCAGTCATGAGACGACTGTGCCTCCCTCATCTACATGCCCACCTGCCCCAAGCCCTGTGTCTCGGGTCTCTGCCACCTTTGGCCCCAGACCATGGGGTCTGGGCTCTCATGACCTCAGAGCACCAGTTCCCCAGCCTGTTCCTCCCTCAGAAAGGTCTGTCTCTCCCACTGCCACTTTTCTTCTTTTCTCATATGGTTATGAAAAGCTAAATAGTACAGTGAACACTTGTGTACTCTCCTTCAGGATTCAGAAATTTCTAACATTTTGCTATATCTCCTGGCTCACTCCCTATATATACACTGTCCCTAAACCATTTGAAGGTAAATTTCAGGCTCCATACACTTCAGAATGTAGTCCTATGTGACCACAATATTATTATACCTAAGGAAAGTAGTAATATCTCCATAATATTATCTGAGAGCCAGAATGAACTTTTTTAGGAGTCCCTCACGCTGCTCTGCTGCTGAAATTCCTTTCCTGGCTCCGCACTTCCTTCAGGTTATGGTACAAACTCCCTTCAGCTCTGCACTTACTGTCCGCAGGCAACCAGATCCAACAGATTCATGAACTTTACCCAAGACATAACCTCCATCTTCCTGCTCATAGATTTTCATCCTGGGATGCCACTGCCTCCAATATTTTCTCCTCGAGGTTTTGTCCATTATGTAAAGCTCAACTAAAATTCCACGTTCTAAGGTTTTTCTAGTTGAAACATATCTTTCTTTTCATAACACATGGGAAGCCAGTATGATGACATAGTTCAAATATGGAGGAAGGCAGAGACAAAAGAGACAGAGAAAGGGACTTCATCTCAGATCAAACTGTGCCTGGACTCTACATCACCTTTGTAATTTTCCAGGATACTGATACGTTTCCTCTAGGCTCAGTGGTAAAAGAATCCACCTGAAATGCAGGAGAGGCGGGTCTACGGATTTGAGCCCTGGGTCGGGAATATCCCTGGAGAAGGAAGTGTTAACCCACTCCAGTATCTTGCCTGGAGAATCCCATGGACAGAGAAGCTTGGTGGGCTACAGTCCATGGGGTTGCAAAGAGTCAGACACGACTTAGCAACCAAGCCACCACCACTGTATACTCCAGTTTGGATTAACTGTAGCCAAAAGCACCCTAATGAGCACTGCAGGGACTAGGGCTGCCGATCCTTTAGCCTTCTAAAGCTGTGAAGCAACAGTAGAAAAGTACAATGCCTTATACTCCAGGTACACTGGATGCTTCCTGTTCCGCAAGACCATTTTCCCTTCCTCCTACCCTTGCTCTGGAATTCCCTCATCGACCTTGTGCTGTCTTTAAAAAAGAAAAAAAAAAAAAAAGGTAAAATTCAGAAAAATTCACTACTTAACCATTTCAAAGTGTACATTTAAAAGTTTACAATGTTGTTTAACCGTATCTACTATCTAATTTCAGATAATTCTCACCACTTCAGAAATCTCATACCCATTAGCAGTCATTCCCCCATCCCCCATCCCTCTAATCTAGGTTCTATCTCTGTGGATTTGCCTGTTCTGGATATTTCATATAGATGGAATTGTACAGTATTTGGCCTTTTGGTATCTGGTTTCTTTCACTGAACATTATATTTTCAAAGTTCATCTATGCTATAGCATGCATTCTTATTTATGGCCAAATAATATTCTATTGTATGGATATACCACATTTTATTTATCCATTCATCAGTTGATATAGACATTTGGGTTGTTCCCACTTTTCTGGCTGTTATGCATTATGATGCTGTATTTGAATATACATTTTCATTTCTCTGGAGTGTATACCTAGGAATGGAATTACTGGGTTACATAGTAACTTTAATTTTTTGAGGAACTGCCAGACTGTTCACACAGCTCCTGTTTTCTGTCTAAATCCTACTGTTCTTTCAAGAATTAGAAGAAAAAGTACTTCCTCTTTCATAAAACATTTCTCAAGGCAGGATGACTAACCACTTCCTCTGTGCTCCCCCAGGGCTGGAGGCTAATCTATCCCAGCATTTACCACCTGAGTGACATTCTCCATTTATACACCTGTCCCTCCTGGACTGGAGTCCTAACAGCAGGGATTATACCTTAGCCATGGCTGCGACCCCAGCATGTGGCACACAGTGAATGCCCAGTAATGTAAGTATGGCCAATGAATGAACAGCATATGTCTCTCGGGTGTCCTCATGGTACCTAGCCTAGCTTACAAGGGCTTCTTCATCACAGAGGGTGGGCTGTGCTGAGAGGCTCCTGGATGTGGGAATGAGATCATGAGGGTGGAGCAGGGGGTGTGGACACATGAAAAGGCACGTGGAGGGGGAGTGGGAGTGTGTGTGGATGCAGTCCTACAGCGCTTGCCTGAGTTCAGAGACTGCCATGGAACCAGCTGAAAGAGACCAGTCCAACTGGCTTATCCTAGAAGAAGGATGAAAGGCCATGAGGATGCCTGATGATCGAGGAGGTGCTTGAGATAATCACAGTGACAGGCCTCAAGCTGGGGCAGAGCTCTGCTCCCCAGGAGGCAGCTTCCCATCCATCATCTCATAGGAGAGTCAGCATGGGGTATGGAAGGAGCCTGCCTGTGGGGAGCGGCAGCCTGGCTGAGTGCCTCTGAACCCCACTTGCTACCTGTGTGGTCCAGAGGCCATCAGTTCAGTTTAGTCGCTCAGTCATGTCGGACTCTTTGTGACCCCATGGACTGCAGCACACCAGGCCTCCCTGTTCATCACCAACTCCTGGAGCTTGCTCAAACTCAGGTCCATCAAGTCAGTGATGCCATCCAACGAACTCATCTTCTGTCATCTCCTTCTCCTCCTGCCTTCAGTCTTTCCCAGCGTCAGGGTCTTTTCAAATGAGTCAGTTCTTCCCATCAGGTGGCCAGAGTATTGGAGTTTCAGCGTCAGCATCAGTTCTTCCAATGAATATTCAGGACTGATTTCCTTTAGGATTGACTGGTTTGATCTCCATGCAGTCCAAGGAACTCTCAAGAGTCTTCTCCAACACCACAGTTCAAAAGCATCAATTCTTCGGCACTCAGCCTTCTTTATGGTCCAACTCTCACATCCATATGTGACTACTGGAAAAACCATAGCTTTGACTAGGCAGACCTTTGTCGGTAAAATAATGTCTCCAGAAATGCATTCAAAGTAGAATCATGCATTTAAAGGCATAAATCTACTCCATAGGCAGCAGCTCAAGACCTCCCTGGGAGGCAGGCCGAGCCATCATATTACTTTCCCTATAAAGGCAGGAAATTCTGAGTCAGGGGGTGGGAACAAAAGTCACAATGATGGGTCTCCTGGGTGTCAGGCTTAGTGCTAGGCCCTTGAACACATGACTCCAGTCAGTGCTTATGGTAAACCTGTAAGGGAGAAGCATATATTTCCTTATGGCCACTGAGGCTCAGAGATGGTGAGTCACTCACACAAGGTCACACAGCTAGGAGGTGGCAGAGTATGGATCCAACCTTGGATCATAGTGTTTAAAGCTACTTTGTTATTCCTCCAAAGCCCACAGTGCAGGAGGCTGGGTTGGTGAATGCATTCCATTTCCTTGGTATGTGAATGCATTTTCAGAAGGCTGCTATATATATTTAATAATTGGTATGACCATATAATCTCTTGTCAGCCAGCTTCCTTTCTGCTGCAGGATGCAGATAAGAAAGAAAGAGCAGAGTGGATGCAGGAAAATCCTACACACCTGTTGGCAGATTTTACTCTGGCCCAGAGTTACCTTCTTGATTTAATTCCCCAAGACTTCTATGTTTGAATCATGTAGGAAAATGACTTGGATGAAATATTAAAAGGCCACATGTGGATGTTCACAGTCTCCTCTCCCTCTGAAAGCTCTGGTAATGGCTCAGAGGGAGAAGCGGGTTCTGCAGCCTGCATCTGAGAATCAGACTTGAGTCCTCTGAGATTCCTAAGCCAGGAACATGCTGGGCTGGGCTCAGGGGGCCCAGTGACAAGGAGTCAGACACAGGAAAGTGATAAGGTGAGCGACTAGCTCTGAGGGGTTCAGGGCAGGGCTGCTAGAAGCAGGTGATAGATAACGCGTCATCTAATATCTCACCTTCATTGACTGGTTTCAGTATGCTGGGCACGTGCATGAGCTTCATAGGCACACTGTCCCTTTTAATCCTAACTCCAAAGCCTTATGAGGTGGGACCCATATTATGCATGAAGAAACTGTGGCCCTCATAAGATGCCAGTGATTCTACTAGTTTCCTAGGGTTGCCACAGAAATCTCCATAAACTGGGTGGCTTAAAAGGAATAGAAATTTATTCTTGCACAGTTCTGGAAGTGAGAAGCCTAAAGATGTTGGCAAAGCTCCGCACCCTCTGGAGGCTCTTGGGGAGAATCCAGGGCCTCTCCTCACTTCTGGTGTGCCCAGCATTCCTTGGCTTATGGCCGCATCTCTCCTCTCTCTGCTTCCATCTTCATATGGCCTTCTCCTCTGTGTCCTCTCTTCTGCTTCTTTTAATGACACTGTAATTGGATTTAGGACCAGTCTGGGTAATCCAGGATGATATCATTTTAAGATTTTTAGTATAATTGTATCTGCTTCTAAATAAGGTTGCATTCCTGGGTAAGGATGTTGATATATCTTTTGTGGGTCACAATCCAACCCACATTACCTAACTTCACACAGTAAATGGCTGAGCTGGGATCTGAAGTTTAGCCTAACTCCATAGTTCACCTGCTTGACCACTGTGGGCTAAAACTGTGTACCTGCCTGCTGTGTAACTGTAGCCATGCTATTCAACCCCTCTGTGCTTCAGTTTCCTCACCTGCAGACTGGGGTAATAGATAATAATGGTAATACTTCATGAGGTTGTTGTGAGGATAAATGAGTTGATAAAAGGAAGCACTTGGAACAATGTCTGGCACAAAGTATGAGCTCAACAAAAGCTGCTGCTATTATTACTTTTGCTATGGTTACTATCAAGACAATGCAGCTTTGCTGGCATCCTGGATGGAGGCTGAGCAGACCTGCAACTGAGGATGAGGCTGGACCTGGAAGCAATGCTCTCAATCTGAATTTGCTGGGTTTGAACATCTGCTCACAAGTGCTTCACTCTTAATGAAATATCAACCAGATAATCACAGATGAGAGACTTAAATATCTATAAGACAGCACTCTGCACAATGGATTATAATAATTTTCAAAGGATCAATGAAGGGAATGTTTCTTTAAAACAAAACCAAGTTAAACATAGAACCAATGCAAAAAGAAGCAGCACATATGAACAGAGCAACAGACTAATCCCAGCAGAATCGATCCTGAGTCAGCTAATACCACCTGGCCCAGGCTGGGTGTGTTTCCAAGATATAGGTCTTCTCAGGCCAGTCAGTTCATCTGTTTAGCCTGTTTCCCCATCTCCAAAACAGCAGTGTCAAGGTGCTTTGTAAACCGTGTCTGCTGTAGAAATGTGAGGCACCCTTATTATTACAGGATGTATTTGCCAATGTGGGACAGATGGGGCCCTGGGGTTAGGGCCCCAACCC
>SJXQ01002742.1:149312-360565 GCA_006408695.1 Aepyceros melampus
CACATCTGGTGGGGGTGGGGCTGGGGTCGGGAGTGAGCACAGCCCATTTCCTGGCACTTTCGTGAGGATCTATCCTGTGGATCTTTGTCTCTGGGGCATTAAGTCACACAGTGAACAACTGTGTCTTATAGAAAATGCTGAATCATTCTTCAATTGGCAGCTTTAGCTTTGTAAGTGGGCCCTTGATAAAAGGTGAGAGTGTAATATTAAATTAAATTGCAACTCGGCAAAGACATTTCTTGGAGAAGTCAGCTTAATGGGCCCAGACAGATGGGGTGAATTCGGACATATGGAGGCACAGGGACAGAGTTCCAGGTGGAGGGAACAATTTATTCAGTAAATATTTACCCAGTACTTACTGTGAGCTAGGCCCTGCCAGTGGGTGCTGGGGACACGCAGATGGCCTTGGCCTTGGCCTCTGCGGAGGTCACAGACTAGGAGGGGCCAGGTGCACAGACAGATAATTACCAGTGTTGTGACCAGATGAGGGGCCGGCAGGGTGAGGCAGGGGCCCAGACAGTGGCATCCAGGGCAGCCTGCTGTTCCAAAGGCTCCTGGAGAAGATGCTTCTGACCGCCTCTTGAAGGTCAAGTAGGAATTTTTAGCACGGAGACGGCATATTGGGGTGGGGAGGAGGGTGTCCTGGGCAGAGGACAGCAGGTACATGGGCATGGAGGGAGAGAGTAGTTGGAGAAGTGCCAATATTAAGAGGAACTGAGCACAGGGGCTGAGGGAGGGGGCTGAGAGATGAGGTGGGGCAGGGGGCAGAAATGAGGCCTGGTTATTGGGGGCCTCCTGAGCTGCTAAGGAGTGAGCTCACCCTCCATTCGATGGTGGGGGCAGGATTTAAACAGCAGAATGACAGGGTCAGGACGTCAGATGGTGTAGCCCCTCTCCTGGAAGGGGTTAGGGTGCTGGGGTGCTCTCAGCTAGTGGACCCACCCAAGGTCCAGCTGAGTCCCACCACCCTGGCTGGAATGAGGTTGGCCTCGGGTGGGGCCTGAGCAGAGCCATCCAGAGCCACGGATGGCTGCTCTGAGAGGCCTGTCCTGCTGTTCAGGGCTGGCAGTGATGACCCGCTGGCTGGAATGTGACCGTGGCACTGAAGCCTTGGGCCACCAGGATGCCCAGGGGCAGCCCACAGAGCAGGATGCACCCTGCAAACCCCTCACCCTGGCCATCTCATATTTCTTATTTCAAAGTGAACAGTGTGAGATGGAGCTTGGACAAGCTTTATGAAGATACCAGATGTTTCTGAAAGTGTCTGCTTTAGGATTGGATTTTCTTTTTTTTTCAGCGCAACTATAGAGGGAGGCAGAAGATAAGAGTTAAAATTATTTAAAACTCTTATGTATTTGCCTCTTCCAATATGTTTCCATAGAAACGTAACTGGAATAAGACACCAGTTTCAGTGCCAAGTGCAGCCCATGACTTCCAAAGCCCCCATCTGCTTCCACCAGAAAGCGTGGCCAAAGCACAGAATTTGGAGGGAAGTTTGAAACACTCCTCTGGCCCAGAGTGCCCTTTACTCAGTTACTGTCCGGATGGCCAGAAAGCCACAGAGCCCAGAGCCTAGGTGGTTCTTGGGGTAGACTGCCTGGCAGCCCGTGCTGCCAGCCTGCTGCCATTTCTATGAGTGAACGTCACACACGTGGCTCCTGTGGGTGACCATCTGCACGTGATTCCATCTCTGCTGCCACCTGTCTGGGAAGCAGATGAGAGGAGCTCAGGGAACATAAGGCAGCCTGGGGATGCTGCCTGAGGGGCTGCTGGGGCTTCAACGCTGGTGGTCTTTAGTGCTGTCGGCCTTTAGAGGTCATCTCTCCCTTTCAAAACCCCGTCAGAACAGCCAGGTGGAGGCATAGGCAGTGGCCCAGTAGAGAAGGAAGGCTTGGAAGAAAGCAGACAACCCTTCCATCTAGATTCACAGGCTGTCTTCACACCATCCTTACACATTGCTTTCACTATGGGGGAAATGATCTCACATTATTTCCCTTAAAAGAAAAAAAATTCCACATGGGTGTGTGTGTATGCACACACATACCAGTGTCAGTTCTTGGTTTTCATCTTACTTGATCTAAAAGCAGCATTTGACACGCTTCATCAAAACTTCCTTCTTGAAACATTTTCTTCATTTGGTTTCCTAGACACCAGACTCATCTGATTTTCTTCCTGTCTCTATGGTTTCTCCTTCTAGGTCTCCCTCGCTGTTTACCTCCTACCTCCCAGATCTCCCAGCACTGGGGTAACTGAGGGTCTGTCCTTGGCCCCCTTCTTGTCCCCATCCATGTGCCCCCCGCCCCGACCCCAGTGCTCTCACCTGAGGCTTTGTGTCATCTATAGGTTGACTGCATCCAAGTTCCCCTCTCCAGCTCACATTCTCCCTGAACACCACACTCATATGTCCAACACCTACTCACCATCACCACTAGTAGAGTAGGTAGACAAAAAAGGAGAGTTTCCCCCTTTTTTCCAAGAATACAAATTATATTTTAAAAATCTTTTTAAACATATTTGGCAGATTTGTCCACACCTGCTACATCTGAAATACAGAAACAGCCAGTCTTCCCATCAGACTTCATAAAGCAGAGGAGCAAGGGGTGAGGTGCTATGCAGGAGCACCGATGACTGGGACACGTCAGCAAGGTGGAGGGAGCGTGTTAGTCCTTGTCTTGGTTGGAAGCCTTTCTCTCTGGAGACCTCTCCGTCCTTCTTCAAACACCTCCCATGCAGGGACAGTTTCTCCCTCTTGCCCCCATCTCTGGGTGCTCTCTCTCCTGGCTATCCCCTTCCTTACTGATCGCCGGGTCAGAGTCCCCTTGCCTGACTTCCTCCTGTTTCCATCACTGTTTAGTTGGGCTCCAGTCTGGGCGTCTTCACTCTGACTCGACCCATTCCCTGGGTGACCACACTCACTCAGCCCCACATCTTCCACGCTTAGTGTGTTGACCACCCCTCTCCCAAATCCCTACCTACTGAAAGAACTGCTCCCTGTGCCCCAGGACCCTGCATCATCTTCTGAGGGCCTCTGCCCAGAAAGGAACCCCTCACATTCCCTGCAGAAACGCTCCTCATTCTGCACCTGACCTCCGTGATGAGGTCCAGTGTCCATCACCCAGTCAGGAGTCCGGGCACCGCCCTTGCTGCCTCCCTGTCCCTTCCCCTTAGAGCTGATCAATCACCAAACCCTGTCACGTCTGCTTCTGTAATGTCCCTCAAATCTACCCACTTCTCTCTTCCCACTGCAACTGCCCTGCTTTAGATCCCCATCAGCTCCCACCTGGATTACTACAAAAACTGTCTCTGAGCCATTTCGGCCCTTTGGCCTCACCCCTTCATCTGTTCCCATCCTGCAGCCAGGAAATCTGATCATGCCACTCCCTGACTAAATGTCTTTAGTTTTGGATTTTAAACTCCTCTGCTTAGCAAACAAGGTCCCTAATGACCCAGGCTCCACCTGTGCCATCGTTTGTCCTTCCTGTCAGCTCCCAGGCACCCTCAACTTTGGACAGCAGAACCATACTGTATGTATATTTAAACCATTTAGAGAAAATGATAAACTAACATCAAGTTTACTGTTGGGAAGCTAGGTGCTCTCCCTGTAAAATCAGAAAGCAGGCAAGGCTGTCCTTTTCACATTCCTGTTCAACACTAAACTGGGAATGCTAGCTGACACAGAAATAAGACAAGAAAGAAACAGAAGGTGTATGGATTGGGGAGGAAAAAACAAAAGTGTCCCTTTTGTTGATGACATGATTATGTAGAAATTCCTAAAGAATCAACAAAAACACTCCAGGGACTAACAAGCAATTATAGCAAGGGTGTATGACTCAAAAGACTTGGTAAGATGCAAATGTCAGTTGCTTTCCTATACAGTGAGCAATTGATTTGAAATTTAAAAATACACCATTTATATTAGCACTGAAAACAAAGTAAAATACTTAGATATTTTACTTAGGTATACATATCTAACAGAATATGTATACATTTATGAGGAAATCTATAAAATTCTGACAAAAGAAATCAATGTAGATCAAAATAAAAAGCTATTCCATGTTCATGAACAGAGACACAATATTGTCAAGATACAGTTTTTATCCAACTTGATCAATAAAGTCAACACAATCCCAAACAAAATCCCAGCAAGTTACTTTGTGGATGTTAACAAACTAATTCTAAAATTTACACAGAAACACAAAGACCCAGAACAGCCAACACTATACTGAAGAGTAAAAGTCAGAGAACTGATACTGTTCAACTTATTCGACTTATTAGGACTTGGTGGTTTCACTGCTACAACCCAGGGTTCAATCCCTGGTTGGGGAACTAAGATCCTGCAAGATGTGAGACATGGCCAAACAACAACAACAACAAAAAAGAATTCTTAAAACTCTAATTAAAAAGTGCATAAGAGATCTAAACACATACCTCACCAAAGGAAAAATATAAGTGGCAAATAAGCATACGAAAAGGTGTTCCACATCATATGTCATTAGGGAATTGTACATTAAAGCAACGATGTGGTACCACTACACACATTACAATGGCTAAAACCCAAAATACTGACACCACCAAATGCTGGCAAGGATGGAGCAACAGACACTCCCACTCGTTGCTGATGTGAATGCAAAAGCCACTGATAGTTTGGCAAAACTAAACATAAACTTAGAATATGATCTAGCAATCTTGCTTCTAGGTGTTTACCCAAACTAGCTGAAAACTTATGTCCATATAAAACTCTACACAAAAATACTTATAGCAGCTTTATTCCAAACTTGGATGCAACCAAGATGTCCTTCAGTGGGCAAATAAACTGGTATATCCATACAACAGAATACTACTCAGTGATAAGAATAAATGAGCTATCAAATCATGAAAAGACACGGAGGAATCTTAAATGCATGTTGTTAAGTGAAAGAAGCCAGTTTAAAAATGTTACATGTGTGATTTCAACTATATGACATTCTGGAGAAGGCAAAGTCATGCAGACAGTGAAAGGTCAATGGTTGCCAGGGGTTGGTAAAGCATACAGGGTGTTTCAGACTGTGATACTGTTCTGTGTAACACTGTAATGGTGGATACACAACTTTATGCATTTGGCAAAGCCTACAGTAACTGTGTGGATCACAGTAAACTGTGGAAAATTCTGAGAGAGATGGAAATACCAGACCATCTGACCTGCCTCTTGAGAAATCTGTATGCAGGTCAGGAAGCAACAGTTAGAACTGGACATGGAACAACAGACTGGTTCCAAATAGGAAAAGGAGTACGTCAAGGCTGTATATTGTCACCCTGCTCATTTTACTTATATGCAGAGTACATCATGAGAAACGCTGGGCTGGAAGAAACACAAGCTGGAATCAAGATTGCTGGGAGAAATATTAATAACCTCAGATATGCAAATGACACCACCCTTATGGCAGAAAGTGAAGAGGAACTAAAAAGCCTCTTGATGAAAGTGAAAGAGGAGAGTGAAAAGTTGGCTTAAAGCTCAACATTCAGAAAACGAAGATCATGGCATCTGGTCCCATCACTTCATGGGAAATAGATGGGGAAACAGTAGAAACAGTGTCAGACTTTATATTTTTGGGCTCCAAAATCACTGCAGATGGTGACTGCAGCCATGAAATTAAAAGACGCTTACTCCTTGGAAGAAAAGTTATGACCAACCTAGATAGCATATTCAAAAGCAGAGACATTACTTTGCCAACAAGGTCCGTCTAGTCAAGGCTATGGTTTTTCCAGTAGTCATGTATGGATGTGAGAGTTGGACTGTGAAGAAGGCTGAGCGCTGAAGAATTGATGCTTTTGAAGTGTGGTGTGGAGGATACTCTTGAGAGTCCCTTGGACTGCAAAGGAGATCCAATCAGTCCATTCTGAAGGAGATCAGCCCTGGGATTTCTTTGGAAGGAATGATGCTAAAGCTGAAGCTCCAGTATTTTGGCCACCTCATGCGAAGAGCTGACTCACTGGAAAAGACTCTGATGCTGGGAGGGATTGAGGGCAGAAGGAGAAGGGGATGACAGAGGATGAGATGGCTGGATGGCATCACTGACTCGATGGGCATGAGTCTGAGTGAACTCCAGGAGTTGGTGATGGACAGGGAGGCCTGGCATGCTGCGATTGATGGGGCGCAAAGAGTCGGACATAACTGAGTAACTGAACTGAACTGAACTGACAGAATGTACGAGGCTTCCCTGGTAGCTCAGCTGGTAAAAAATCCACCTGCAATTGCAGGAAACCCTGGTTTGATTCCTGGGTCAGGAAGTTCCCCTGAGAAGGGATAGGCTACCCACTCCAGCATTCTTGGGCTTCCCTGGTGGCTTAGATGGTAAAGAATCCACCCGCAATGTGGGAGACCTGGGTTCGATCCCTGGGTTGGGACGATCCCCTGGAGGTGGGCATGGCAACCCACTGCAGTATTCTTGCCTGGAGAATTCTATGGACATAGGAGCCTGGCGAGCTCAGTCCATGGGGTTGCAAAGAGTCAGACATGACTGAGCGACTAAGCATAGGACATAGAATGTACAACATGAAGAATGAATTCTATGTTAACTATGGTCTCTGGTGAATAATAATGTATCAGTATTGGTTCATCAATTGTAACAAATATACCACATAACGCAAGTTGTAATAGTGGGGGAAACTATGATGTTTGGGGGAGGACATACGTGGAACTCTCTATACTTTCCATTAAATTTTTCTATAAACCTAATAAGTATAAAAACCTTTTTAAGCTGTTAAAAATCATGTATTTAGAATAATATCTAGCACATGACAAGTATTATACAAATATTTGTTACAAATGAATAAATGTGGAGCTGGGAAGCCCCCAGTAGGATTCCAGAATCAGTTTCATTTCCCCGACACTTGCACCGAGAGAACCTCTTCCACAAGTCATTCCAGAACTCTTCTGTTATTCTCGAGCCTGTCACCCTGCTCATTTGCTTCCAGCTGCTACCAGACTCTATGCAGTCTGAAGTGACTGTGCTTATCTGCGTGTGTACCATCTGCCCTCACTAGCCTATGGCCCCACGAGCTCAAGGTCACACACGATGTTCACCCCTGTATCCCAGGGAGGTGAGGTCTCGGTTCAGGAGGGTGATCTATAAAGCCCTGTCCTGCAGATGTGGGCAGCCCCGCAGGGGTGGGCGGGCAGAGCTGCACACAGCACGGGTGAACTAGACATGCTGAGTGTCCCGAGAAGAGCGCCTAGATGCTAGGGACAGGAGTGGGGAGGAGCAGGGGCTTAAATCTGGTAGAGCTCAGGAACACATCAGCTAATACAGGAGCCTGAAACTGAAGTTCATTTACTTGTCAGAGAAGGTTCTGAAAGAAGGGGACAGCACGGACAAAGGCTTGAAAGTGCAATACAGAGCAAGCCTGCAGTTGGACTCCTGAGGTATTCAGAGCATCCAGGGAGACCAAAGGCATCTGGGGTCAGTGTGGTCTGAGGACAGGAGAGAACAGATCACAGAGGTCTTTCATCACCTCACCCCCAAGCATAAACTTTCTCTCTCCCTGGGGGTTCTGGGGAAAACAGCCCCTCGAGGAGAATTTAGGACCCTCAGTCCCTGGGCACACTGCTCAGTCTTCCTGCTGAGTCTGACAGAGGAGGGTCTGAGGGAAATCAACCGACAGCTTGGCGATGTTTGGTGGGAAAATGACAATAAACTGACAGGACTGTGGGTCGACAAATCAAAGGTTCTGCTGCCATGGCAACAGAATGACAGGGCAACCCTAAAATTAGAGGAGCAAAGAGGATCAAGCCAGGAAAGCTTTGGAGAGAAATCTCAGCAGATACTTAAAGAGAAACACAGAGACAGGGTACCGGGGCCTTGATCCAGGGATATGGCCAGACCCTCTTCAGAAGGCTAGAGGCCACCGGTGGGACCCCTCCTTCCCAGGCTCTTCCACACAGAGAAGCACTTCCGTGGCACTCGGCAGCTCCTCCGTTTGAGAGCCATTCCCTGGAAGGTCTGGAATGGGCTCAGCCTCTAGGCACAGAGCCATGGAGAGAAGCAGTGCTTACCACAGAAAACAAGGAAGGAAGGTGGTGTGAGTGATGGTAAGCTGTCACTTACACTAATGGCCTGCGCAAGATCCATCTCCTGTAAATGGTCCAAGGGGACAGGTTTCCTGGATTTATTTCTGGAGTCAGCTTATTCAGGCTGACCTAACCCTGCTGCCTCTCCCGCCACAGCCAGATCCTGGGGACCCTGTTGCATCTCAGCCCCCACCCTAACCCTGAGTGAAGGAGGCAGCACCTTGCCTTGCCGGCTGCCACTGGGCTCAACACCAAGCCATCAAGGTCTGTTCTCTGCTCACCTGCCCCAGCTCCAGGTCTTCCCACAGGCTCTGCCTTGCTATTTCTGTTACCTAATTTTAGGATTTATCTGCAGAATGTGAAAACACTTCTTTGCCCAACCCACTTCACAGACCAGTCAACAGTCTATGACAACACCTGAAAACTACAAAGCACTGTTGTGCATTGAAAGACAGGCTGGGGAAGTGGGTAAGGCAATAGTTGGTGGTGTTGCCACCAAACTGCAAGGTGACCTTCGTATGTTAGTCTCTCATTCCTGTCTGACTCTTTGCAGCCCCGTGAACTGTAGCCTGCCAGGCTCCTCTGTCCATGGACTTCTCCAAGCAATAATACTGGAGTGGGTTGCCATTTTCTTTTCTAGGGGATCTTCTCAACCCAGGGATAGAAACCAGGTCTCCCACATTGCAGGCCGATTCTTTTATTGTCTGAGGCACCTTAGGTGCCTTATATAATCTCTCTGGGTTTCTGTTTTCTCATCATTAAAATGGGAGTTCAGGATAGCACCTCTTCCACAGAGTTACTGTGACAATTCAGTGACATTAACACACACCTCTAGCTACTAGCATCATCATTATCAATACTCTTATTAGCATTATTGCTTATGATTATCATCTCCCTAGCCTGGGGGCCCAGTTAGCCAAGAACAGCTCTTCCTCCTGTTCACAACCTGTCTGGATTTCCAGATCCTGGTGGTGGGTGGTGAATTCCCCTGGGATGGAGTTGGGGGCAGGGCCACTCCTTTGTAAATTGTGCAGACAAGTGATGACCAGACCTCATCTCCCCTCCAGCCACAGCCTGTCTGCCTGAGGGACCTCAGCTGAGTTCCTGCCCCACGAGCACAGCCAGCACAGGTCTGTCCTCTGCCGAGTCTGCTCTGCCTGTCTGGAGTTCTGCTTCCTCCCAGGATGGACACTTAAGGCAGTGAGATGAAGGCACACAGCCCTAAATCCTTCCCCTAAATCCATGTTGTCAGGAAACAGCATTCTCTGCCACTGCTCCGACTATATAACTTCTTAACTAGGCTCAGCAAACCCTCAGCCTGTCTCCAGACAAACGAGGCTGGGCAACTTACTTGCTAGAAAACCTTGTCCAGAAGGATAAACACCTATGTCCTCAATGCATATAAGTGACTGTTTCCAGTTTAGTTTTAAAATTCACACTAAATCCCACAAAAAGATTTCCCTAATAATGCAGTGAGAACACTAGAGAAAACTCTAGTTTTATCAATAGAATCTGCTAACCTATAGGGAAATCAGATGGTAAAGCCACTGCCTTCAAGCTGGCTCTTTCCAACAAAGGCATCTTTAACTCTTCTAAGAGAAAGTCATCACTACAACTTCCTTAATTGTGAACTTCCCTAACTGGAGCATCCTAGGAAGGCCAATGTGAGTTAAGAGCAAGGCCAAATGCAAGACTACTAAAATATATATTTAACGGTACTTTTATGTAAGGTTCTCCTTTTTGACAAGACATCACTTTGAAGATTCTCTAGTAACCAGAAGGAGCTATCAGAGTGTTTATTCCCTAACAGCAGTCCTGAGGGAACTTCCTTGAAAGGAAAGATTAAAAAAGCAATGTAATTTCTTGACTGAAGCATCATATAAATGGGGGCTTCTACAATGTGTAAAGAATACACTGGCTTAAACGAAGCAAACTTTCTCCTTAATTCTGCATATAGTAATACATCTAGGCAAACTCACCATCTTTTCCCAGGAGTTGACGACCTTATATTTGGCCTTCCTGAGTAATACAGATCTCAAGGGAAAGGAACAGAAATAAGGAGATGTTCCTGATAGGGATCGTGGGTCCACACAGAGCTATGATGAGTTCCTCGTAATCACCTTGATTTCTTCTCAAGAAGCACACCTGGGGCAGCCGGGGAGACATGCTGCCTCCGCTGGCTGGTGCCGGGCGCTTACCTCCATGCTGTACCTCTCCACCGTCCTTCTCAGGGGGTCCACAGCCTGCCAGCAGATCAGGATGCACAGGTCAATCAGTAGCATGCCCCCGACGATCACAAGCAGTTTCTGATCCTTGATGATCTGCAGAGAGGGCCGGGGCAGAAGGAACGTAAGCGGGCCTCCCAAACAGCAGCCAAGGGTGAGTGAATGGCTCCACCTGAAAATTCCCCTAGGCTCCCCATCACCCACGGGGTAAATCCAGACACGCTCCCTTGCTTGGCATTCAAGGCCTTTCATGAGCTCGGTTTATCTACACCCCAGATACACACATACACTGAGTTAAGTTTGATGACTCCCAGGCTTTGGCTCTGCTGTGATTTTTCACCCCAGGCCTTCATGGGTGCTGGTTCTTTTGTCTAAAACACTCTGTTCTATGTGACAGACTGCTAAAATCCTTAGAGACTCAGATTCACTGTCACCTCCTCCATGAAGCCTCCCTAACTCCCACAGCAGAACTAATTACTCCTATAGCATTAAGTTCAATACTTCTTACTAGTAAGAAGTACTACAAGAAGGAGAATAAATACAAATGCTACCATTTAGTGAACACTGTGCCTGCCTCGAGGTTGATTGTTTTATATATATCGTCTTATATAAAGGCAGATACTGTTATTAATCCCATTTTTCAGCTGAAGAAACTGAGGCTAACTCTGGGGGCTAAGTAACTTGCTCAGTGGAATCGAGCTACTAAGAGTTAAAGCCTGCAAGCTCCTCCTCTCTCCGGAGAGCACACTCTCAAACATTTATAGTGCCTACCAGATGCTACAGTGACCAAGTGCTGTATTAAGTTGTATACAGTCTACCCTCCTCAGTAAACTGGGGAACCCCAGACAGAAGGGAAGCCTGTTTTATTTATTTGTTTACCTTCAGCACCTAACAGGGCCTGGCATGCAGCTGGTACTTTAAAAGTTTGATGGATTGAATTGAGATGAAGGAATATATAAAGAAGAAATATACTCCTGTCCTACTTTGCAGCTGGGGATATCTTTATTACACTGTGAAATTCCCACCCCACTTTATGTCCATTTGATGGAGACTGGCCTGGGGACAAATGCTGTCAGGGGCAAAGCGAACCTGTATTTCACTCAGTGGGCGTTTACATGTCCTCGCCCCCCTCCCCTACCCTTGCCCCAGTGCCAAATAAAAGATAATGTGATGAAGTAGTTCTGGAAAAGACTACAGAAAAATAAACAACGAAACTGAAGTAGAAGCTTAAGAAATATCACCAGGTCTGGCTTTTAATGATTAAAGCCATCCTTAAAGGAGAAATAAAAACTCAAGAGGCCTCTGTGGCTAAACTGTGAAAAGAACAAGAGAGTATTGCTGAGTTAAGGCCAGAGGGATCAAATCCACCAAAATCACTTGACCTGGGAGTGGGGCGCTGACCAAGTCCCATCATCTGAGATTTTACAGAAACGTTCAGGGAACCCCTGATAGCTTTAGAAACCTGGCTTGAGCCTTGCCCTCAGGGGAACGAGGTCACACCCTGTTAGCCTTGAGAAATCGGGGCAAAAGGAAGAAACGCCTGAGGAACTTGTGGCAGGCTAGAAGGCGGCTCCCTACTTGATGCTCATCCAGCTTCCCTGACTTCCTTATTGTTCAGCTTTCTCTTCAAAAGCTGCACAAACTCTCCTCCGTTATGTCTGTGCACACTGATGCCATGAAACTCAGCTCTCGCTGAGACTAGGAGGTTACTAGTGCTCCATCCTCACTGAATGAGAGATTGGGAGTGAAGGCACCCAGGAACAATTAAATATCAAGTTCTGGAATCAGATCTGAGTTTAAGTCTTACTAACTAGCTGTGTGTCCTTGGTAAATTTCCTAATCTGTCTGAGCCAGTTTCCTCATCTACACAATAGGGGATGATGACCACACAAATTAATAGATTACCATAGTCTGGTCGACTTCACTTTCACTTTTCACTTTCATGCCTTGGAGAAGGAAATGGCAACCCACTCCAGTATTCTTGCCTGGAGATCCCAGGGACGGGGGAGCCTGGTGGGCTGCCGTCTATGGGGTCGCACAGAGTCGGACACGACTGAAGCGACTTAGCAGCAGCAGCATAGTCTGGTTTACAGTTCCTGATCCATAGATATCAGTTATTATTATTATTTCATGGCACAGATCAGCAGACTATGAATTTGGCCCACTGTTTGTAAATAGTTTTATTGGAACACAGTCACATCCACCCGTTTATGTGTTTGTCTCTGGCTGCTTTTGTTCTACAACAGCAGAGTTAAGTGGCTGTGACAGAGACTGTATGGCCTGCAAAGCCGAACATATTACTATCTGACTTTTTACAGGAAAAGTTGGCTGACACATTCTTTTGAGAAAATGGCATTTCTTTATTTCTTCAAAAGACTTCAGATATTTTGACTTGATTCAGACTGGTCTTCCACTAGGCTCAGCTCATTGCCTACTTTCAGGGATGCCATTCCAGAAGGAATAGAGCGTGGATGGTGCCCCTGGGTTGTACAACCAGTGGCCCTGCCTTCCTGCCATCACTCAGATGACAGATACTCTCCTGGCATTTTCTTGAAGCTGAGCCTGGATGAAGTTATGAGCCTGATGGTATTATTTACAATACTATCAAGTTATATATGTAGTAAACTTTCTTTGTCTTCCAAAAAACATCTGGCTGCAAAACAGAAGATCTCATCTCTGAGTTACTGCTCTAGTCTCAATGTTTCAACTTGGTCCTAGTAAGAATAAGAGGCAGAATAAAGATGGTGGTAGTGAGGCTTCTCAATTCAAGATTTTACGATTGATCTTTAGGAAAAAAAGGTTACATACTATAAAAACACTGAATTTAGAAGCATTAAGTCACCACATGTCAATACTTCCTATAGCAGGCTTTGTTTCACTTAATGTCTTTAAAAATGTAGCCATATGGGGTAAAGTTTGTATTTGTGTATGTTTGGGGAAGGCATGACACGGTGGGTAGAGGGAGGACAGATGAAGTGGGAGCCAGGGAAGGAAGAAAAGGATAAAAAGACTGAAAAAAAGTGTTAGACTGCATTCACAAATTTAGTTAAATCTTGTATATGTGTCAGTAAGAAAAATTAAGGGGCTCACTTTTAAAAAGTCTGAACTTAAAACCCAAGAAAATACAAAAAAATGAGAATAAAAACTGACCTTATGGCTCCATAAAAAGTTGGAATCAAGGAGAATTCAATCCTAGTTTTGCCCTGTGACTGCCACAACCCTTTCAAAGCAATCTGGTTCCTAACTTGCGATTTTGATCTGTGAAAGGTAAATATTTCTTTTCTATACTCTTAACCTCCTCTAATTTGGCTGACAAAAGATACTCAGCTTTAGTGCCACAAGGCTGTTACTGGAATAACTAGAAACCCTAGAGCAAAAAATGTCTCACATTGGAAAGGTGTGTTCATCTGGCTTAAATCATTTTCTCAACAGACTAAACTGGTGACCGAATCTTGTACTCAAAGCCTTCAACAGTGTCTCAGACCCCCTCCCTGGACATGTGCCTGGCTCTCACTTTGCCCAACCCCTGGGAGGTGCAGCAAGTCCCCTTGTCCCAGGCAGCATAGCAGGCTGTGGCCACATCACAACTCCAGCTTCCGTGGAGTTTTCAGACAACTCAACTCCTGAAGTCTTCCCTGGCATGTTCTGTCAATTGTTGCCAGACAATCTGAGTGTTCCTGCTTAGTGAATACATGAGTATTGGAAAACAAAGGCTAGTTCTTTATTACCAATAATAATATGCATAAATCACATATTGACAGTAAGGAACCAATACTGATTCTTCAAAACCTCGATGGACTTTTCATAAATGACAGAGCCACTGAGCGGGAGGGGCCCCAGAAGTCACCTGTGCTTGTCAAACTTTGGCTTGCATCAGCTAAGCTGAGAGGGCAGGTGGAAACACATATTCCCGGGCTGCAGGAACCTGGCTCTTAGGGCTGGGGTGGGGCCCAAGAAACTGCATTTCTAACAAGCTCCCAGGTGATGCTAATGATGCTGCTTTACAACTTATACTCTGGGTAACCTTGGTCTAGACGAAGCCCAGGCTGTATATTAGTACAACTTGGGGAAGTCTAGTAACTCCTACTGGCCAGCTCCAGCCCAGGAGGTGTGGGCTGGGTTACTTCTTGTAGTTTTCAAAAGCTCCCATTTGATTCTAATGTGCTCTGATTGTGAGCTCTGAGAAGGACCAGGGGGCCAGGCTCCTCATCTTACAGACAGAAGGGTGTGTCACAAATGCTCCTGAGGCCCAGTGAGAGCAAGGCCTTCCAGGTGAGCACAGGCAGTGGGTGGCAAAGCTGAGCTCTTTTCTCCCTCCAAACGCAGCCTGTAGTTTTCCCAAGATGGTCCAGTAAGGGGAGCGGGGAACAGAGAATGAGGCTACAGCTCCCCTCCCCCATCTGGAGAGCAGTTCCTGGAACAGCCCTGGTGGTGAGGGGGCAGGTGGTGGGGCTGACACCTGAGAGGCACCGCTGGGCAGAGACAGAATCACAGCTCAGGAGACAATACCATTTCAGTGCAGCCCCATTCCATAGACAAGGAAGCAGAGGCCCTGGGAGATGAAGTGCATGTGTGTTAATCGTTCCGTCGTGTCTGACTCTTTGCAACCCCATGGGGTGCAGTCCACCAGGCTCCTGTCCATAGTATTCTCCAGGCAAGAATACTGGAGTGGGTTGCCATGTCCTCCTCCAGGGGATCTTCCTGACCCAGGGATCAAACCCGTCCCTCTGGCATTGCAGACAGCCTCTCTACTATCTGAGCCACCAGGGAAGCCCTTCATCTCAGCAGGGAAAAGACAAAGAGGTTTGCCAAAAGGACCCACAGCAGGTCAATGGTGAAGCAGGGAGTAGAAGCCTACTCTCCTGCTGTGCCTGCTGGCCCCACCACCTTGGGCTCGCTGCTGCCTGCACAGGCGCGAGGGCTCATGACCCAGGTAACAGGATGGCAGATCCAAGTCTGGGATGAAGAACTGGAAAAGAGGCACCACGATCCAGAGTAGGGTGAGGTCACAGTGCAGGATCTTCGAAGGACATGTCTGTGAATGGGTTTTACACACATAGGGGTTTAAAAAGTGTGTGAGGGGGGACATGGGGGATGGGGGGAGATGAATCAAGAAGAGGACTTTTGGAAAGTGGTGTCATGATCTTATCTCACCTCATCTCCAGGTGAGAGGATGGGGGATATGCTTCCTCTATGACCTCAGATCAAGAGGGAGGCTTAAGGAGAACACTCAGATGGCTTGAATGCTACGCTCCCTGCAGCCTGAGGACCTGGTGAGCCTATGTCTGACTCCTGCCTGAGAAACCCCAGGGAGGATGATGGGTCAGCTGCTCCAGCATGGAGCAGAAGAGGGGAAGTGTCTACAGCTGGATCAGTCTCCACCCCTGAGTGTGTAGGAGTGAAGGATGTGTAAGTGCCTCCTGAGCAGCAGTGTGGGCTCCAGGTGAGGGAAGGCTGTGCCCAAGGCAAGCTGGGGGCCAGCCCAGGAGAGGGGCACTGCCACATGCCTGGGGAAGGAGCTACAAGTGGCCAAGCAGGGGATTATTTTCCTATGTTGGGGGCACTGCAGGAGAGTAAGTCCCAGTAATGGGGGCTTTGAAAATCCCACAGAAGGACTCCCTGAGAGCCTAAGGTGAAAGTGAAAGTCGCTCAGTTGTGTCCGACTCTTTGCGACCCCATGGACTATACAGAATTCTCCAGGCCAGAATACTGGAGTGGATAGTCTTTCCCTTCTCTAGGGGATCTTCCCAATCCAGGGACTGAACCCGGTCTCCCGCATCGCAGGCAGATTCTTTACCAGCTGAGCCACAAAGGAAGCCCAAGAATACTGGAGTGGGTAGCCAATTCCTTCTCCAGCAGATCTTCCCAACCCAGGAATTGAACCGGGGTCTCCTGCATTGCCGGCGGATTCTTTACCAACTGAGCTATGAGGGAAGCCCATGAGTGCCTAAAGGGCCCGCTTAACCTCTCAGGAGCAGCAAGGTCAATGTCGCTCCTGGCAAGTGAGGTCTTCCCTGCCCCTTCCACCACTTGAAGGCCCAACGCTGGAGGGTTCGGAAACCTTGGAGATGGGATGGTGGGGAGAAACTCAGCCTGGCAAGACAGAGAGGCAGCTCATCCACAGCTGCTGCTCTTCCAGGGCAGGTGACAGACTGCTCAGGACAAGCTGGGGGAGGGAGAGGAGCTGCCTCTGAATGCAGTTTGGGGTTTTGAATGTTATGATGGACCCCATGTATTCGTTGTTGACCAGACAAACTTCTAAGTCAGGAGACCTGCCTGAATTTTTCTCTAGGAGTAAGAGAAAATAAGTGCCAGCTGTTGGAGGAGTTAAAAAAGACCAGTGTGGGGAAAGCTCTCTGAATGCCTCCTAAGGGTTGAGCTTGATCAACACGGTGTTTACAGCCAACGACGCGGGTGGCAAACACTTTCCTTCCACACGAAGGCAGGGCTCCTGTCCTCTAAGGGCCTCTCTGAAAACGGCCACTCTGCATCAGGCCCCTTCCCTGCTCCACTTTCCTCTTTCAAGGGCTTCTCACTGCCCACAGGTTCAAATTCTAACTGTGGCTCCTGTCTTCCCCTGCAGCCTCCTCTTGTACCCTGTCCCCATGGACCCCTCAGCAGCTGAACTCTCCCCTCCCTCACCCAGGCCTCCCTGCACATTGTTCCCTCTGGGAGATGGGTAACCCCTCAGCCTCTGCCTCCCTCTCAGCCTCCAGGTCTTGGCCCAGGTGTCACTTACTACAGTGACCCCTCCCCAAGTGCTATACCCCAGCATCCCCATACGCACCCAATCAGCCCTTATTACCCTGTCTTGTAAACAATTTGTAAAGCGTCTGCTCTCCCCAGGAGGCTGAAGGTGCTGGGGGTTTGGGTTGGGAATGGGGGGAGGGTTGTGTTTAGCTTGAATCCCCAGCAGGCAGCCCAGTGCCTGGCTGTACAGCAGGCGCCTAAGAAGTCTTTTAAGAATAAATGCTGGGTGAACCCTGCAAACACTGCCACAGAAGGAGCCATTACCTTCTTCTTCATTTTCACATTTTTGAAGATGGCGTGGACTCTCCATGTCTTTGCAAACATTGCCCCGAAGGCGGTGGTGTAGCCCACGTGAGAATCCAGGTCCTGACCTAGAGGCCATGAGAAAACAGAGGGTCAACATCTCCCAGGTGGACGGACCTTGTCTTTTATGAGTGTCCCAACAGTGGGACTCCGGATGGCAGGGGCAGATGCTCTGCTTTACGTATGGTGGAGTTTCACGAGCATCAGCAGTCCTTCCATCACATGTCAATCTGATAGACCTTTAGTTCCCAGGGCCCTAGGTGCAGAGGCATGTGAGATTCAAACTCTGCCTTCCATGGGCCCACAGCCCCGTCACTGAGAGAGGCACAGAGGGTCCTCGGGGCCACTGAAGGGCCACAGACCAGCCTTCCGGTCCTCCCTTCCTCCTTTCCTTCCTTGATGGCCTTTTGCGTGGCTGCAAAGTGACCGTAATTGCTGATTTCTGTGCCTCCTTACCCAAGTCTCTAGGAGACCAGGTGGCCCCAGGAAGCTCTTCTACAGTTCTCCTTGCTCCTGGGGTGTAGACAGTGGGGAGGGGAGGGCGCTGAGCCATGGGGGCTGAGATGGGGCAGGACAACAAGCTTGTATGGCCCTTCTCTGGTATAGTGACCCGGCCGCTCCGCTAGGCAGGGCGGGACTCAGCCAGAACTGGCCCCGGGGACACCTGGCTGGCAGCTGCACCAGCCCAGCTCCTGGCCATCATGAGGGGCTGCTCAGTGATGGGGTGGAAGGCCAGAGGAGAGGGACTGTGACCTTCCCACTCCCACCTTGGGCCTATCTCTTCAGGCCTTTAGAGGACAGAAGGGACGCTGCCTGGGTCTAGCTTTGGTCCCTGAGCCCACACTTGGACCTGAGGTCCTTGCTTAGGACTAAGGCTTTATCTGGCTCTCACCTGATCCCCAGGACTAAAGTGTGCCCTGATCCCTGGCCCCAGGCTGGTGGCTGCCAGAAACCACCAGCCCTGATAAGAGCAGAGAGCCTGATTCCTGCAGGCGGGGGTGGCTGGTAGCCATCTGTTAGGTCGTGGGGGCATCCTGGGTGCCCACTCTCCACCTGCACTGCCATCGTGGCATGCCCCAGCATCTCCTGAGTCCACCCTCACTGGCTGGCATGGACACCCTCCAAGACCCAGGAGATGCATCTCCTGGGCCCCCAAACATGGCCCAGCCCTGGGCTGTGTGCCACTATTTTCTGGGGCCTCCCACTCATGGGGACAGAAAGTCTGTATGCTCTGTGAGCCCTGGTTCTAGGCTATGGTCTTTCCTCTGCTCTTCCTCAGCTCTGCTGAGCTGAGTTAACCTCTGAAAGGCCCCCACCTGCCCTGGCTGAACTCAGAAGGAAGGTGGATATATTAGGGGAGAGAGGGATGGCTAGGGTGGACAGGTCAGCTCTCCATGTCCAGAGCCCAGCAGGTTTGCCAGCCTCAGCGGCCCATCCAGCGCAGGGCTGCAGGCAGTTGTGAAGAAGGTTCGCAGATGTGCTCCCTTCATGCAGTCCCTTCACTCTGCCTTTTAGCAACATGTCTTCCCAGCTTCTTACAGACAGAACATTTCCCCTTTCTATTTTATCTGCAAAATAGGAACTGGCTAGGGAGATGGAAAGACCAACCCCCTAAGGAAAGACAACAACATTACGGCGACTGGTCAGAAACACAGACACATGAGGTGTGAACGCTGATAATGGTACAGGTGAGGACTCGATCTTTTTTTTTTTTTTTTTAATAAATTTCGAAAATTTCAGACAGGCAAGAATGAATCACAGTACTCTACAGAAGGCGTAGGATGGCCATATTATAAAACAAGGATGCAAGAAAAGTAAGCAGAACAGAGACAGGGAATGAGTCAATTATTGGGAACTCAGACCTGAGCTTATTCAATAATAATATTTCACATTCCTAGCCTGTTGGAGTTACATGGGACCTTACAGATCATTTCATTCATTCAGTTATTTGTTCATCTGTTCATTCAATAACGATTACTAGGTCAGAAGCTAAATATATAATGATAAAAACAAACGAATAAAACCACCACCACCACAACCAGGGTGATTTTTTCTGGAGTCATCAGTTGAGTGAGAAAACCCCTTTGTAGATGATTGAGACTCAGGGCATTGAGGTATTTCTCTCAACCACGCAACCTGGCTCCAGAGCTAAGCCTGGAACTCAAGACCTTGACTTAGTCCAGCCCTTTCTCCTCCACATCCTGCTGCCTGTCCGGCAGAGAGCCTCCTGACCCTAGCCGGGTCCACCCTGCCCAGGAGGCAGCTGCCAGCACAGCACACCTGGGCAAGCAGCTGGCCAGCCTGAGAACACTTCCCTGGCTGACTTCAGCACACTTTGAGAGTTGTGTGAAGACCAGTGGTCTCCAAGTGTTTTTGACCATGTTTCTCTATCAGCAAAAACCATTTAAAACATGAATATATACAGAACAAGGACATTTTAAAAAGGACAGTAAGAGATGGAATATTTTTCTTCATAATGGGGCAGACAAAGACCTCATACTCTGGGTAAAAGTATTACTTCAATATGCTTGGCATTATTATATTTGCTTTGACTTATGCTTTCTCTGGGGCCATTATTTTCAAGCCACTTGTCTACTCTGTAGGGCCAAACTCATTAAGACATAATAGTACAAATGAGTTAAGTTAGTTGAAACTCGACAATATACATTTAACTGGGCATCTGGAAACTGCAATATGGTGCCATAAACTGAAAGCAAAGAATGGGTGAGGATCCTGGGCAGAAAAGAGGGAACCTACAGGGCCCAAGACCTGCTGGCAAGGTTCACTTAAGCTGGTGTCTGAGAACCTGGGTTTGGGGAGGGTCTCACCATTTGCCCAGTGATAAGAGTGACTCTGTGCCCGAATGGTTTATGCAAACAGTATGTTTTATGCCACAAATCTGCCTGCCTTCTGAGAGCCTGGAGTTTGGGTAAGTGTTCGGGAGAGGGGACCTAGGTGACTGGCTCCCAGTAAAAACCGTGGGCGCTAAGTGTCTGCTGAGTTCCCTGGTATACATTTCATGTGCTGTCACAAGTCAGTGCTGGGGAATTAAGGGCATCCTTTGAGTCTTCCCTGGTGGCTCAGATGGTAAAGCATCTGCCTGCAATGTGGGAGACTGGGTTCAATCCTTGGGTTGGGAAGATCTCCTGGAGAAGGAAATGGCAACCCACTCCAGTACTCTTGCCTGGAGAATCCCACAGACGGAGGGGCCTGGTAGGCTACAGTCCATGGGGTCACAAAGAGTCGGACATGACTGAGCGACTTCACTTTCATGTGACTCCAATGGGAGAGGCTCTGGGAAGCTCGAATCTGGTTCCTCATGACTTTATTCCACGTGCCTTTTCACTTTGCTGATTTTGCTTTACCTTCTGTCTCTGTACTTAATCATTGCTGTGAGTACCCTTCTATGCTGAGTCCTCCTAGAGAATCACTGAGCTGCGGCTCATCCCGGGACCCTGGACACAACACCCTGGGGCTGGCTGGTGTCACAGCTGACCAACCACTCCGTCCTCAGGAGAGTTCCTGCACGAGACCACCATACACACCCACTGCCATTAGATTTTAGTAAAGCTTAATTTCTTTCATTTTTTCTACATGTAAGCAAGTAAAGGCTGTAATATATTCTTCCACAGCCTCCCTGGTGGCTCGGACAGTAAAGAATCTGTTTGCAATGCAGGAGACCAGGGTTTGTCCTTGGGTCAGGAAGATCCTCTGGAGTAGGGCATGGCAACCCACTCCAGTATTCTTCCCTCGAGAATCCCATGGATAGAGGAGCCCGATGGGCTACTGTCTATAGCATTGCAAACAGTCAGACAGGACTGAGCGACTGTCACCCTCAATTTCTTTCATTTTTTTCTACATATAAAGTAAGTAAAGCTGGTAATATATTCCTCCACAAGATGACCCCAGGGGATTCATGTCCCTTTGGAGACAATCTGGAGCTCTTCAGACAATGATGAAACAATAATAGAAGAAATATTCTGAAAGCAGGAGAGTGGGACCCCTACCAGCAGAGCCACCCACCTCGGGCTGCCTCTGCTCAGGGTTACCTCTGGGCTTGGCCTTTGCAAAAGGAGGTAGAATTTCTCTTTCCACTCTGCCACCATCATTTTAAGATGGAAATAGACCCTGGGGCTCGTCCTGAATCCGCTTCGTCCTAAATGTGTCCTAAAAGTCCCTGGGTTATCATTCCCACCCTCAGGCATCAACCATTCTCCTTGTGCTGACAATTCCCTTAGCTCTTTCCCAGCTCCTGCCTCTCTTCTGAACTCCAGACCTGCATATGCCACCATCATGGAGACCAAGGTGACACTTAGGTGTTCACCAAACCTTCACACTCCGGAGCCAGAGCTGAGCGCATCAGCCCTTCTGCTGAGTAGCTCAACGGCCGGCCGATTCAGGCAGGGATGGTGCCTTTATCCACCTGTCACTGGAAATACGGACCTGGAAGTCCCCCAGGAAACCTCCCCCCACCCCACTTTCCTATTCAGTCCCCAAGTGCTTCTCTTTCTGCTGCCCTTCCCACGCTCTAAGAGGTGGGGCCCCACGCCAGCACCTCCCAGCTCCTTTGCTCTCTGGTTTCTGTCTTGATGGAGGGTACCATCAGGAGACTAGAGAGGGCAGGAGAGAGAAGATGGGGCGTGCACTCCCTGTGGCCACAGCCTCTGTGCCAGCTCTGGCTGCAGCTGGGCTCCATGTGTTGTCTGGCCTCGCTGGGTATAGGAAGACCCTCCTTCTTTACCCCTTCAGGCCCAGGAGTGGTGAGGGCTTCCTGCGATGGCCTCTATACCAGCTTCCTTAACCCCACCCACACCTCTGTAGGTGGTCCCTTCACTGCACCTCTCTAGCGAAGCACCCAGGTGGACCCCGTCTGCTTCCAGGACTTTGACGACAGTCTTACTCCCACATCTCTTGTTAGTAACCCCTCCTCTCTGTTCCCGTGGTGTCATCCAGATGAGCCATTACGAGCGGGGACTCTGGAGTGAGACTGACAGAAGTTCCAGTTCTTGCTTTGTCACTTACTATCTATGTGAACCTGGGCAGGTCACATAACCTCTTTGAGCCTCAGTTTGCTCATCTGTGAAGTGGAGGCAACTAATGTATCCGACTTCATGGTTGTGTGGATGAGATGAACGAAGGTGCGTAAAGGACTGAGGTTCTAATCAAGACTTGGATTTTGTCCAGGTATTCCTTATCACTGCTGATGGGAACACGGCACGAGCCTCCAGCTGGCCTCCTGCCCCTTGGCTCACCTGCTGCTCATCCATCAAACACCCCCCGGGAGGAACAATCCTCCACAGCAAATCTCAGCAAGTCTCCTTGAGTTTAAACCCTTTATTGCCCCATCGAGCCCACAGGTTAAACTCCAGAAACTTAGCAGGGTGTGCCTTCCATCATCCACACCCCTCCTGCCACTCCCCACACAGCATTTCGCATCCTAGCAATACCACACTGCTTCAGCATCCCCACGCACCACACGGCTCACGCCGGGGGCCTGGCACTGGCTGTTTCCTCCACTCAGAACGCCATCCCCGCTAA
Source organism: Aepyceros melampus (assembly GCA_006408695.1). Classification (NCBI taxonomy): domain Eukaryota; kingdom Metazoa; phylum Chordata; class Mammalia; order Artiodactyla; family Bovidae; genus Aepyceros; species Aepyceros melampus. The sequence goes on from SJXQ01002742.1 coordinate 172,176, forward strand.
GTTCCTTCGCAAATTTTCATGAGTCCTCCAAAACCCAGATTCACAGGCCACTCCCTCTGTGAAGCCCTCCCAGATCTTGCAAGGAGGTCACAGCTGCCTCCTCCCTGCAACTTCTGTCCTCATGCATGTCTCTGCTGTGGTGGTCACACTGAGATCATGTCCACTTGATTACCTGCCTGCCTCTCCTACGATATGGTGCAGGGCCTACACTGCCCACCCTTAAATCTCTGGATCCAGCGCTGAGGGGGTGATCAGTCTAGGTGGGCTCGCTTAGGAGGTAATGAGATCTCTGTCACCAAAAATGTGCAAGTGCATGAAAGGAAGACCACAGAGGGAACTGGAGCATTGAATGGCAAAGGAGGCTGAGCTTATGGCCTCAGTGGTCCCTTCCTTGCAATGAAGTATCCGTGAGGTAGTGAGCTCCCCATCACTCCATGGATTCAAGCAGACCTTGGAAGACCCCGTGTATCAGGGTGTTACAGGGCATTTCCTGCACTGGGGAAGTTTTATTTGATTTCATCCCATGTATCTTCCTTCTGGGTGGTTCTATGATGCCAAATAAACTAGAAGGTTCTGCAGGGCTATAATGATTCTGTTTCTAATTGTTGTTGTTAGTTGCTAAGTCGTGTCTGACTCTTTTGCACACCAGCCCCTGGAGGAGGGCATGGCAACCCGCTCCAGTATTCTTGCCGAGAAAAATCTCATGGACAGAGGAGCCTGGCAGGCTACAGTCCATCAGATCACAAAGAGTTGAACACAGCTGAAGCAACTGAACACAGACTAGCCTGCCAGGCTCCTCTGTCCATGGAATTTCTCAGGCAAGAATACTGGAGCGGGTTGCCATTTCCTACTCCCGGGGATCCTCCTGACCCAAGGATTAAACCTGCATCTCCTACACTGGCAGGAAGATTCTTTACCACTGAGTCCCCCTAGAAGCCCCTGTTTCTAATACAAGTCTACTGATGCATCAACCCAAAGTCTTAAACATGTTTATTCTAATGAAACATAATTATTCTGATGTAAAAGTCTTCCTTTTTCTCTCCTTAGCCATAAAGTTTCCTGGCCCCTCTGCACACAGTGTGATAGCAACCATGGGGGAGAGGACCTTTAGGCAGGCAATGCTCATCTTAGTCTCAACTACGAAGAAGGACAAAACAGTGCACATCTCCAGATGGAAAGAAAAATCTACACCTGAAACAATTCTGTTTAGACGCTCGCTCAACTGATTTTGGAAAGGCCTGCCTGGCAGAGTGAAGGGCTTTCAGTGCTCTTTGGGGACTAGCAGGGAAAGAGACACAGAGCCCCTCCCACAGTTCTATTCTTCCAGTGTCTGGGGGTGGAGGAAGCTGTGTCAGCTGGATGGATGCTGGGTGGTCGGGGGCAGGCGGCGTGGTTAGCTGTTTGCCTGCTGTCCAGAAAGGTTAGAAAAAAGGGCCTTTTGTTTCATTCTGCCCATCCACCCCAGATGATCAATAGTGAGAAGGCAGGCAAGGGAGACCCAGACTATCCAAAAGCAAGCCCCAGACCTCCATTACCATGAAGTGCTATAGCCTGAAGCTGAAAGGCTAGGGTTCAGCCTGGGATCTCCAGGGCCTGCCTTGTCTTCCTGGGGAGAGTGCGGGTGCTGGAGAGATTCCAAACGCAGGGTGCCTCTGAAGAGCATGCCCAGAAGCAGCTCCAGAAGACTCTGTCTTACCCGGGGTCCTTGACGTAAGATCTGCACTGAAAATCTTTCCAGGGTTTAGAGTACAGCAAAGACTTTCTGGGCTTCCCGGTGGCTCAGTGGTAAAAATTCCACCTGCAGGAGATATGGGTTCAATCCCTGAGTCGAGAAGATCCCCTGAAGAAGGAAATGGCAACCCATTCCAGTATTCTTGCCTGGGAAATCCCATGGATAGAGAAGCCTGGTGAGCTACAGGGTCACAAAAGAGTCATATATTCCTTAGTGACTAGACAACAACAGCAAAGACTTTCGGAGGAACAATTCCAGGGCTCATGGCACAAACAAGGGTACCTTGGGACTCAAGTTAGGGCCAATGGGTATCTTAGGAGCCCTAGTACAAATCAGAGAAAGCCGCTCCTCTCTCTGAGAGGAAGAGTTTCCCATAGGAACCCCTCGAGACCCTTTGTGAAAGATCCCCACCTCCATAAGACCTACCAGCTGAGGAACTCAATCCAGAGAGCAGATCACAGGCTGAACTCAGTGCCTGCCCACTCTTGACACCAACAGCCTTATGCAGTGCACAAAACACACAACTGTACTTGGTGACCTTGACTCGGGCTCCGAAACAAGGAGGCGCTCCTTCTCCCCTGCCCCCCGACAGCCCTGGCAGTGGCTGGAGGTGAGGAGCTTCCTGGAAGCACAGCGTGGACATGGGCAGTGGAGACAGGGGGTGTGGGTGTGTGGTGGGGAGGGGGCTGATGTGTGGCTCCACGCAGCTCTGTGGACTGAAGATGTGGATAAGTGGGTGCAGGGGCAAGAGCAGAAGTGAGGCAGGCAATATACAGGCCCAGGCAGAGCAGCTGCAACTCGTTTAGGCTCCAGGCTGAGCAGCTGCACCTGGGCTCCTGCTGACACTTCAAGATAAGATACCAGCAGGAGCACTGGATCCCGATCAGGTGAAAGACATGAACACAACATCTTCATTCTCGTGGCCAAGGAGAGGACCCAGCCTGATGCATGCACAAAGAGGCCCTCACTCTAGGGGAGGGCCGAAAGGAGGAGGAGGCACCAGCTCCTAATATATCCTGCCAACCTCCCAGAAACCTTTGTGCTGGAAGCCATCTTGGCTGAGAGATGTGCGTGCCACCAGGTCAGGACCCCGAGTCAGACCAAATATGGGCAAAAGCGTGATAACTGGCCAGAGGCAACAGGAAAACTGCCCCCGCCCCATACAAGCAGCCTAAGCCGCCCCTATTGCACACAAAACACTGAGTTCACCCACGTGCTCTTCCGCACATACTGGGCTTCTAATAAACACTTTATCTTTTCACAGTCTTGGTCTCTGCTGAATTCTTTCTTCAAAGAAGACAGACTGAGGTCCTTCTTCCAGCCATTCCACCGCTGGAATGAGTAGGGGAGGTGGGTATGCCATCAGCACTGCAGCTGCTAGGGAACTTGTGAGCAGACAGGAGGCATCTTTCAGGACTTCCAGAAATAACCACAGCTCATTCTGAGGGGGTCTCCTATTTTAAGTCTCCCCTGATTGGTCCCTCTGTGTCTGGCCCTCACTCCCTCCTGCAGGCCTGTCTGCCTCAGGGCATAAAACACACTGAATGGGAGTTATTTATCTACATCTTCCCATCTGCACTGTGGACTCCCTGTGGGCAGTCATCTGTGTGTCTAGCTCTGGGCCTGCAGAGCCTGGCACACAGTAGGTGCCTGGGAAATGTTATCACATATATGAATGAATTGTAAGACAAGGATCGGGGCTTGCAGTAACCCATGGGAGGAAGGGACATCATCTGTACATCTGCTGGAGGGTTTGCAGAGCCCCTGGCACTCTCCTCAGCCCCCTCCTCTGGAAGCTAGAGGTCTAGGGAACTTTTCACAACTAAAGGCCCCAGATGGCCGAGCACAGAGGAGACAGGGGTGGGGCAGTAGGAAGGCTGCAGCCTGCCCAGAGTCCTAACTGGTTGAAACAGACTTTGTCAGCACCAGTCCCTGTAACCACAGCCCTAAGTTGCTCTAAACCAGCCAGGAAAGGCCCCATCAAACCTCGTGGGCTTCCTCTGGGCTAGCTTTCCAGCCACCTTCTGAAATCACAGAGCTGTTTATTGTGGCCAGTCACAAAATCATGGGATCACATGCTGAAACAGTCCCCAAACCACATTCTTACATCAGATTCTCTCTCAACTGTCTCAAAAAAAAAAAAAAAAAAATCTCCAAGCAAAAAAATAATCACAGATATTTATGGTCTTTCACTTGAAAACATCGCTAATTCCTATCACTCTTCAGTTAACTGGGAGGTCAGTTGGGTGTTCCCAGGTAGTCTTGAGTCAGTTATAAAATCCTAGTATCTCTGGGGGGCTTCCCAGGTGGCGCTAAGTGGTAATGAAACTGCCTGCCAATGCAGGAGACGTGGGGTCAGGAAGATCCTTTGGAGGAGGGCATGGCAACCCACTCAAGTATTCTTGCCTGGAGAATTCCATGAACAGAGAAGCCTGGCAGGGCTATAGTCCATAGGGTCAAAAAGAGTTGGACATGCCTGAAGTGACTTAGCACAGCACGGCACAGCATCTCTAGGAGGGCTGGAAGAGGACACTGTGCTTCCAAATCCAGTACCTGTACCCCCCACTATTTCAACCCTTCCCAGCTGCTGCCCATGCAGAGCTCATCCATACACCTCTGAGAGGGTGGATGGCTGAGAGCATGCTCCAGGACCCAGAACCCAGTGCTCTGTCCTGTGATGGGATGGATGGCCCTGCTTCTGAGATTCCGAGGTGGAGGTCTACAATACCCTTTACTCCTCCTACTGATCCTCATGGGACAAGGTTTCTGGTGCTTCCATTGTCTTGCATCACTGGTTTCTAACAGACAAACTCAATAATAGAGCATGGTTTCTAATCTTGACCTTGCTACTCTAACTGTGGTCTGTGGATGCAGCAGCAGCACCCAGAGCTTATCTGAGCTGCAGCGTCTCCAGCCACCCCAGACCTAACAGTCACCTGATTTCCCCAAGATCTGCAGGTGATTTACATGCCCTTTGAGCAGCACTGTCTGTGCAGGCAAAGTTAGGATGGTGGTTCCTCTGGGGAGAAGGGTGCAGACAGTAGCTGGAATGGGGTAGGAAGGGCTTCTGGGATGCTGGTAAGGGCCTGTTTGTTGATCTAGATTCACAGTTGAATCCAGTTTGCAAAAACTCACTGAGCTATACACTTATGAAATGTGCATGTGTGTATTTACTTTAATAAAAGGTTAAACAATAAAGGAGTCGGGATTCTCAGCAAGCGGAGGTAGCTGGGAGGTGAAGTGGAGCTGCACTCCTCTGCGCTGCCATCAGAGCAGCACTGGGCTGAACTGGCTTATGCAATGGCTGGGGACTCACGTCCAAGTAAGTGCCCTTGGAGGTCTTGCGTGCATCCTTCTTCCCTCCCTGACAGCCTGCCTCAAGGCTTCTCTCTGCACTCAAGGTGGCAGAAGTACAGCAGCTGAGCTTTGACTTAGGCAGGCCCTGAGTCTGTCCCTGATCCAGATCGAGCAGAGCGAGGGCGTAGAAAGATGGAGGTTTTGCCATGGACATACCTACACCAAATCAATCAGCATCAGCCTCAGTTTTCCAGCCTCTTCTTCATCCCAAGTTTGCTCCCAAGTTTTATTTGTAACTCTCTTAGAGGTGTCCAGAGGTAACACATTCTCATCACTCATTCATAAGGATGGTGACTAGCGCTTATTGAATCTTATGTGACAGGCGCTAAGTGCTTTACATACACTATCTCATTTAACCCTCACAATCCTATGAGAATGCCCATTTTACAGAGGAGTCAACTAAAGCTCAGAGATGTTAAGGAGCTTCAAGTCACACAGCAGGGAGGTAGTAAAGTTAGGATTTGAATGCAACAGTCTAACGGAAATTCTCTTATATACCAGGCACTATGATATTACTTTGGGGATGTATAAAAAAATAAATGAATAAATACACTAAAACAACTGAATTATACACCTTAGTAGGGTAAATTTTACAGTATGTGAACTATTGTCAATCTCCGTATCTGTGTGTTCCACATCTATGGATTCAAACAACAGGGAACAACTGAAAACTTTTTAAAAAAAATTTCTAGAAAGTTCCAAAAAGCAAAACTTGAATTTGCCACATCAGCAACTATTTACATAGCATTTACATTGGATTTACAACTATTTACATAGCATTTGCATTGTATTAGGTATTATAAATAACCTAGAGATGATTTAAAGTACATGGGAGGACTGTGTAGGTTATATTCAAATATTATACCATTTTACATAAGAGACTTGGACAACCTCACATTTTGGTATCTGTGGGGGTTCCTGGAACCAGTCCCCAGTGAATACTGAGGGATGACTGCATACCCCAAGTTTAAAAAATATGAATGGACAAATATTTTGGTTGAGATACATATTGCTCACATCTCTAAGAATGTAATTGACATGTTTCTCCTGGTATGAACCAGCTAACAAAAAAATCAAAATATTTCTTTAAAAAAATGAATGAAATGTCCCAGACATCTCTGTAGTCCACCAGAGCGGGTTCCATATTTCAGCCCCACCACCTAGCCATGCAGTAGAGCTTCAGCTTTCTCTCTTATGAAGCAGGGACAGTGAACCTTCTGTGTAGTGGCTGTGGAGATTTGAAGGAGAGGCTGCACCTGGCTGCTGGCCAGAGGTGAATCACAGCGAAGAGTGCTCGTTTATGAGGGCACAAGCTTGGGGGTGCACATGGCGCTGCCAGGCACCTCCATGCCCACGAATGCTCTGGGTGCCCCTGCAGCTGTGGAGACCCGCACTTGATCGAGGCCCACCTGGGTCTTCTTGCCCTCGCCTGCAGAGTCCTTCCTTACCCCTCCACACTGTGCGGGGCTTTCTGCCTAGGATTCCACAAGGGAGGCAAGCACCCTGTTTCTTCCCCACCTGCCCTGCTCACTCTCTGGGCTGCCAGGGGCTGGGATTCCTTAGCTGCGTGAGCCAGTGTGAGGGCTCTCCAACCCCCTGGCACCAGGGCTGTGGCTCACACCCAGCACTTTCCTCATAGGTAGCTCTGTGCCCACAGGGGCCACGTTGCTATGGCGACTCCACTACCACACAGTGTCCAGGGAGACAGCACGGTGTAGCTGGAGCTGTTAGCAAGAGTTGCTGAAACTAGGCTGGGAAGATGCCAGGAAGGGTCAGAGGGAACGGGGGATGGAACTGAATGTAACTGCTTCCCTAGCTCTGTGTGTACGTGTGTGTGTCTGTGTGTGCGTGCGCACGTGTGTGAGCATGTGCTCACACGTGCACTCACCCCACTGCCCTTCTGAGCAGAGGCACAGCCCCTAGAGAGGCACAATCCTGTGACTGTCACGGGTTGCTTCCTGAGGTGGTGTTCACTGTTTATCTGTGTTTAGTTTCGATGTTGAAAACTAAAAGGGGAAACATGGCACTCATATGGCAGCGGGATAGAATGAAGGGAGACTTCTACAGCGCCACATTTGAAGCTGCTTCCTGAGCCACCCTGCCTCTGCCCTCTACGATTCCCTGCAGAACGCAGAGTGGACACTAGGAGACTGTACCTGATGGGGAGGATGATGCCCCCTTCTTCCTACTTGCCTTATGCTCCAGGTGGCTTCTCTGAATCGTCTCATGAAGGCCACACCACAGTCCTGCATGGGGCTTCCCAGGGAGCACTAGTGGTAAAGAACCTGCCTGCCAATGCAGAAGACAGAAGAGGCGCGGGTTCGATCCTTGGGTTGGGAAGATCCCCTGGAGGAGGGCATGGCAACCCATTCCAGTATTCCTACCTGGAGAATCCCATGGACAGAGGAGCCTGGTGGGCTACAGTCCATAGGGTCATAAAGAGTTGGATAGGACTGAAGCAACTTAGCATGCATAGCACACACAGTCCTGCATGGGGGTTTACTGTGCTCATTTCACAGATGACAAAACTGAGGCTCAGAGGGGCTAAGTCATTTCCATAGTCTGGAGGCAGTATGTGTACGAGGTAGGAGTGAAGCTCAGGCTGTTGAAGACCTGTGCTCACCGCCCTAGGGGGCCCTGCTCCACCTCCATCTCCCCACTTGGTGGGAGTTTACTGGGGGTGTCTTCTAGGTTCAGAAGGAATGCAACCAAGGCACCACAGGAAATAAAGAGCCAGCACCCCCCCTGGAACAGCAAGTGGAGGATCTTCCAAATCATACCCACTAAGACTGGCACTTAGGCTCTAAATTCAAGAGCTTCCTGAGCAATATTGCGGATTATTAAATAAGTGACCCTGGTCCTAACCACGTACACATTTGTGCTGACCCAATTCAATCCACAGTAATTATGCCTTTCCCCCACAGTCATGAATGTGGGCTCCCCCATGCAGAGCCTCTGAAGCAGCCCTGACTGCAAATAAATGAATCCTTGGGGTGGGGAGAACCAGGCCCTAACATCTTCAGAGCCCTCATGTTCCGGCTAATGCTTATTTGTACAGCACTTTATGCTTTATTCATACCGCTTTGCCAGGCTTCCCAGGACAGCCTTCCCCTTACACACAAATGAGCGTGACTCCCAGAACAGGATGTCAGGCTTCATTAAAAGAAAGCATCTGGGTGTGCAGGATGTCCTCAACCAGGCTCCCTAGTCTGTGTCACCCGGCATCTGAAATTTGGGGCACACTCCAGGGAGCACGTGTGCCCTGACAGCCTTTGGCTCATGGGCAAGGTGAGGTGGCAGGAGCTCCCCTGTGGGAGGGAGCGGCTCCCTGAGGGCTGGGACTCAGGTCTCAGCACCAAAGACTGGACCTCAGGCCAGTGGCTGTGTTCCCAGGTGGCAGGTGCCAGTGACAAGGAGCCGGGAGGGACCAAGTGGAGCTCTGCCCCCTGATTCTCAGCTAGGAGATAAAGGTGGGCCCCTCAGCTCTTGGGGAGTCACTGCAAGAAGTGTAAATGAGAAGACCCCAAACTGGCCCCTGGAACCGTTTTCATTATTGCCACTGTCATGGTCTCCTCAAACCTGGGGAGGGCGTCCCCAGGGACAAAGGGGAGCTAAATACTCTCCTCGTTTAGCTTTTTCAGGATGCCTCAGGAGCAGCCCCTTCCTCAGGCCTCACTACTGCCCAGGAAAAGCGACCACAGACACACACGGTGCCCATGAGCCCACAGGATGCCCAGGGCACATAAGTCACGCAGATGCAGAAATGAAGGGGGACCTCATGCGCTTCATACCATCCCCAGTGAGCAAGACACAAACTGCAGTCATCATCCTTGTGTCAGGGGTCACAATTCTGAGGGAATAAACCACCAACCCACAGCCACAAACACTTCCAGCAGTCTGACGCCAGGCATATGGGGGTCTTGTGACTCTTGACTTCACCTCCTTAACCTCCAGAAGGGCAGAATGAAATGGATGCAGAATAAAAACTCTGAGTGGGAGGCCTGAACCAGGTGAGCTCTGGAGCACGTGGGGTCTGTCTACCCTCCGGGTCCATCCCAGAGAGAAAGGATGCCTGAGCAGCCCAGGGACCCCCAGGGTATTGGGGACTTGACTGTGCACTTCTCAAGTGGAACCTTTCAAAGTATGTGTTCCAGGGACATCTCACTAGCTAGACAATTCATGCTGAAGTTACTGGTGATTAACAGAGTTGGTCCAGCGTCATCATCTGCAGGAATCAGGGGAGCATCACCATGGGCTCTGGGGCCCTCCCTCTAGTCCACGGGCTGTCCCGGAGTCTAGGGACCCACTGTGGTCCTGAAAGTCCAAGGTGTGGCTGGTGACCTGCAGCACAGTTAAGGGGTCCTCCATTTGTTTATCCCTCGATGCCAACCTATACCTCATAATCATCCAGTAGTGGGCAACGCTGAGACCACAGAAGAGCAAATATAATCTATTAATGAAAGGGACTGCTTCCCCCTAAATGGACCTAGACTGCTCTCGACACCTTAAAGGAAAATAACCTTAATACAAGAGTTGCTTTTGGATTAATCTGGTCAACCCTGATCCTTTGACTGTCCCTTCCAGCTCTGGTCCTCCAGGCAGAGTATTAGATGAATTGCTGCATTTGGGACAATAGAGAGATCCAGACGTCTAACCCAGTTTTGAAATATCACCATGAAGTCCAGAAATAAATCCCAGCTGGTCAGCCTCATCTTAAAAAGTAACCAAAGAGACTTTCAACTGAGAGTTCTAACAATTGCTAAAAAATTAATTTAAAAACAAAACTAACAACAACAATGACTTGGCATCAACATTTTTAAACAGGTTAATTTTCAAAACAACATTGCTAAAATACAGTAAATAAATTACACTGTTTTGGGCTTCCTTAAATTTATGCATTCTCAGTGGGAGTGATAGTAGTTCCCAAGGGGGACAACACTGGTCCTTGAATGTGAATAAATATTACTCTTTTATGTAGAAACTATATGGGCTTCCCTGGTGGCTCAGAGGTTAAAGCGTCTGATTGGAATGTGGGAGACCTGGGTTTGATCCCTAGGTCGGGAAGATTCCCTGGAGAAGGCAATGGCAACCCACTCCAGTACTCTTGCCTGGAGAATCCCATGGAGGGAGGAGCCTGGTAGGCTACAGTCCACCGGTCGCAAAGAGTTGGACACGACTGAGCGACTTCACTTTCACTTTTCATAGGGTTGCAAAGAGTAGGACACGATGAATGCATAAATATATATATGTACAGCACATAAACAGACATAGAGCGTATCTTTGGAATTTAAATTTCAAAGATGGATAATTAGAAAAAAAAGTCTAAAGAGGCTTTAGACTCTAACTGCCCTCTAAGAGAGGGGCAGTTAGCAAAAAAAAAAAAAAAGAGAGAGCGAGAGAGAGGGGGGTGTTGAGAAACAGTGCTATTAAAAAGAGGATAAGGATCATGATCTTGTCCTTACAACTCGAAGTCATCCATGAGGATATCTCTCCTTATATTCTGTCATGGCTGTTGAGGTTGATGGGCAGAAGTATTCCTTCTTACATGGCCCTGACCCTGACTCCAGGCACAATGCTTTTCTGGGTGGGTGGGTATTTTTCTCCCTTGCTTTTCAAGATTACCCAGTCAGTCTTAGTGGGCTGTCTTCTAGCAATGGCCTGTTAAATCCATGATCTTAATTTTACAAGCAATACTTAATTTTGTAAGCAACATTCTGTACTGGTCCAAAAGCTACACCACGTTTGCCCTGTTGAACTGCCTGAATGGCTGAACATATTGCATGAAAATGCCTGTTCATGCATTTTCACGCAATTCTGGGTTGTATCTGTGTTTCTGGTGATCGTGGCCACCAAAGAAAAGCTCATATCACAAACCACTGGAACGTGCAGAATGACTTACGGTGCAAAGGGTTTCGAAAGTCTTTTCAGAGACAAAGGACCCATCAAGGCCAAAGAGAAAGATGGATGCATAGGAAAGCATTCCTCCCAGGATGATAAGGTTGTTCATATATGGACTCGACATCTTTATCAGCCTGACGAGAGAAAGAGATACTACAGTTAACAGAACTGCTAATGTAGCTATTCCTTCAGCAAATATTTTCTGAATGTGTATCCTGTCACCAAGGCTAGAGGGGGAGAGAAAAATGGAAGCCCTGGTTTCCTCCACTGCCCCCTCCCCAAGGCGCTGCCACCTCCAAGGGGCTTGTCTCCCCCTCACTATAGGACCCAATGCTATCTATTTCTAGATGTTGATTTTCCTGTCTTCTCAGTCAAGTTCACCTATCACTTCTCTGGGGATAGCTTGTAGCGTTGGCTTCTTCAACCATGAATTTTTAGTTTACACAAAGACATTAAGTCAACATTTTTTAGGAGGGTGGAGGGGCTGGGTCTGGGAAGATAGCCAAATCTAGAGAATTCTAATCTAAGTTCAGCAACCTGTCACAATGCTGGGCTATACCATACTCTCCCGTGCTGAGTGGACCAGATTTAGGAGGCATATAGGGAGAATTCAGGGCTGCTCAGAATTGTGGTCATCAGGTGGTAAGCCAGCGTCCACTGGGGCTGCCTGAAGCTCACACTGTCCAGAGCACAAACAGGGCCACGTACACAGCGCCTCTCAGCACCAGGTGACGGAGGTGGACGACGGAACCCCCACCCTCACTCTCCCCCTGTCTTCAGCAGGCAGTGTTCAACCATCAGACGGCTGCCATTTACCCTCAGAGGTGCTTGGCTCCCCCAGCACACTCTGTTCAGAATGTCCTGGGCTTTCAGGTGCCCCCATGGCCCAGGTGCTCTTTGCAGACTGTAATTATAATCAGTTGTTCCCTGAGCATTTCTTTTGCATTCTGCAGTTCTGTTTATCCTTCCACACTTTAATGCAGTGTCAAAGTACTAATAGTCGAGAGATAAAAGACTGGCTATAAATTATGGACCCCTCATGGGTTTTTGAATTAGGAGCCCTGAGTCCAGCAAGCGCCTGTGTAACCCCTCAAGGTTCACCCCCAGCAATCCAATTAGCACATTGAGTTTCCTCACTTATAAAAGCACAGATGTCCTTGACTAGGGCACACGTGAAGCTGAGAGGGGGCTGGGTCCCTGAAGGTCCTTTTCCATACCATGAACCCCTAAGGCTCCTTCATTCTTATTACCATAGGAAGCTGAGGAGAGGAGAGGCCAGGAGTCCAAGCAGGCTTCCTGGGTGGGGCAGACCTTACGGATGAGTAGCTTTAAGGCAAAAGGAGACGAGAGTGGCAGAGGATGAGATGGTTGGATGGCATCACCTACTCAATGGACGTGAGCTTGAGCAAACTCTGGGAGATGGTGAGGGACAGGGAAGCCTAGCGTGCTGCAGTCCATGGGGTCACAAAGACATTAAGGAAGAGAGAAGAGAAGGGGATCTGAAACTATAGGGACATTTATTTCCTATCTCTTTGCAGACTCTTTAATCTGCAAGGCCAGTCAAAAAATTTATACAGAAGCCCGCCTACTGGAAAGAGTAATCCTCCCCTGCCCAGGAGGCCAAGAGGGGCAGTTAAGGAATTAAAGGAGCATAGTCATACCACAGGGACCACTTGCTGCTATTATGAGAATTCTTGAATCTTGTAGGAAGGAAATCTAACATTGAGAGCTGACTATGTGCTCAGACCTTGTGCCAAGTGCTAACAGGCATGGTCATCATTTAAGGTTTGTACAGAGTAGATGAGCGATGCTTCAATTTTCTTTTCTTTTGAGGCAATGTATGTGATAAATGAGACAACAGAGAATAAAACTCGTTCTTCAGGAAATAGGATTGACCTAAGCAGCTGCCTCTAAAATAAAAACAAAACAAACCCCAAAACAACAACAAAAAATCCAGAGCCTCCAAATCCAGCCTCTGCAAGCAGGGAGAGAGAAGAACTTCTCTCGGGATTCCACGTGGTCCTGCAGCCTGGGAGGCTACGCTGTGTGGCTTCTGGGCCTGACGACGGCAGAGCCGTACCGCTGGGGGTAGGCATGGGGTTGTGTGCCTGATGGCCCACACGCTGAGCCCCTGCTCAGCATTCCCATAAGAGGGTGGGGAGCAGGGTGCAAGGATTTGCTGTGGAAATCAGAGAAGCTGGCCATGGCCCCCGGCTGACCAGAATAACTCAGAAAGTGAGCTGCTCTCTTCCGGAGAGGGAAGGGCAAGTGTGCGGGAAACCCAGGGGAGGGGCTCTGCCACACGCAGCAGCGCAGCCTGGGTGATGCTCCAGCCTCCAACACTGAGCCATCATTGTCTTGTGGAACTGGGATCATTATTCCAGGGTCAATTGAGACGATGAAGGAGGTCACTTCCTGCCCGTGATGTGCCGTACAGATGGGGAATGCCCTGACTGAGCTCAGTGGTCCCCTTCTGGCAGTGCTTCCTAAAGGCCCTGGGGAGTGGGGCAAAGACGTGTGGGGGATTCTACACTTTGTCTATGAGGCTTGTCAATCCAGAAAGCACTATGCAAGAGAAGGGCATGAGTGACTTACTTCTGATTCCGATTCTTGATGTTGAAGAAGAGAAACGCGCTGGCCATGATCATCCCCAGGATGGTAAGGGCGGAGAGGATGCTGTAGAGAGGCAGGGAGATCTTACGAAGCTGCTCCAGGATGATGGTCTTGTCTTTCGGCGGTTCAGACCCTAGAAGATCGAGGAAAAGGCATGAGATGAGTCCAGTGCCCAGATCAGACCCCGAGAGCATCCCTGCCTGGCTGTCCTTGACATCGGCCCCCTGTGCACACAGTCTGTGCAGCATGTGTTCCTGGGTGAGCAGACTCCAGTGGCTGGCCAGTATGCCCAGCAGGGAGCCTAAGTCAGGACTTATTTCTTTCTCAAACAGAGACAATAAGGGATTTGTGATGCATTTAATAGCCATTAGCCATTAGAAGACTAGAATTTGATTTGGTCTACCATCATGTTGAAAAACCATCACCATTTATTCCCCAAAAGGTACTAGTGGTTTGGAAGGGGCAGGGCTGGGTGCTGGGAGTGGGTACCACTGGGTGCCTCTGAGGGTGAGGAACTTGGCTTGAGCTCTCAGGGATTCTGTTCCAACACATGATCAAGGTGTCAAGGGCTGGACACCTTGCCTGTCAACTCCATGAGACATGCAGGTGCTCTGGCTGTGGATTTTTCTGCCTCAAGGTTATTATGCTATAGAAGCTCTTTCTGGTTTTCCACTCTCAAGACTCACTAACCGCAGGAGGCAGAAGCTACTGGCAGTCCTTCCCCTCCCTGCTGTGCCAGGACTGGACAGAAACTATAGGGTTCATCCTGCCATGTGGCTGTAGCGATGGCCCTGCTTATGTTTCAGGGACAGCAGGCACCTGAGGGAGCCGCAAGGGCCTCAGAGTAAACTCATCTTTATGGATGGTGGCAAAATTGTCCTGTTCTACCAGGAACAGACTGCAGGGACACCCCCTCCTCACCTTCCTACCTCTCGTTTCTTACAAATCCCCCCTTTCTCAGTTTCTATTTCAGGTCAGGTTTCTGCTATGGGACTGTGAAACTTTGGAGTGTGTCTCCCAGTGGGGATGTGTGGAATCAGCCAGATGCTCAAAAGTGGTCAAATCTGGGAAAACCACTAGGGTTCACGGTGACCCCGCCATGGCTGTGCCAGTCTGTTATGCCTCCACTCCCAGGAGATAAGCAAAGGATGGGCAGATGGGGTTGCAGGGACTGAGAACTCCCCTGAACACCTGTGTTTAAAAACTCTGCTAGCAAGTTCAAATGTGTTTGGAAACATTCAGTGGACAAAAAGAGTATGAACCATCTAAACAGTATAGGGGAGCTGACAGGTTCAAAAACAGCTAAGAATCCTCTGGCTTGATTAATGTAAAGCATTAAGCACGAGACTTCAGGGCCAAAAGTCAAGGCGAAAGCAAACAAGAGGTAACACCACCTCTTGTCTCTAGACGCAAAAGCTCAACCCCTGGAAAATTTTCCTGCTACCTCTCATCCTCCTCTCCTCTCCCCCCTCTCCCCCACATAGCGTGGGCTGCGTTATCCAAGAGCCTTCTGGGTAGAGAGGATTATTCCCATTTTACGGGGTGAGGGAATAGTTTTCCAGGTGCTAAGTGGTTTTTACAGATAGTGAGTGGCAAAGCCGTCCAGATTGGAACCCAGATCTGCCTCACCTGAAGCCTGTGCTCTAAGCACTCTGCAAACTGTCTGTAGTGGTGGGGTATAGGTGGTGTGAGAGCACCAGGCACAGGGAGGCCTGAGTGGGAGGCAGGGAGCAGAGTGCAGTCTTGCCCGGTGGGCTCAGGAAAGGCTATAGAAAGGAGATGGTGTGGGAGCTGAGTCTTGGGAGGAAGGTAAGTAGTTGGCTGTTTGCGAGGAAGACTTGGACGAAGGGGCATTCTGGGCAGCGGGCCCAGTACAGGCGAAGGCACATTTGCAGAACTGTAAGCGGTCTTGTTGCGGGGACTGGAAAGAGGAGACAGAGAAGTGGGGGCAGGGTGCCATCCTGGAGGTCTTGGAACCACCCCTCTCTATGAGCAATGGGGACTATGTGAGCCTCAGAGGGGCGTGTCTTTCAGTGTGACGTGACAGTCAAGGGCGGAACAGACTTGAGGGGGTTAGACTGGAGGTGGGTGGGTAAAGCCCAGGGGCTGGATGAGAGCTGAACCCAGGTGGGCTGAGGACAGGGGAGCTGGGCTCTGCCCTGCGTCCAGAGGTGTCCTGACTCGGCTCTGGGCTCACAGCCTGGACCTCCACCCTCTGGGCGGTGCAGGGAAACTCCGAGAAGCAGGAGGTGAGCATGGAACAGCTGCTGCCTCAGGGTTACCTTGGCCTCGTGCTTCCTAACTAGAACCAGCCACTATCCTGGCTGGGCTGTTAAAATTTTTTACTCACATTTTTCCTCTCAGTTATGTTTTTATTTTTAGTTTATTTTTTGTTTGAATTTTTCTTTCAGTTTGTAAACCCAGAATCCTTATTCAGCAAACCCAGATCTCCCGCATCCAGGAGCAAATAGCCCTGTCTTGGGGGTCAGACTCTCGTGGTTAGAACTGGCTTTGTCTCTCACAGGCTGTGTGAATTTTGGGTTTTCTGAGCCTTTTTCTCTATACAACAGAGATGACGGTATTCACCCAAGCACCTTCCAGAATTTTTCTGTGGCTCCACGAGGTAATACGTGACTATGGGCTTGGTGACAGCTCCCTCAGGTGGGAGCAGGAAGACCACGCCTCCTCTCTGAGACCACTTGGAGCTTGGAGGAATCCCAGAGATCCAAAAGCTAACCAAACAGTTCATGGGATCGCCTTATCTGGTGGCCTTGGATTTAAGAAGGAACTCCAGGTGCAGAAAGCCAGATGTCTATTCTTTGCATTCCCAGTGGAATCAAAGTAACAGCATCCTGGTGCTGTGGGTATGCAATCTTCCTCCCCAGCCACACTATGACGAGGCTGGCCATCTACCAGCCCCCCACCACCTATCCATCCATCCACCCACCTGTCTTTCCACCCATCCAGCCACCCACTTCCTCACTAATACCCTCACCCATTCACTCATTTATTCACCCACCCACCCATCCAGTGACTTGATCAATCATGAATTACTTTTTCATCACATATCACTGAGCCCCCAACATGTGCCAGACCCTGGCTGGTGCCCGGAATTTAAAGTCAAATAGGATCTAGTCAGGGAGGTCATGGTCGAATAGCCTAGTAATTTCAATGCAAAGGGACAGCGGCCATGGGAGTGACAGAGACGAAAGACTGTGGAAGCAAAGAGAAAAGCGCCATGAACTCAGCTGGGGGCCACCAGGGCAGGCTGAACAGAGAGGAGTCATCTGATCTGGTTCTCGGTGCTGAGGAGTTCTTCAACAGAAAAGAGGGAATGGTCTTCCCAGAAGCGCAGCAGGTGGAGAGGCCTTATTACCAGCCCATCCACGTCTTCTCGAGGGGGAGATAGAGCAACATTTAACTGGGCCCCACATGAAAAGAATTACTCCTGGCCACTCAGTGGTGTAAACACAGATGCCTTGGTGAGAGCTAGCACTCCATGAACACACAAGTGGCTTGTCCCAGGGGCTGGAACCCAGCTCCCATGTGAGTGATGGTGGCCCGTCCTCAGGGCGTGAGTGCACGGACTGAGAGGAGAGGATGTTCCCTCTTTCCCATGAAACCAGTGACTCTGAGCTTGTCCCCCACTCTCAGACAATACCCAGCCTGGGAGAACCTGAGCAGGCCCCCCTCTGAGAAGCCCACCTGCCTTACCTTGGAACCTAATGGTGTCGTTGATGATCTCCAGTGTGTCAGCCACAGCATTGTATTCTCCCACCTTCACCTCCCGGCTGTCTGCGGGAAACAAGGGACCGTGGCTGGTTAGATCTGGATGCTCCTGTCTCAGGCCCCAGCTATATTCCTGCAGGCTTTTCCTTTCTCCATTGCCTTTTCCAGGTGGACTCACAAACGCTCTCTCACAGGGTCTCATCAGCTGGTCATTCATCCTCTGCAGTACATCTATGGATGGGGAGTCTCCCCCCACCAAAAAACCAGACTCTCCGCCTGTTTCCAAGGCTTTTGTGCATTATCGAGCTGAATGCTTTCTCTGTAACTTTACTCTGCCATCTGGCTCTGCCTTCTAGGACCACACAGACCACCCCTGCTCCCTCTGCCCCGGGAGAGCTCCAGAGACTTGAAGACAAAAACACATCATCTCTCTGGCAGTCGCCCCGAACTCCACCTTTTGTTGTTGTTTAGCTGCTAAGTTGCGTCTGACTCTTTTGTGACCCCATGGACTGTAGCCCACCAGGCTCCTCTGTTGGAATTCTCCAGGCAAGAATACTGGAGTTAGGTTGCCATTTCCTTCTCTGGGGGATCTTCCCGACCCAGGGATTAAACCCGTGTATCCTGCATTGCAGGCAGATTCTTTTTATCACTGAGCCACCAGGGAAGCCCCCAACCTCCAACCTCAGTGCCACGCATCATTGGGATGGAGACACCCTTGGGTCTGGAGCTGGGGGAGCAGGGTAGGGGGTAGAGAGAGCTGGGGTCATTAGCATGTACTGAACATCATCACTGAACATCCTTTCTACTTCCCACCATTTCCAGGCCCCAACTCAGACCACACCTCATAATATCACTGTCTGATATGGTGTAGACCCAAGGACTGACCCAATACCCTTTAGGCATGATCTAAAGTCATGTGAGTAGTCAGCAGCAGGTAGAAAGGACACCCCCCTCCTTTATTCCGCATGCTATATTCCTACTAATTCATCCTGAGGCAAAACTCACATCCTTCAGAGGCGGCACTGCTCTATCTTACACCCAGCACAAAGTCTCCTTTATATATCTCTGTTCTTGGTTCCTCCATATAGATGCACTTGTTCAGGTATCTTTTTAGATCCAAGTGATACATGTGAATTTACCTTCATCTTTGATACCATTCTGTTGGCAGACTTAGATCATGACAAAGACTTGCCCATGGTGGTGGTAGGAGGAATGGAGAGGTGGGGATTAGATTTGAAAAGTCTTTTTTTCTCCACGTAAAATGTGGACAGCTAGGTGATCAGCGGGTGGGGAAGATGGGGAACAGGGGAACACACCAAATGAGGGGGCAAGTGGGCTCAGGGCTGTTCCCAATGGGGAGCCCAGGAGGGGTCAAAGAAGGTGGAAAGATGATAAGTTCCAGTTTGGACATGCTGAGCTTGAGGTACCCGTGGATCACTGGGATAGAGACATCCTTGGGTCTGGAGCTGGGGGAGCAGAGGTTGGGGGTGGAGAGAGTTGGGGTCATTAGCATGTAAACTGGGAGTTGGAGCAGGGGGCAGGAAGGAGACCTCCAGGGACAGTGCCAAGTGAGAAGAGAAGAAGATCAAGGGCAGACCTTGGGGAGCACTGATCTCTGGGGTGGGCAGAGCAAAGACGAAGCAAAGAAATTGGGGAAGAGGGACCAGGACACCAGAATAGAGTGGGAGTAAGGAAAGGGACAATTTCACAGGGAGCTGGCCAGCCATGCCACATGCCACCAAGCCAGGGACAAGGATCCCCTTGAACAGAGAGTTCATTCAAGGTAGGGTTAGAGGCAGAGAGACAAAGGCAAGGAGTAGAGAGTGGGGCCCCGGAGTAGTGCAGGCTGGGATAGGGTGGCGAGTTGGTGGGGAAGGGCCAAGGGCCCTTTCCTTGTTTAGTTCTCAGTTGTGTGGAGTTAAGTGGTTTCAGTCCCACTTTACAGATGAGAAAACTGAGGCTCAGGCAGGTTACAGCTTTGCCTAGGGCCCCACTGATCCTAAGAGCAGAGTTGAGGCTCAAACCCAGGACTGTTTCCACATGTGGCTACCTCAATGGGATCTCTGAGAGTTGACAGTTTTGGGCCTGAGCTGCCCACTCCATGGACCACCTGGGCATTCTGAGTGTGATAACTACAGAGAGGAGTGCCCACCTGCCCAACCCAGAGCTGCAGACCCTGGTGCTCGGAATGCCCAAGGGTCATAAAGAGACACAGCAGCAGGAATCCCAAGACTGTGGCCGAGGAGCTGCCCCCTGGGGCTCTGGCTCTAAGCAGATTTCTCTGCAGAGATGCAGGTGTGCTGCTGGTTCCTTATAGAAATTCAGGAAATGAAACCGGGGATCCCACCAGCCACATTTCTGCCTGCATTCCTTTGACACGTTGGAACACAGGACTGTAAAAGTCACTTCCTTCTCCCTGCCAAGGTCTCCCCGCCACTTGTGGGGGGACCTCATACTGTGTAGGCGGCTGGAACTTGCCAGGGTCACCCAGCTCCTAAATGTCACATTAGCAGCCTCTGCTGGGAGCTCGAGCATCCCTGCTCTGGCCTTTTGAAGTCTCAGCCCTAATCAGCTCCCACTGCTCAGAGGAGGCTCTGATTTATTTATTTGGTGTGGGGAGGCAGCACATGAAATATGCAGGCTGATTGGAATAAATCACCAGGAGCCGGAAAGTGGTGTGGCTGGCACCTCACCGCGCCCCCAGCCACACAGCCCACCCCTCTGACTCACACTCCCACTGTACCATCCATCCTGTGGCACCAAAATAATACTCAGCTTTCTGCAACGATGACCATAATCACCGTAATCCCTCCCTGGGCGCACTGCTTGGAGGCTGGGGGAGGGGAGCTTCACACATTCCTGCATCCAGTTTCCCAGCAAACCCTGAATCAGGCGTAATTCACCCCAGTGTGTCTGCAGGTGAGGGAGGAGCCTCAAGTTGCTAAGTGAACACTGAGGGCCACATGCTGGGCAGCGACTAAGGGGTTGCCTGAACCTGATCAGTTCCTAATTCAGAACATCTTCCTATGCTTACTGAGCAACCAGGGCTGCTGGTTATTAGGCCCATACTTATTGAGTGCCTACTGCACGCCAGGCCCCGCCCAAGCTATTTGATAATGAGGAATCCCTCAAAAGAGCAGGTGGTGGAAGGTTAGCTAAGTTCTCTTCCCTGACCGAGCTGACCTTGGACATCTGGGTGCTGAAGGCTGTGCATATTAAATCCCTTAATCACTTCATTCATTCAATAAATGATGGGATGCCAGGCTCTGTGCTGAAGTTACAAAGATTAAAAAATAATTCATAATCTCTGACCTTGTAGTTTGGTGACTGTGACCTCACCCAGCTCTCCTGGGTGGGCAAAATCTTCCCAGTTGCAGGTCCTACGTCCCTTCCTGCTGCACCCTGTGAGTGGCTGGGCTCTAAGTGTAAAACGGCAGCTCTCAGTGGCCGTGAGGGCTACAGAGGAGATGAGAGGCAGTTTCTGGCTCAGGGCCTCACTCACAGCAAGTGTTCAATAAGTTGCAGCTATTTGAGTCATGACAAAAGTAACTGAGCTATTTGTGGGGTTCCTGAACACTCTGTGGATCCCAATACACTGTGGACAATCTTGAGAGAGATGGGAATACCAGGCCGCCTGACCTGCCTCTTGAGAAACCTGTATGCAGGTCAGGAAGCAACAGTTAGAACTGGACATGGAACAACAGACTGGTTCCAAACAGGAAAACGAGTACGTCAAAGCTGTATATTGTCACCCGCTCATTTAACTTATATGCAGAGTACATCATGAGAAACGCTGGGCTGGAAGAAACACAAGCTGGAATCAAGATTGCTGGGAGAAATATCAATAACCTCAGATATGCAGATGACATCACCCTTATGGCAGAAAGTGAAGAGGAACTAAAAAGCCTCTTGATGAAAGTGAAAGTGGAGAGTGAAAAAGTTGGCTAAAAGCTCAACATTCAGAAAACGAAGATCATGGCATCTGGTCCCATCGCTTCATGGGAAATAGATGGGGAAACAGTAGAAACAGTGTCAGACTTTATTTTTTGGGGCTCCAAAATCACTGCAGATGGTGACTGCAGCCATGAAATTAAAAGACGCTTACTCCTTGGAAGGAAAGTTATGACCAACCTAGACAGTATATGCAAAAGCAGAGACATTACTTTGCCAACTAAGGTCTGTCTAGTCAAGGCTATGGTTTTTCCAGTAGTCATGTATGGATGTGAGAGTTGGACTGTGAAGAAAGCTGAGTGCCGAAGAATTGAACTGTGGTGTCAGAGAAGGCAATGGCACCCAACTCCAGACTCTTGCCTGGAAAATCCATGGATGGAGGAGCCTGGTAGGCTGCAGTCCATGGGGTCCCTAAGAGTTGGACACGACTGAGCGACTTCACTTTCACTTTTCACTTTCATGCATTGGAGAAGGAAATGGCAACCCACTCCAGTATTCTTGCCTGGAGAATTCCAGGGACGGTGGAGCCCAGTGGGCTGCCATCTGTGGGGCCGCACAGAGTCGGACACGACTGAAGCAACTTAGCAGCAGCAGCAGTTGGAGAAGACTCTTGAGAGTCCCTTGGACTGCAAGGAGATCCAACCAGTCCATTCTAAAGGAGATCAGTCCTGGGTGTTCTTTGGAAGGACTGATGCTGAAGCTGAAACTCCAATACTTTGGCCACTTCATGCGAAGAGCTGACTCATTGGAAAAGACTCTGATGCTGGGAGGAATTAGGGGCAGGAGGAGAAGGGGACAACAGAGGATGAGATGGCTGGATGGCATACTGACTCGATGGATGTGAGTTTGGGTGAACTCCAGGAGCTGGTGATAGACAGGAAGGCCTGTGTGCTGCAGTTCATGGGGTTGCAAAGAGTCAGACACAACTGAGCGACTGAACTGAACTGAACACTCTGTTACTACACTACGGCGCTTTCTTACTACCATTGTTTCCCACAAGGGTCTCTCTGCTTGGAAGGTGGCTTTTCCCTCCCTGTAGCAAACCAATACATCCGAATCCTATTCACCTCTTCCAGGATGGCTTCCGTGAGAACCGCTCCTCTCCTGTTGCTGTGGGCTCAGGGCACTGCGTGACATGTGAGAAGCTGTGCTGGAGCCATGCCCTTGGTGTGCCCAGGCCTTGGGATTCCTGCCAGCTGGTCAGTTCCTGAGTGGAACCTCAAGTCTCGCTTCGGTGGTCCTGGGCAGCACAGGGTCCCCTCCCCTGCACTAGGCCCAGCCAACCCCGCCCTCCCGGCTCTTCAGGGGAAGGATGGTGTCCCCTGTGTTTCTCCCTTCACCCACACCCCAGCCGCTTTCAACTTTTAACTCTTGGGCTCCTTGGTAACTCTGTTGTGCAAAGAACATCAACCACTTATACAGATGTGCAGACTGCAGAACAGGGGACTTATGGACAGGCTAGAAAGAGGGTTCACAGGGGCAGGAAAGGATAGAGCAGGGTCAGGCGGGAGGGGCTGCGGTATTGCATCTGCCACTGGCTCGCTTCCCTGCCCTGCTTGCCCTGCTGGAAGTTGCTGCTGACTTATTGTGTGACCCTGGACAGATCATTCTCTTTTGGGGGCCTCAGTTTCTCCACCCACAAAGTGCACTGCAGGGGTTCCAATAGTTCTCAGTCCTGGCCAGACACTAGAGTCACCTGGGGAATTTCTAGAAAATTCAGACGCCTGGGTCCCAACGTGGATCCATTATATTAAAATTTCTAGTTGTGGGGCAGGGTCGGGTGGAGTTGAAGGGTGAACCCTGGGTGGCAGTATTTTTAAAAGTTCCCTAAGTTGACTAAGGAGATCGCCCTGAGATTTCTTTGGAGGGAATGATGCTGCAGCTGAAACTCCAGTACTTTGGCCACCTCATGCAAAGAGTTGACTTATTGGAAAAGACTCTGATGCTGGGAAGGATTGAGGGCAGGAGGAGAAGGGGACGACAGAGGATGAGATGGCTGGATGGCATCACTGACTTGATGGATGCGAGTCTGAGTGAATGCTGGGAGTTGGTGACAGACAGGGAGGCCTGGCGTGCTGTGATTCATGGGGTCGCAAAGAGTCAGACAGGACTGAGCGACTGAACTGAACTGAACTGAAGTTGACTAATGCATATCTAGAGTTGAAAACTGCTGGATAAATCCAAGAACCCTGCAACGCTGACACTTTCTGTTCTCAGAGACTCAAAATACTGTAAAACACAGAGCCCCCTTTCCTGTAGGATAATACCAGTTCCTTGTGGTACCAAAAAAAAACCCAAAAAAAGTGTTTTCCTAGAAAAGTGCATTTTTTATTTTTCTTTATTTCAAACTTTGGATTTGGATGATACATAAAGAAAATAAGTCCTATTGGTGAAAATTAGGCTGCTGAAAAAAGTCCAGTCTGAAAATACTCTCTGGCTGTGGGCCTGAGATCATCCACGAGACAGCTGGGGGACCGCTTCAGTCACAGAGTGATCCTGCCTCCCTCCTGCCTGCAGCCTGTGGGTAGGAGGGCCAGATGTAGGGTCGCCTACCTCCTGCTGCAGCTGAGACCCCACATCCTGCTTCCTGGCCTCTATTCCCCTCCCCGCCAAAGGTTCATTCTTCCTCAACAGACTCAAGGTCTGCACTGAAGGAAGTATGCGTGCATGCTCAAGTCGTTCAGTCATATCTGACTTTTCATGAGCCCATGGTTTGTAGCCTGCCAGACTCCTCTGTCCATGGGATTCTCCAGGCAAAAATACTGGAGTGGGTTGCCATGCCTTCCTCCAGGGGATCTTCCCGACTCAGAAACTGAACCCCCATCTCCTGGGTCTCCTGCAGATTCTTTACCCACTGAGCTACCTGGGAGCCCGAGGGAAGTATATGTGTCCTTCAAGGTTTAATTGGTGTTGTACTGCTAAGTCACTTCAGTTGTGTCCAACTCTGTGTGACCCCATAGACGGCAGCCCACCAGGCTCCCCCATCCCTGAGATTCTCCAGGCAAGAACACTGGAGTGGATTGCCATTTCCTTCTCCAATGCATGAAAGTGAAAGTGAAAGGGAAGTTGTTCAGTCGTGTCTACCTCTTCATGACTCCATGGACCGCAGCCTACCAGGCTGCTCTGTCCATGGGATTTTTCAGGCAAGAGTACTGGAGTGGGGGGCCATCACCTTCTCCGACTGTTGTTGTAAACATCTAGAAACGTAAAACTCTGAGATGTAAAGCAAAAGACAATCTTGGCTCAGTGAGAATCAAAGATTCTATAAAATTACTCCATTCTAGGACTCAGGGAAAGGAAAGAGCTCTGGCTGGAGGATAGGGCCCCTGGAAGGGGTCTTGGTTTTGCCGTCTTCTCAGTAACGAGTCCTGGGGAAGTGCCCTCCTCTGCCTGGGTGTTGATAAAACAAGTGGGCTAGACAGGGAAATCTCTGTGCCCTCCTGCTCTTGTTCCACGATTCTGCAACTGTTCTGAAGGGTCTTCCTCACTCCAAACTGAAGTGTGTGCCTTGGGACTTCCCCTCTCAGTCCTGGCTCTGCCTGGGGTCACACATCATAGTCACTCCTACTCCTGACCAGGCTTCAGAGACAGGGACGTGGCGATATTGAGTCTTGATTCTGCTTTTCTCCAGGCTGGCCAGCCATCCCTCGGGAAGTGATTTTTTTACTTCATTGACCCACCCACCCCATGGACAGAGGAGCCTGGCAGGCTACAGTCCATGGGGTCACAAAGAGTTGGATACAATTGAGCGATTGTGCGTGCATGCACACACCCCATCCTGTGAAGTCTGGTCACTCCCTGTGGACAGGACCTCAACGGTCACTGTCCTCCCATGCTGGCGCAAGCAGGTCTCAGCAGTACCTCTCAGCAGTACCAGACAGAGAGGGCTCCTTGGCCTGGAGCCCTCCCCACCAACTCGTCTCCAGCACAAACGGTACACCATTGCCACATTTTTAATAGGTTAACTTCATCGACATTTGTTTTGAGATTTTTAACAGGCTAAGTGGACATTAGCCAAATGCCCCAGGAGTATAATAATCTTGCCAAGGGTAGACTTGTCCACTGATTTATGCAAACTGTCCCAGAGACAAAAGCTGAATACCTGAGGAGACACAGAACATGTACAGATACAATGGGTTATTTGCATCTAGAACAACTTTCCTCATTTCTTCTTGGCTAATTCCCGCCAGTCCTTTAGAGTTTATCTTGAATGCAGCCTCTCCCAGGTAGCTTTCCCGGAATCTGCCAAGCGGAGCAGATTCAGACTTTCCTCTGAATGCCCTTATCACCTATAACACTCAGGTGGGGGTCCTGTGTCTGCCCCCTACTAGACCAAGGTTCCCTGATGGCAAGGGCTATGTCTTGTCCATCTCAGTACCCCTGTGCCATGGTGATGCCAAGAAATGACCATTGAGAAACTTCAAAAGCCCAAACCATAGGATCCAAAAAAAAAAAAAGAATGAAAATTAGCACATCAAAATTAAGAACTTCCGTTCATCAGGGACTTTAAGTTTAGAGACAAATGACCGAATGGGAGAAGATGTTTGCAAAGCCTAAAGCCCCGATAGGAAGCTGAAATCGAAATTATGTGAGGAACTCTTGCAAATCAACAAGCAAAAGACAATACCCTCAAAATAAAAGTGGTCCAAGGATCAGAACCGACAGTTAACAACAAACGGCTGACAAGCACAGGAAGAAATGCCCAAACTCATCAGTCATCAGGGACAAATGATACTTAAAACCACAGCATAATATTACTTTATATCTTTAGACTGGCAAACAATGAGAGAGATGGGAAACACCAGCTGAGGGTGGGAGGTAGGGACGAATCCTCATGCTGGTAGAAGGTGCATGGGTGGGTACATTTCTGAGAGCTGTCTGGCACATTTTAGGCGTGTTCAGTGTTGACACACTTCTGACCCAACAATTCAGCTCGTGGGCATTTGTCCTCAAGAAACGCCCAGCTGGGTTCACAGGGAACATGTCCAAGGACACTCACTATGTGTGGAGGCGGGGAGTTGAAGGTGATCTACGTGGTGTCATCAGGGGAGTGGAGGGCTATGTGCTGTGAGGGCCACGGCCTAGAGGTACACCTGGCCATGCGGAGTAGCTTAAAAACAAATTGCTGAGTGGGAAAAGAAAGAAACATTCAGTTGCCTCGATGCAGAGTCAAAATATGCACA
The DNA here is from genome assembly GCA_006408695.1 of Aepyceros melampus. Classification (NCBI taxonomy): domain Eukaryota; kingdom Metazoa; phylum Chordata; class Mammalia; order Artiodactyla; family Bovidae; genus Aepyceros; species Aepyceros melampus. Next base: position 198,639 of record SJXQ01002742.1, read on the forward strand.
CAAAACAGCAAGACATATTTTGCAAGGACACATACAAACACAAAATATGCATTAAACATTTAGAATGCTTGCCTTTCTTGGGGTAGGCAGGAGTGGCAGATGAGAATAAATAAGGGAAATAAAGGTATAAACAAACAAGCAGAGGGGCTTCCATGGACCAGTGATAACAACATTCTGTGAAATGAAGAGTGTGAAGTGTGTCCTGAGGAAGCAAGACAGCACCTTGCTCAAGCAGTTCTGGATGTGTTAAACCTGGGATTACTATGAAGAGTGTCCGTGAGAGGAGCAGGAAGCCAGTAGCCATCACGGCTCTCATCTACGCTGTCACTGAGCCAGGCTCACTCACAGCCTCATGTCAGTGGATTCTCACCGTTACTTTCAAGCAAGGAAAACCTTTCATTCCACTACTTTAACTCATTATTGACCGTTCTGTTCCATTCAGTCGCTCAGTCGTGTCCGACTTTTTGTGACCCCATGAATTGCAGCACGCCAGGCCTCCCTGTCCATCACCAACTCCCAGAGTTCACTCAGACTCACGTCCATCAAGTCATTGATGCCATCCAGCCATCTCATCCTCGGTCGTCCCCTTCTCCTCCTGCCCCCAATCCCTCCCAGCATCAGGGTCTTTTCCAATGAGTCAACTCTTTGCATGAGGTGGACAAAGTACTGGAGCTTCAGCTTTAGCATCATTCCTTCCAAAGAAATCCCACGGTTGATCTCCTTCAGAATGGACTGGTTGGATCTCCCTGCAGTGAAGGGACTCTCAAGAGTCTTCTCCAACACCACAGTTCAAAAGCATCAATTCTTTGGCGCTCAGCCTTCTTCACAGTTCATCTCTCACATCCATACATGACCACAGGAAAAACCATAGCCTTGACTAGACGGACCTTAGTCGGCAAAGTAATGTCTCTGCTTTTGAATATACTATCTAGGTTGGTCATAACTTTTCTTCCAAGGAGTAAGCGTCTTTTAATTTCATGGCTGCACTCACCATCTGCAGTGATTTTGGAGCCCCAAAAAATAAAGTCTGACACTGTTTCCACTGTTTCCCCATCTATTTCCCATGAAGTGATGGGGCCAGATGCCATGATCTTCGTTTTCTCTCAACTTTTTCACTCTCGTCTTTCACCAGAGAGGTATTAACACATCTTTTCTTAGCCAACTGTTATTCACAGGAGATATTCCAATACTCATTTACATAACAAATTGCCAGCCACAGGTGTTAGTTTCTGCAAAAATCCCCTGGTCAATAATGTGTAAAAATAAGTGTTAAAATGATGGCTCAGAAAGATTAAGCAATGATTAGGTATGCCTGCTTCGAAACTTTCCACATGATAGGAGGTAAGTTCCCTGTCACTGGAGGCATTCAAGCAGAGACAATGCTGTAAAGGAAAGTCAGGGTTCCCTTCAACATGGAGAGTTTGTGGCTCAATGAAAGACAAGGTCTGCTAAATACTTCTGTCTTTCCAAGCCATCTTCCTTGAGCTCCAAGAAAAATAAGCCCTGGATCATGAGGACTGGGAGGCATCAAGCTCAGGGTCAGACTTCCAGCCTGAAAGAGCCCATATTCACGTGTGTCTTTCCATTTCTGCCGACCCACAGACCTTCAGGTGTAACCTGCAGTTGAGCGGACTATGTCTCCGCTTAACTACGTCAAGCTGAGAGGCAGTCCGACAAACTGCTCTTTCCAAACCCACGGCTTAGAGAAGAGGGCTATGATACATGCCTTCACAGAAGGAAAAGGATATTAAAAACCAGCCTTGAGTTTCAAACTGAGTCAAACTAGCTCCAAAAGTTTTCTAGTAGGTTCTTGGAAATTATATTCCCTCTTTTATAGGCACTGGCACTTGGCCAGGGAGATTATGAAGCCCCTGCGGGGAGGGGCTGTATCTTATTCACGTTGGCTTTCCCAGAGGAGCTGGTAAAGCACCTGGCAGATGCTCAGGAAATGCACACTGAATAGAACCATATCTGTTACCCTGAAGACCAAACGGTAATTAATGTTTGCAAATGGGGAGGACGAGCCTGCATTTCATAGGTACCTTCTGAATGACAATTATGTCGTTAGATGGTGGAAGACCCCATTCTTTCAGATCAGGTGCTGAAGTCTAAAACTCCAAAGTCTGAGTCCTTTATGCTGCACAGAAACAGTGCAGAATTCAAGCAGATTGTCATTCACCGAATTCTTACAAACAGGCCTAATGAAGGCAGGGGTGGTGAGTTAGAGCGGCAGATGCTGGGGTTTCACCACGAACAGCATAAACAAGGCTCTAATCATGGCTTCACTCAACTTCCTCCCCTGCTGCAAATTCTGAGCCATGTTTAGACTTCGTCAGTAACATGGATTCTTTCTTCTCTTATGGGGGAAAAAAGCGCCAATTCCCTAGTATTCATTCTCATCTACACGTGATTTGGTGCAAGTCAGCAATGGCCTGGAGGGAGGGGTTCTGAACTTGGAGTTGAAAGGGGGTTAGGCCCACTGCACCCCAGGTGCGTGGTGAGGGGACACTAATACCTGCCTTACCTACAGCCATGGGTGGATCCCTCAGAAGGGTGCCTGAGACAAGACAGAGAGTGCATGTAATTTATTTGGGAGGTGATCCTTGAATACTCTAATAGGAGTGTGGGGAGGTGAGACAGGGAAGGGAAGGGAGCCAGGGCAAGCTGCATTAATGAGCAGGTTCCTGAGAGCCCAGCTGAGGCTCAATTCCATGGGGACCTCTGTAGACAGAGCAGACACACCTTGGAGTTCTTGGGAGTTTCCAACCAAGGGAGGAAGGACACTGGGGGATTTATCTTTACTCTTCATCCATCTCCAGCTCAGGGCTGTCCTGGAAGCATTCTCTCCCTGGATATTGGCCCTGCTCCTTGCACAGGGTGAAAAGCACAGGTGCTCTTAATAAGATGATTGGAACCATGAATGCTCAGGGACTACGGGTGGGACAATGATGGTATCCGGCATATCTGCCCCCGTCTAGGATTGTCCTGTTGGGAGGTAAGGTCCCTGGGAAGTCTTGAAAATGGAGTGAATGGAGGGAAGCCAGGGGTGAGGAAGGTCATGCTTGGGCTTTGAATCCCTCTCTGGATTCAAAATGTTTCACCCTCAAGAGGGACCAGGAGGTCCCTGACACATCATTTTAGAGGTAGTTCTGTCTATCCAGCACTCCTAAGTTTGCAAAAAAAAAGTTCATTTCTCTAGCCTGGGACAGCAGTGGCCACCATTGTGAGGTAGCTTTGGTTTATGTTTCTGTTGTCAAGACCAACCACTGTTTGTCAGACATTCTGCCTAGACTCAAGCCACTGGAGACCACGAATAAATGAACATGCTTTCAAATTTCCATGAGCTGAATCACTCACCAATTCAGTAAACATTTACCAACACCCAGTCAGGAATGAGGCAGCATGCTAGTGATGTGACTAGTTTCCTATCACCCAAAATTTATAGAGCAAGATCTCATACAGCCCAGCTCCAGGGTATAGGCAGAGTTGGCATTAGCATCATCCATTTTCCAGAGAAGGAAGCTGGGGCTTAGGGAGATGAAGTGACTTGCCTGGGGTCACATTGCTGGTAAACTTCAGAGCACAGGCTTGAATTCAGGTCTTTTGCCTACAGATTAATTCAATAAACTTGTACCAGAGTCACTATGTGCCACGTTCTTGAGATACCAACCCTACACTTCTGGAATAAAAAAGTTGAGCAGGACCATGGATTCCTGGCTCTCCTTTTCATCTTTTCCCCTAAACTGCTCCCATTTCCAACTACTTTGTGTTTTAGTTTTACAAAGACGGTAACAGAGCCTCCTACTAAATGTTTCCTCGCAACAGATAAAAGGGTTTAGAAGGCATCAGGAACTTTATAAACAAGAAGCCAAAAACAGCATCTTTCAAGGTCTTCAGAGGGAGGATGGGATGGGCTGACTTCCAAAATCCTGCCAGCGAGCACTGAGACAGCCTGGGTGTCTCTGCAAAGGGAGCCCCACTGCTGGGGCTGGCTATTTGTAAGTCAGCTCTGCTGTGCCACTGTCCCCTCTTAAAAGAGGGCAGGAGGTAAGGGAGAGAGAGACAGGGAGAGGGAGGACTTGAAGGGCACAGCAGAAAACAGCATAGTGACCTCATTGAGAAGCCTTTTTTGAGGTCAACGGCATGAGGCAATTTAGGATCTACTAACCCCAAGGTAGAGGTCAGGCCCACCCTCTGGGTAAATTCCAGAAAGGTCCCAGAAACAGTCTAGGCCAGCCTCTCTTGGAGGTGAACCAGAGAAGTGAAGGAACGAACTCACTGTCCCAAAGCCAGTTCCTTCCCATGTCTGAGCCTTAGTTTCCCCTCTGAAATAAGATGATAACCAGGAGCCCTTCCAACTTGGGCAGCCTACTCAACAAATCAATGCCTCTCCATCCTGGCAGTAAGGCACATCTAAGCTCCTAAGAATTTGGAAAACTAACTGTTGTGCTGATGTGAACATGCTCCCAGCACAATATCCTCTGCCAACAAAATCAGTGTCTGTTTTAAAAACATGTAAACGAGAGTATCTGCAAGGCCCGGCTCTGACAGTCAATAAAAGCTGGACACAAAAGTGGCAAAGGGAGGACACTTGGGCACAGGTGTGCATCTGAGCACGCAGAGGTTGGCACTCGGGGAAAGCTAAGGTCTAGTCCTGCTCTGCCACCAGCCAGTTGGGTGGAACACCTCCCTTCCCTCAGTTTCTCCATTTATATCATGAAGTAGTGGGGGGAAATCATTTCTAAGGCCCTGCACATGTGACACTGTACATTTCATTAAGTATTGGGAACATCTCTAAGAGGTAGGTAGGCTTCTCATGTGGTGCTAGTGGTAAAGAACCGCTTGCCAATGCAGGAAACATAAAGAGACATAGGTTTGATCACTGGGTCATGAAGAGTCCCCTGGAAGAGGGCGTGACAACCCACTCCAGTATTCTTGCCTGAAGAATCCCATGGACAGCGGAGCCTGGTGGGCTACGGTCCATAGGGTCACAAAGAGTCAGATACGACTGAAGCTACTGAGCATGCACGCATACTCAGGGTAGGCAGAGAAAGTGGCATCCAGAGAGTTTCAACACACCAAGAAAATGTGGATTTGCCCCAGGCAAGTATCATAATTTTTGAGTAAAAGCTAATCATGATAGCTACTACTTGCTGGGCAGGAAAGATATGCACATGTTTCTCTATGCCGTGTCATGTAGCTCTTCCCACATCCCAAGACGGTAGATAGGATCATATCCCTATTTTAGAGATGAGGACACTGGCGTGTGACTCAGAGCAGTGATTCACATGCCTATACACTGGACTTGTGCTCAGGTGGTTTTCAGCTCACCTCTGAACTGCTGTTTGCTACAATGCTTTCTTTACAAATGCCTAAAACCAGTCATTGGAGTTGGTGTCTAATCCTAACACTCAGGGGGAAAAAGGCAATAAAATTGGCATTCACTTGTAGCTGTGATTGGCCAATCAATATTTTACAAAATATTCTCCCAGAACGATATAATTTGAGAACTGGAAATGTGACAAGAGAATTTAGTTGCAATCACTCAAAAAAAAAAAAAAAAAAGTAAGTATATCTTTGCCAAGATGCTTACATTGTTCAGCCAATGAAGAAGTAAGACTTAACAAATGGAAAAATAATTACGTTTGCCTAAAATTACATCTTTTGTGCACACCAGAGAGCTGACATGCGTTTCAATTATCCGCCACAGGAAGACAAACGGGTAAATCTACAAGGTCGCATTATGGAACGGTGGCACCAGAGAACACCTGATTGATCTGAATCTGGTTGAGATTTGCCTGAATGGATCTGAATAACGCGATTTCATTTCTTGCTTTTCCCTGGATGATTCTGGGATCTGCTAAAATGAGTGGACACAGAAGGCACTGCTCATTTCTGGATTTTCCAGAAACATTCAGATATTGAAAAACATTGCATTAATGAATGGTCTGTCTCACGGTTCTGCCTAACAACCCTACTAATGACCATGAAAGGCTGAACTGAGGTTCCTCCAGGCAGAACACCTGGCCCAGCTCCTCTCAGATGCCCTATGGGCCTCCATTTCCTCCTCGTCACGTGAGGAGAGTTGTCTGAATGGCTGCTGAGGTCCCTTCTGATTCTGAGAGCAGGAAAATCCAACAAATGGTTCGTTTTCTTAAAACAAAACAAAACAAAAATGGCCTGCAAATAGTGTGTCGGGGAAGATTACAGATTAAAAGGGACTTAAAGAGACACATCAGCCAAACGCAATGAGTGGACTTTGTGTGGACTCCCTGCTGCTGCTAGGTCGCTTCAGTCGTGTCCGACTCTGTGCGACCCCATAGACGGCAGCCCACCAGGCTCCCCCGTCCCTGGGAGTCTCCAGGCAAGAACACTGGAGTGGGTTGCCATTTCCTTCTCCAATGCGTGAAAGTGAAAAGTGAAAGTGAAGTCGCTCAGTTGTGTCAGACCCTCAGCGAACCCATGGACTGCAGCCTTCCAGGCTCCTCCGTCCACGGGATTTTCCAGGCAAGAGTACTGGAGTGGGTTGCCATTGCCTTCTCCGTTGGACTCCCTAACAAACCAATTATAGAGTTATTTTCAAGATAATTAGAGGAGCAACGTAGACTTGGAATAAGCATATTAAAACCTGTTAAATGTTTAAGGTACAATAATAGTATTGTGGTAATGTTTTAAAAAGTCCTTATCTAGTAGAAATGCATACTGTGATATTTATAGATTGAAATGAGATAATGTCTGGGAGCTGTTTTAAAATATTATAGCAAAAAATGGGGGGTGGGGGATGGGGCGAGTCAAGATAAACCAAGACTGGCAAAACAGAGAAAACAGTTGAAGCTGGGTGCTGAGTACATGAGGTTCACTGTGCTATTATCTCAACTTTAGAGCTGTTTGAAAATCTCTGTAATCAAAAGCTAAAACAATGCCAGACTCCTCAGAATACTGGCACTGACTTAACTGCCACTCCCCATACATTCATGCGCCTGAGTCATGTGGAAAGACTGAATAGCCCTGAGAAATTATGCAGTTGAGAAAAAATATTCTAAATAAGCTGAAACTAATGTTTTCACAGAGTATTTTCTATTGACTTTGCCTTCTCTTATCTGGAACATTGTACTTTCATTTCTTCTGACATATTTTATTGCATAAACACAACATCTCTGAATATAGAATTCATCAACTAGAAAGAATAAGCATCAAAAAAGCCTACCTTGAAATTGAGTAAATTTAATGGTCCCCATTCTCTCCCCGTTCCGGAATACAACTTGACCCTAAAAACAAAACAAACAAGAACAAAGAAGAAATGCCATATTAGCCCAAACACTAGTGATCTCAGCTGAAATTCATTAATTGTAGAATGCAATTATTACTGGAGAAAGAGCAGACTCCTGAGGAACCACAGATGCAAAATTAAACGAATTGTTTTTAGAATGGTTGTAACTTTATCTGGATAATACGAGGAGCACAAAATAACGAAACTAACACATGTATATTGAGGCCAAGATATGCACATCATTATCATCATGACTGTTTATTAGACACCCATGTGCCCTGAGTTATCCCAGGACAAGGTCTTCCAGGGTGGCTGGAAAGATGGAGGAAGAGATGTAGCCCTTGGAGCCTGGCCCTGGCTCTGCTCCCATGCCCCACCCATAAAGATGTGGGTCTTTGCTGAGGCTGTTTATCTGAAGGGTCAGAAGGGATACAGGAATACAGGGTCAGGCCTGTATTTCTTATTAAGGACAGAGAATGTTTCTGTAGGTTCTTCGTGAGTGGTGATGTCAGCCCCAATTATAACTGGGCTATGGGGCAGCACAAAATTAAGCTTCTTGAGCCAGAGAGACCTGACTAGTGTCACAGGCAGCTGAGCACCCCTCATTAGGGACCCCAGGAGCTAAAGACAAAAGTCTCTGCTGCATCTGCTTTGCTGGCTGATACCCGGCTTCCATATGCTGGGCTAAATAAGCCAGGAACATAAAGAGAGGGTGTGGTCTCTCTTTGTCTATTTATGGTCCACCTAAAATTCTGCAACCCTGCAAGGAAACTGACACAGGTTATATCAATGAGTGTTTATGACACACTTGAGTGGAAAGGGGGGATGATTCTAATTATACAGATCAAGAAACTGAGATTGAAGGAGGTTATGCCAAGGTCACTGCAAGTGAGGCTGCTGGATTCAAACCCGAGTTTGATTTTAAGGCCTGCGCAACTTTACACAGCATATTGTTTCTGATCCAGAAATAAATCTCTTCCATTCTTTCCATTAATGTGAAATTAAGAAAATGAATTGTCTTAAAGGTACACAGCTTTACAAGCACAGTTATGAGCTGGCATCATTCGGGAACAGCACAGACGATACCATGGATTCTACGCAATTCTCAAGAGAAAGTGACAGAAAGTACATGTCTTCCCATGGTGGAAATCCAAAGTCTGAGGCCCTGAAGCTTTTGGCACAAAGAGAATCACTCAACCTGTTGTCGCAATGAGACACGTTCTAAGGCTACTTTGACATCTTTTTGAAATCCTGAAGACAGCTGTGAGTAGTATCAGTTTGAAACTAACGCCCACCGAATTCTATATTCAGGTGACGGTAAGCAATTCCCTGGAGTGTGAAAACACTTCAGCGCAAGGTGAGACAGGAGCTGTGATTTTATTTCTAGGGATGATTGAAAAACATAGAACATCTTCCAAAGGATCACTTTTATGCAAATGGACCACTTTGCAAGGGTGGAAAAGAAGCAGATATTGTTCACAGGACATTTCTTTGTTTGGCAAGGGCGGACATCTAACTAATTCACCCATCTTCTGCCGAGCTTTGAAGAACTCCAAAGAGCTCTGGATATAAAATGTGGACAAATTCTGAAGAATCTTTATTAAATGAAAAAAGTATATCGAAAGGTATTCAATGTGTGGATGGAATAATACTGGAGTGAATACAGGACGAGAGTGAGAAAGAATTTCCTTTCACTTTTGGGTTTTTTTTCCTGTTTTCCTTTCTCCTTTACTTTTTAGATAAAACTAATTCGTTCATCTTGGAAGTAAGGTCTGTCATATTTTACTTTTCTCACAGTAACTATGTTTGTAAACAGGAGCTCCTCTCTCAATTTTTCAGGTAATGCAGTGGAAGGAGGCCAGCGTCCGAGTATCTCAAAGCTGGGTTCAGGGCCTCCTCGGGCAAGTCCTTGAGCACCTGAGTTATGGACCTAGCACAGCTTTTGGTCTTCAACAGGCATTCTGTAAATGCCGCTAGTAATTTTTATCTAACACACTTAATAGCAGAGAGCTGAAATAAAAAAAAGATTTCAAGCACCAAGAAGCTTTCCAACCTTTGGGAAGACATTTTCAACATCACATGATTTCAGCTGGCAAAGGGGTAAACTGTTGGGCCCTAAGCCACAGCTCAGAAACATCAGCCCCTAAGTGACTGAGCTCCCAAACCACGTGGGCCACTGTGTGTTCAATCAAAGGGAGAAAGCTCTGTGACCGTGCTAACTGAGAGTGATGTGGCCATGTGGGTGGGTAAGTGGCTATGTCGAGGGTCTGCACCAGAGAAGGGCAGTGAAGCCTGCCAAGCCCCTTTCTGAGGAAGATTCAACATGTGATTCTCTCTTAAGGTTGTGACCATGACATCTGCTGGGTTTGACAGTTGATGCCAACTCTGCAAACTTGACCACGGCTGACTGGATGGGGACCACTGTCCCAGCCAAGCCCACCTGGATAAGACTGGACATGAGTGAGGAAGGCCACAAGCCAGTCAGCTGATGCTGATGAAATTCTGCCTGATGGATGTCCTCCATGTGAGCAGGTGCTCAACTCACGACATTCCACAAATATTCACCTACTCCAGGCCGAGTCCTCTTTCAGGTGCTAATTTCTGCTCTCAGAGACCTTTACGTATGATGAGGACAGACAGGCAAAACATGTTCACCACTAAATGAATGAGGGCACATAAATACTGAAGAGTGCTGTGAAGGAAATCAAAAGGCAGTGTCTGGACGGTGGAGTGAGTCTGGTGGCTCAGTTGGTAAAGAATCTGCCTGCAGTGCAGGAGACCTGGGTTTGATCCCTGGGTCAAGAAGATCCCCTAGGGAAGGGAATGGTTATCCACTCCAGTATTCTTGCCGGAGAATGCCATGGACAGAGGAGCCTGGTGGGCTATAGTCCGTGGGGTTGCAAAGAGTCAGACTTGACTAAGCGACTAACACACTTTCAGGGAAGACCTCATTGAAGAGGGGACATAAGAGCTGAGGCCTGCACGGCAAGAGGCAGCTACTCCAGGCAAAGGGAAAGGCCAAAACAGAGGCCCTCAGGCGGGAAGGATCAGAAAGGGCCAGCAGGGGGAGCAAGGTAAGGTAGGCAGAGTCTGGGGGCCCCACCTGGGCTCTGGAGGGGATGCTAAGTGCAATGAACAGCCATGGGGGTGGGGAGCCTAAACAAAGAAGTGATATGATCTGATTTAAGATTTGAGACGATTGCTCTGGTTCTTGGAGAGAAAGTGGGGGAAGAGACATGGGAGGGAGGCGCAGGCATCTGGTCATCCAGGTGTGACGTGACAGTGACTTAGACTACGATGGTGGTCACGCTCTCCCTCTGACCAGTCCAGAGTGCATCACCAAGGTGCCTGAGCACTGTGGCCAGGCAGCAGACACTTCCCTTCTACTTCAGTCCTCTGGGAGGGGATGTGGAGAGCACCGTGGTGTGTGACCAGATGTCCTCAGGATACAGACATATTTCCCTAGCATCTTGGCTGCTGCCGGGTTGCTCGAAGGGTGACGATTAAGGTTAAGTCCCTCCCTGGGGGCAGCCTACGTCCACTGGTCAAAGTGAAGGCACACAGTGTTTGAGTCCCCTTGCTCAGGGCAGCTGTGAAGGACCATGGGCTCCAGAGGTCCGCCAGGGGTGGCTGAGGCCGGGACTGCTGCTGTGCCCAACTCAGCTCATCCTTCTCCCTGATTCTGCTTCCCTTCTTTGGTTTGTCCTGAGAGCCTCCCTGATAAACCTCCTGTATGTGAATCTCTGTCTCAGAGTCTGTTTCATGGGTAGCCTGGCTTAAGACATCTGCCATCAGAGGTCACTGGAACACTTTTTCACAAACCAAAGGAGCCTGAGAACTAACCAGTGGGAACAAAGGCAATGGGTTCCGAATCAAGCCCGCATGGCAACTAGACTCTGGTTTCATGGTGGCCTGGCATCTTAGCCAGGGAAGCCGGGCTGGCTTTGGTTTCTAAAATCCCAGCTTGATCAGGGATTATTTTCTGCTCTTCTCCCCACACGCGTATTCTTTATGTACATAGAAATGTTGAGACTCTCCTTAAGCTTTTGTTCTGTGTGGTCCAGGCTGTAACAGAGGATCATTCCATCGACCTGAGGCCAAACCACGTGATGCATTGCATTCCAAAGCAATGGTGTTCGGTAACTCGCTGGGGTAGGGGCTGGAATCTGTCGGCTCCCAGTCCACACTCACTCTACTATGTCCTCCTCTGTGTCACAGGGGCCCACAGCCCAGAAACCACACTTCCCAGAAGCCCCTGCCAGCTGGTGTCTATTTAGGTTCTGCTAATGAGAAGCATTCACAGGGGGTTAGAAAGTGTGCAGCAGAGAAAAGCTTTTTTAATTTTTTTTCCCTTCTTTGGTTGCAGCAGCAGGAGCTGAGTGACTGCAGGTGTCCAGGGCCCCAGCAGCTCCGCACTGTTAGTGTGTGTAGTGGGGCTCCAGCTAACTGCTCAGTAGCAGTGCTGAGGTCCCAGCGGCAACAGAAATTGCAGTGGCAGGAGCCTCAGAGGCCAGAGTGCTGGGGTCTCCATTATTTTATCTGCATTTCCCGTCTGCTCTGTGGCCACTTAAAGACTCCGTGGATGTTGGAATCCATTATCAATCAGCATGCAGCCAAGAAAACAGAAAGTACTTCAGGCATGTCAGAGGCAGTGGCAACACCAACCAGTCCACTTACTGCTCCTGCAGCCCAAGGGGCCTGGTCATTTTCTGTAAATACTTATCCTGGTGACAGTGCCTACCTGACTTGCTCCTCCATCCCTTCCAACAAAGTTGTAACCAGTTCCCCTTATTAAATCTCCCTCTGAAATGCCTGAAGTGCTTTCTGCTTTCTTGACTGCATGCTGATTGATAACGGATTCTAACTTCCAAAGGAGCTTATAAGAATGACCACAGAGCTGATTTGGAATGCAAATCAAATAATGGAGGTAAAACCCCAAGTGGATAGTTTATAAGGAATTCTCTTCTTCCTGAAAGAGATGTTGCACATGTCAAAGACAGCAATCTGTTTCATAAAAGCTGATCCAAACAGTTCATGTTGAATTGGGACATGTAAAGCTGAATTTTCTTTTTTAGAGGAATCTTCAGAACACATAGGATAACATATGGAAAAAAGACTTTAGTTTCTGCATTCACCAGACAAGAGTAAATTAGCCACCAGTGTGACCTTGAACAGTCATTGAATATTTCTGAACACGAATTCTCCTACTTGAAAAATAGGAAGAAAAATACTTCTCGGGATTGTCTGTGAGAGCTAAAGAAGACAATTATGAAAAAAGCAAAACCCGGAATTGCTGCACACAGAGATTAACTCTTATAATCCTCCAGATAATCTGAGTTTGCAAAATTCCACCATGATGTCAGTTGAGAATCCCCAGAAAAATCAGCAGACAGCAAAATGTACACTAAGGATTCCAGCAGTCAGTAGGATTCAGTGGCGCCCTCTTAGAAAAATTAATTTTGTTTTCACTGTTCATCTTTAATGTTTCACCACTAAGCATGAATGAAATTTATTCCAACAACAGTTTATGAATTGCACAGGCCAAGCCCTACATTGGACATTTTTTTTATCTCTTTCAATTTTACATTAAAGGGCAGGGACACCCTGCCTGGAAAATTATCTGACGTCAGGCTGGAGCTGAAGGCTACAGAGAGGGAAGACGTGCTTGGCTCAGCCTAATCTCAGGGAACTCTGGGCCCACTGAGGGACACAGTCTCAGCCGGACACACTGCATTTAGGGAAGGCGTCTGTCTTTAATATGACTTTAACTGCACTCTTGTCTCCGGGCAGTTGTGTTTGTCTTTGGGAGGTGTGAGCAAACATGATCAGCTGAGTGTTTGATTTATGCTGTGGGGAAACAAGATCTGCCCTGACATGCCTCACAGACAGCAAAATCTCTAAGGAGATGGAAGCTGAAGGGTGCTGGGGGACCCTGGCCAGCCCATCACTGTCTGTGTGGATGAGTCAAGACCACTGTAGGCTGTTCTGCTACAAGCCCTTTACCTAGGACAACACTGGTCTCAAATGAATAACGAGGACTTTGAGAAAATTTGAGGGTTATACTGCTGGTCAGATTTTCCTTAAAGAGTAGAGCTCCTCATCATGTAGGCTTGAAGAAGAAGGTGTTTTCTGTTTCCTAGGGGATGACAGGGCATAAAAGAGAAATACAGAGAAACTGGGTATATCTACTATTTTGCATACTATTTAAGATATTTTCTTACATAAAAATGCTTTTGATAGACCTAAGTCTTGAGGAAAATTTGATGTATCCATTGAGTCTTCAGCAGCTGGTTTGCAGTTAACTAAAAGGAAGGGCAGGATGGGAAGTGTGCCCTGTCCACTGCCATCCTTCTGCTGGTGCCATTAAAGGCAGGGGCATCCTTCTGAGGGGGCGTGATCAGATGGCCCATAGGGTTAAAGTGGTGTCCAGCCACAGAGGGAGTGGTGCTAGTGAAGTGGAGAACAATGGAGATCAAGAGAAGATGGCTGGCTGGATGGCCCCAGAGAGGTGGGACCAACTCTCTCTTTTCTTCCTGTAATGATACAAGAGTCAAGCTTATTTAGAATCACAAACTATCAGATATTAACAAGATATCCAAGAAATAAGGAAACACTAAAGTGAGACAGACGCATGATGAAATATTATGATACACGCATTCAATCAATCAGCACTGTTGAGCACCTCTATGTCAAACTTGTGCCAGGCAGGCACTGGATAAAGAGTGAGCAAAGTTCATGTGGTCCTAGAGTGCATGGAGCTTGCAGTCTGTGGGAGCTACAGACATTAAACAATAAATACACTGATAAATATATAATTACAAATTACAGTAAGTGATATAAAGGAACAGGGTAGTACAAGAGAGAACTGCAAGACCCCAATTAGACTGAGGATCAAGGAGGACTTCTGGAGAGATGGCATTTCAATTGAGACCTGAAGGAGTTAGCTCAGAGTGAAGGGAGAGTTTCCCCCTGGGAAGAGGAACTGCAAGTACAAAGGTCCCGAGGCAGGAAAGAGGTTGGGAAGTAGGAGGAGGTGAAACAGTGCCAGTGGAGCTGAGGGGAAGAAGAGCATGGAGTGGAGTGGCAAGGTGGTGGTTGTTCAGTCACTGAGCTATGTCCAGCTCTTTGTGACCCTATGGACTGCAGCACGCCAGGCTTCCCTGACCTTCACTATCTCCCAGAGTTTGCTCAGATTCATTCTCTGCCGCCCTCTTCTCCTTTTGCCCTCAATGTTTCCCAGCATCAGGGTCTCTTCCAATGAGTCAGCTCTTCACATCAGGTGGCCAAAGTATTGGAGCTTCAGCATCAATCCTTCCAAAGAATATTCAAGGTTGATTGTTCCTGGGTTGTGGGATTATGGCTTTTTTTGTCTTTTTACTTTTCAATGTTTTCCAATATCCTCTAATGAGCATGCATTATTTTAATAACAGGAAAACTTTATTGAAAGGCTATTATAAGGAGGCACATTTTTTACAGATAAAAATAGCAACATCATCACCAACAAAATAATACTTCCTCTTGGAATAGATTAAGTTTTACTGACAGCTTAGAGTTTTCCTGAATAAGAGCCAAGGATCTGTGCAAGCATAAGCACATTTCCCCCTCAACTTAGAAGAATGGAAAGAGCAATGAACAAGGAGTCTGAGAGGTAGATTTGGGCTGTGCTCTGCCATTTTCCAGAAAGGGAAGCTGGGGCAAGTCCCTTTTCATCTCTGTTCTCAGGTTTTTCTCTGCAGAACATACAGGGATAACAATCTTTAACTTATTTTTAGCTCTACTAAAACACTTGTTATGTTATCTAAGACTTTTTTCCTGGGGTTCTCCTTTATTAATTAATTCTCAGCAACAACCTCAATGGAATGAACTATGTATTATTATCATCTGCATTTTAAGGATAAGAAAACTGAGGGCCTGAGAAGAAAGTTGCCTAGGGCCACATCTAGAGGCAGTAGAACTGAGACTCACCCCACACATGTCTAACTTCAAGCTCAAGCTTCTAACCACATACTACCCTGCCTTCATTTCAAAAACTAGTCACTAGTCACTGATCAGAAAATTAGTCCTTTGTTGGGGTGAGAGTGAGTCCCAAGCAGCCTTGGGCTAGGGGGAAGGAGGAGGAGTGGAATAGGAGGTAGGTAGAAGGAGTCAAGAATGTGTTGGTAACTGTTAAACTGGCTTTTTGGGGTGGGGGCCGATCTGTAGTGTTTGCCAATTTCCATAGTGTAAATATTCCCACCAAGGCAGATTTCAAGCCATCAACTGTTAACAACTGGCTCTAGGCAGCCTGCAGGAGCTGGTTCCAGCACAGTGGCCTGGTCAGTTTTCTCAGGAATATGAAACTGAAGAGAAATTCAAAATGCCTAGTTTTTACTGGCTCAAGGGATGGACAAGAATATCTTCTTAAAGTGGGGCAGGGGGAAGGCTTCAAATCAGAGCGGGAAGAGCTAGAGGAGGGGCTGTCCCATTACTACTCTTGTCTCGCAGCATCCAAGCTGCCCTGGTCCACTGGGCTCTGTGTGGCTGAACCTGGGACTCTGTGAGCCATGTCTCCCAGCATCCTTGTCAGCTCTTCCAATAGCCAACCCTAGAGTGAGTGGAAACTGGAAGACACAGACAATACTGTACTGTACACTCGACACTTGCCAAAGGGGTAGATCTTAAGTGTTCTCATAACTAAAGAAGAAAAGAAAAAATACAGATAAGAAATCTGTGATGTGATGGCTATGTTAAGTACCTTGACTGTGGTGATCATTTTACAATGTAGTCATACATCAAATCATCAGATTGTACCCCTTAAATAGATATCATTCCTTTTGTCAGTTATAGTTCTATAAAGGGGAAAAAAAAAGGAAAACTACTTTGGCTGCTGTGTGGAAAATGGATGGTTACGATGGCAAGACTGGAGACAAGGAAGTCAGTTAGCAGCTGATGTGGAATCCAAGTGAGAGATGAGGGTGACGCAGACAGAGAAGAGTCGGGAAGGAGGTGGACTCCTTGGGGCCTAGCAGTGGCTGGGATGTGAGGCGTGAGGAAAGGCTTTTTAATTCGGTCACTTCTCACCAGCACAGCTGGAGCGGGGATCTGGCGGGGCCAGTGAGTGGGGTCCTTGCCCGGGTTCCTGGGTAACTGACCATGTAGCTCTAAATCCAAGAATCACGGAGCCTCCTCTAAGCTTTTTGCCCCCACCCTGAACCTCCCTTCTTTCCTGGTCATTTGCAGATGCAAGCATCCCCATGATTAGGAATATTTAATTTTGCTTTACTGTATGTTCTATTTTTGTTAAATAGATTAGTCTCCACAAGGAAAACCAAACTGCTGACCAGTCGACCTGAAAGTCTGAGACGTGCAGTTTGCAATCCGTTGGAATCTTCACTTTAAGCCAGGTGGGCTGCAGACTGGCCTGGGGGCCAGAGACAGAGTTCAAATGAGGCAGCTGGTACTGCAGCAGTCCAGGCAGACTGCCGGGGCTCAGGCTGCAGGAGGTAACCAAGCAGAAACAAGGGCACAGACTGGAGAAATAGTAAAGAAAAAATGGTCAGGACTTGGTGACTCAAGGACCAGTGTTTCAGAAAGGGTGTGGGGCTGGGAGGTAGGCTGCTGAGGTTCTAGCCTGGGACCCTCCACTTGATTTGGTTGTGATCTCTCCTATTATATAAAGAGATAAAATTTATATTATCTTAGAGCTGGGCTAAGAATTCCCCTTACAGAGGGAACATACTTGATGGAGAGAGGAATCTTGATTAGAAGAAAATGTAGAAGAATATCTTCAAAGCCTAAGGGCAAGGAAAAACTTCTCAAACAAAACTTTAAAAGGACAAATGATAAGGTAAAAAATTGATTAATTTGATTATATCAGAATTGAGTGTTTCTGTTAGACAAAGGCCCCTGAACAAAATCAATAATAGGCAGATGACAGAATGGAAGATTTTGTAAGGTCTACAATAAAGATGATATTAACATCCAGATTGGACACAGCTCCTGAAAATTAACACTACATACAAACAGCAAATCCATCAGAAAAATGGGCAAAGCATAAACAAGCAATTTACAAAAGAGGAAACTCAGAGCAAAGAGGTACATGAAAGGAGGCTCAATATCATTAGAAATCAAAATTAAATTGATGTCATTTTATACAAATGAAATGGCAAAAATTAGAAATACAGATCATGCAAGTGTTGGTGAGGACTTGATAATGACCTAGTGAGTCACTGGTAGGATGTCATAGGAGCTGATATTCTGACCAGCATCTGTCGCTGCTTAGTCCAATTAAGTGTCCACACACCCTCTGACCCAGGATTCCACGCTTGGGATACAGCCTTGAGAAGTTCTCATCCGGGACTCAGAAGAGTGCTAATTACACACATTATAGTGTGTGTGTGTTTGTGTGTGTGTGCACGTATGTGTCTGTGTGTGGGAGAGATGGAGGTGACCTGGGGAGAGTCATCAGCAACAAATTAGATACACAACAAGCAAAATGAATGGGTGCATATGACTTAATAAAAAAGTAAGAAGAAAAGAAAACATATAACAATACCACTTACATAAATTAAAAACACACACAATACACATTTTGCAAAACTACATACCAAAAAAAAGGTATACTTAGATTTATTAGAATGTCTGTTGTGGAGAAAGGAGGGTGGCAGTGGAGAATGGGGATAAAAAGGAATGAAAAAGTGCATGAAGAAATGAAACAGAGTTGGGCCAGTTCTCTGTATCTGAGGGAGGTTAAACAAAATAAAACAGAACCTAGACTTTGTCTTAAGGGCACTAGAAGCCAGCTGGAGTCAAAGAGGTCTGTGGTATGTTCATCTGAATGTTGTTCATTCAGTCACTCACTCATTCATCATGTACTGGGACCTTTCTCCCTTGGACCAGGCTTGCTGGGCTCTAGGGACTGTGCAGTGAACATATTCCTGGGCTCTGGTCCCACTTGTCAGGCTAAGCAAGGTCTGCTCTGGTATTAAATGGATCCAAGTTTGGGCTAACCAGGTGGTCCACAGGCCTGGGGATATTGCCATCTTCCCATTTCTTGGATTGCGGAGGAGGCAATGGCACCCCACTCCAGAACTCTTGCTTGGAAAATCCCATGGACGGAGGAGCCTGGTAGGCTGCAGTCCATGGGGTCACTACTAGTCGGACATGACTGAGTGACTTCACTTTCACTTTTCACTTTCACACATTGGAGAAGGAAATGGCAACCCACTCCAATGTTCTTGCCTGGAGAATCCCAGGGGCGGGGGAGCCTGGTGGGCTGCTGTCTTTGGGGTCGCACAGAGTCGGACACGACTGAAGCGACTTGGCAGCAGCAGCAGCATTTCTTGGATGAGGAAAACGAGGCTCAGTCAGGTGAGTCACATGCCCTGGGTCACTGCTGTGAGACGCAGACCTGGGGTGTGAGCTCAGGTCTGCAGAACTCTGAAACCTCCTACTTTCCCTCCTGCCCCAGTACAGTTCTGCCCTAAATGGGCTGTAGTCCCAGCCTCAGCTGCCTTAGCTTACTCACTCAAGGAAGGCCTGTGAAGGAGGCCTTCAAGGAGGAGGCATAAAAGACCCAGGCTGGAACCTTCCAGCTAAGTCACTCCTGAATTCCTGACTCACAGAAACTGTGTGAGATAATACAAGTTTATTGTTGCTTCAGGCAACTATATTTTGGGATAATTTGGTATGAAGTAATAGATAATAAATACAGGGTCACAGGAGGAAACAATTCACCCTGGATGGTTCAAAAGGGACTTTATTAAGGATCACTTACAGAGCGAGGGACAGATTAAAGGAGCAGACAAGGGAAGCTTATGTGCCTGTACACTAGCAAAGGCATGAGCTGTTATTTGAAGGCAAAGAAAGCGTGTCGGTGGAGCTTCATAAGATCGGGAGAACAGAGAAGACTCAGCCCTGGAGGGAAGGGCACAGCTATTTTAGGAGACGCAGCTCCAAAGTGGTGGTGGTGGTAGAGGGGCTGCACCCTGACCCCTCTTGCTCCTCCCGCTCTCCAATCTCCTGCCTATGTTCTCCACTGACCGAATTCAACCGGAAGCCCAAGGACAAGAGATCCTGGGTGATCTATGAAATCAGCCTCTCAGGGCACAGAGAACGGTAGAAAATGGGTCCGTGGGAGCGAAGAAAAAGAGAGAAAAACCAACAGAGGGATCTTCTAGACTCTACTCTCAGTCTTGAAGTTTTGTGAAGCTGACTCTATGCAGGGCTGGATCGCATGACTTCAGTTCAGTTCAGTTCAGTCGCTCAGTCACGTCTGACTCCTTGTAACCCCATGGACTGCAGCACACGAACTCCCTGAGTTTATTCACATGACTTAGCCCAAGCCAATGAGTACAGCCTATCCTCTAGCTACAGTGACTGGTTCAGGGATGGGCACATGACCCAAGATAGCCAATCAAGGCTAAGAGGGAGCTCCAGGGGTTTTGTTGGCACTTTGGGGGAAATGGGCTTCTCCACCCCCACCACCCCCAGACTTGGTGCTGTGATAATGGGAAGAAGAAGCAACTGGGCAGAGGCTGAGGATGGAGAGGAGAAAGCAGAGCCAGAGATGGAGAAATGACGATGCCTCATCCTAAACCT
Organism: Aepyceros melampus; assembly: GCA_006408695.1. NCBI lineage: Eukaryota > Metazoa > Chordata > Mammalia > Artiodactyla > Bovidae > Aepyceros > Aepyceros melampus. The sequence goes on from SJXQ01002742.1 coordinate 218,488, forward strand.
CACAGTTGTCTTCCGTTAAGTACAGCTTTCAATTACTTGCACCAGAAGAGTCCTGAATGAAACAGTCTCACCCATAGCTTTGATGATCTTCGTGGCCCCTCCCTGGGGTAGGCTGGGCAGAGATCATTAATTCCATTTTATAGATGAAGAAAATGAGGTTCAGTTCTCTTTATCACTTGGCATCCAGCTCGTTTAAATTCATAATTAAATTCACAATGCTAGCCTAGGTCTTTGCTATATATTTTGTCTTTACATTATATGGTTTTAGATTCCTGACTTCTGTTTCAGTGGCCTTGATGTATGTATGCCTATTATTGAGAGTGCTTCAAACTCTTTTTAAGTACATGGCACTCAATAGTAATTTTGATCAAACAAGCAAGCAAAACATGTAGATCTCTGCTGCTTTCCCTCTCCGTGCAGCTCTCTCCTCTCTACTGCTCTGCCTGCAAATTCCAGCCTCCTTGGACTCTAAATTTTCAACTCTCCTCAATGTGGAGAAGCGTCAACCAGGCTCTGTTTGCCTGCCCCATCTCTGCATGTTGTGGCCTGGAAACTCTCCAGGCAGTAGGCTGGGCAACAATGAAAGTCGTGCTCTTTGTGTCCCTTCTTGAGAGGTCACGCTCCTCTGTGATCTATAGTCCAATGTCAGAAAACTATTGTTTCACATCATCTGAATATTATTTTAGTTGCTTAAACATGCGTGCATGCATGCTAAGTTGCTTCAATTGTGTCCGACTCTTGGCGACACTATGGACTCTGCTGTCCGTGGGATTCTCTAGGCAAGAATACTGGAGTGGTTTGCCATGCCCTCCTCCAGGCGGTCTTCTCAACCCAGGGATTGAACCTGTGTCTCTTATGTCTACCTGCACTGGCAGGCGGGTTCTTTACCACTAGCACCATCTGGGAAGCCCAATTGCTTAATGCAGGAGAGTCTATCCAGCCCTTGGATATTACTTCTCTATCTTGACCAGAAGTAGAAGCTCCCCTCCCACCGATCCAAGTGCTCCAGACACACTCCCCTTAGACTCTTGCACCGGCTGCCCATTGCCTGGATCACTCTTACTCCAGTCATTGCACGTTTCGCTCTCTTACTTCCTTCAAGTCTTTTCTCGTATGTTACCTTCCCAGTGAGGCCTGCTCTCGCCATCCTGCTCCCCTCCCCCTCCACTGGTGGCATTTCCAATCCTCCTTCCTCCTGCATGTTTCTTTTTTCTTTTTGTTTTCTTTTTCTTTTTGAATAGCAAGCGTGCCTTCTAACCGACTATATAATTTACCCATTTACTGTGTCCATATGGACCGCCTCTGTGCGCTAGACTGTAAGCTCTCTGAAGGGTCTCTGTTCACTGGCTCACTGCTATACCCCTAGCTCCCAACACAGTAGCTGGCCCAGCGTAAGTTCTCAAGAATGATTCATTAAATGAATAAATGATTGAAAAGATGATAGAAAAAAACAACCCATGAGCACTGTCATTAAGGTTAAACATTATGATGTCCATGGGGGAGAGCATGGTTAAACATGGTTAAACATTATGATGTCCTTCCGTGTGAAGAACAGGCTGAGGAGAAACAGCTGGGAATGCAGGTTAGAGCCTGGGGTGGGGGGTGGGACTCCTAAATTGCCAGTCTGTATCCTGTAGGCAGTGGAGGTGGGGGGGGCATGGAAGCTCTTAATAAGTAATAACATGGTCATAGGTTATTCAGGAAGAATAATGTGCTGAGTGCACAAGCGAGAGCCAGAATAAATGAGTGGCAAAGGGGAGAGGGAAGAGAGGCAGTACTTGGGATTTCAGAGTCAGCAGAGACTGGCAAGTGGAGGGGGGAATGGAGATGACGCCTGGAGACACTTCTCTAGAAACATGGCTGGCGCACTAGTGCAAACTCGGGTCCAGAGGATTCCGCGGAGGGAGGTGGGGGGGTGCACGATGAACCTGGGCACTGGAGGTGGCTGACAGCGTGCCTGAAACCTGGCCCCATCCTTCCCACCGTGTGAGTGTGGGCAGGCTACACAGGCTCTTGAACGCTGGTTTCCTCCTCTATGAAACAGTACTAATCACATCTCCCTCACAGGCAGGGCTTGCTCCCTGGACATTCAGTACCTTGGGGATTTAGTAAATTTTGGTTCCTGTTTTGAAAACCTTTTGTCTCACACTATTTCAGCATCACAAGCAGCCTGAGAGATCTGAGAGGCCCTTCTCTGGTCATGTCAGACAAACGTCCCCCACCCTATAGATGAGCTGAGGCTCAGAACTCATCCCAAGCTGAGGTCCACAGCTGTCCAGTGGAGGGGACGTCTGATGAATCCCACTGCTATTATGGTTGCTGCTACTCATAAAAACAGGTAGGAAGCAAGAGCCCAGGGAGGAGAGCCAAGCTGGACATCTGCTCCAAATCTCATTTCTGTCGGGGTGGGGTGGGGGAAACAGGACTCACTTCCATTACACTGGAGTTCAGAACCTCAGGATACTCTGTTCACGAGAGACTTTAATTCCCAGGACAGCTGTCTAGTGTCTAAGGCCATTAAACATGGATTACTGAGGCAGCTCTTTATAAGCTAGTTGATAGGATGACTAGATTTGAGGACAAACAGGGAATTTTTTTGTACATCTCAGAAAGCACTGTAGAGCCTGCACATACTGCAGGGACCCTGCCAAACTACTGAAGGGGAATTGACAGTGGTTATGGGGATTAGCTATCACTACATATGGCTTCCCAAAGATCCTGTGTGCTGAACAGAGAATCTCGGTCACTGTTTTATCACATACTGTGGGCGTGTAATAATATACACATGTATACGAGCATGTATAAGATACATACATACACATATACAAAGTCCTGCGCTCTTCATCCATGTACACTAAGAGGCTACAAGAGCTGATCAGTCACAATTAGGAATTAACTGCATACATCCTAGGCCCTCCAGACCTCATTAGCCCTCCAAAAGACTTTTTCAAGCTAGCCTATACCCTGTGTTAGCGTGTGTAACACTCTATGTAATTTTTATTATACATATTCAAGATGAAATTGCATAATATGCCCTCAGTTAACTAGACTCCAACTAGTGGGAATCAACTCAGCAGAGGCTGGCATGGAGGAGAAAGTACATGGAGTCAGTTCTTCTAGGCCCAGAAAATTGAGGCCCACACCAGGGCCAGACACGCTGAAGGTCTCTGACATTTGCTCCCACCCTTTCTCCCCTATCTGCCCCACTCTTTTTGAAATTGAATCACCAAGCAATATATTATAAACAATCTATGCCATTAGATATTTTTCCATAACAACTATTTTTAGTGGCTGCCAACAATTCTGCTGGAAAGATGTGTCACAGTTTATTTAGCTAAGCCCAACCACTGGGCATTTAGGTTATTTCCAGGGTTTCCTCTGCCCCTATGTAACAAACCATGTTGTCACGAGCACTCCAACTGGCTGTGTCTTTTCTCATGTCACGATTGCTTCCTGAGCAAAATACTTCCTTTTCTAGAAGTATAGTATTTTAGGTCTAAGGTGATATAGTACTCCTCACACAGGGATGGAAAAGTCTGGCTGCTTTTTTCTAGAAAACATTTTCTTCCCTGCTCCAATTATCTCTGATTTTTCAAACCCAACCTGTCCTTTGAAGTCAAGCCCAACTGTCTAGACTAAAAGTCTAGGCCACTGGCCCAGGGGCTCCTTTAATATTTAAACCAATAGGATATGAGTCACGTATGTCACTTAAAAGACTTCGGTAACCAAAACTAGTTCCTCACAATAATCAAGCTTTGTTTCTGCAGCATTAGGAGGGGCGATGGCACCATCCCGTTTCCCCTGGGACACCATGCAAATTATCAGCTTCTCTAGTGTTAAAATGTACAGAATCTCATAGAGTCTGTACATGATTTTTTTTTAAATTTACTGCAATAATCTTCACAGTGTATATAATTTGAGAACCATTCAGTTCACAACAGGAAGCAACTGCATGAGGAGTACATACCTGATTGTCCCCTCTTTTCTACCATAACTGGTCAATAACCTTGCCCTGTGGTTTTTCTCCTGACACGTGCCTTGAATCCACCTGCCTCTCTGTGTACTCTGCTGCTGTGGTTGGTACCGCATCCCTGCAGTTGCTCTTGTTTCCTTCTCCACTGTTCCTTCCCACTGCAGCCAGGGGAAGCGTCTTAAGAACAGCAACCAGGTTCCTGCTGATCTTGGGATAACAGGCACGACATGACCTGTCCTCTACCTACTTATCTCCCCCACACCCAGGCTCATCCCATCCCACCCTCAGCTCCAGTTACATGGGCTTTCTGTTGCTTTCTCAAAGGTGCACCCACCCCAAGGCCTTTGCACGGATTCTCCCCTTTTCCAGGAATAGCCCTCCAACCATTTTGTAAAGATCTGAGACTTTTTTGAGGTTATCACTGCGAAGGTGGAGGGACAGCATGCAAGCCTAGGTCCAGGGACTCCATGTCCAGTGCTCGTTCTGCCACTGCTAGCTTCCTCTCCCAGCAAGCTAAACAAGCACCCAAATGAAAGAGTGTCACTTCAGTTTTGCCTGGCATTTCTCTCAAATGCTTTCAGAATCATTTTTGCAACTGAAACATCTCTCAAAGAAAGAAAACTAGTGCATCACAGTAATCAAGTCTGTCATAGAGGATGTGTGATGATGTTTGAAAATATAATCCTATGAACATCGGAACTGACAACTCTGAAACATCTCTAGGCTAAATCTGCTAATAACAGTCTTTAGCATTCAGAATGGCACTCACATGGGTTTGGTGTGATACATTTCACAGCAGAAATGCCCTAACAAGGAGCTTCCTCAAAGAGTAACCGGGTAGAGGACAGATTTTAATGAGGCCCAGTCCTTGAAAGGGTGAAGTGTGAGTGAAGAAGAAAGACCTGAGATGAAACATGGATTTCTGTGTGAGTCCGATGACAAGTGGGACCTCACATCAGAAAATGTGGCAAACACTTTCTAGAGAGGTCAGGACTTGTACAGAAAAGGAGTCAAGACATCAGGGCTATCACCTCTGAAAATCCTCCTGGAAAAAAATGTGCTTTGATTAGAATGAAGCAGACACATATGAACTGCCAATGCCTCTTCTAAGCCTGCTGTTCACTCATTCACTCCTTCTCACCCACTTATCCACCCATCAACTTATCCACTCATTCATCTATGTCTATCCACCCACCTGCTCATCTACCCACCTATCACCTACCCATTTATCAATCCATCTGTCCACCTACCCACATGTCTATTCATTCAGTCACCTACACATTCATCCATTAATCCATCTACTGATCTTGCTCCCTCTTTCTCCAGCACCCATTCATCTACATCTACTCGCCTACCCACGTATCCATCCATCCACTCGCTTATCCACTTGGCCATCCAACTATCTGCTCATCTGCCCAGTCCTCTCACCCGTCCAACTGGCTAGCCAGTCTTTCCTGTTGCCTACTATGCATTCAGCCCTGAGGAGATGCTGAAAGAGGCTGGAGACAGAAGTAGTCATAAAAATGATGTATTTGTTCCTTTACCGTCAGCTGGAACTCAAATACAAGCCAAACTGTGGACCTGAGAACAGAGGTGAACCTCAGACAGACCGCACCCTCTAGGAGTGGGTAGTAGAAGCCTCTGCTGTGAAGCTAACCAACTACTTGGGAATCAAAATGACGGCATAGCAGGGACTGATGTGAGGATTTCCACATCATGCTGCTTGGGTTCCAGGGCCATGTTTCAATGGACACCACAGGCAGCTCCACCTGAAGCAGCTTGGCTCCTGCCTGTTTGATGGACACCCACCCCTGAACAAACACATTTGATTACTAATACCACACGGATGTGGTGAAAGGGGATCAAAGAAAAAAGGCTGTTAACCCTACCACCAAAAACTCGTGTGTACAAGCACAGCACTATTTGCTGCGTTGATAACTGTACAAAAATAAACTGCTGGTCAATCTCCTTCTTGTTCTCTCTCTCATTCTCTTTCCTACTCTTTCAAGGTGTATTTCTTAACCTTTTAAGAGGATGACCATATAGTGCCTTTCAAGACAAAGTGACGATAAAGCAATAAGGGGGTCACTATTTCTAAAACCTTCATCATACGTGTGCCACCTTCACAATTTTCAGCCATCTGTGCTTTTATTAACTATCTGCCTTTTAAAAAAAAACTAAAAGAGAAAAAGAAAACATTATCTCACTACCTTAAATACCAGCTATGCTTTTACAGTACACATTAAAATCCAACAGAGCTATTAAAATAGAGTATAGGTCCTCAAAAAACTAAAAATAGAAAAATTACCATATGATTGGGCAATTCCATGGCTGGGTATATACCATAAGAAAATGAAAGCAGTAATCCAAAAATACACATGCACCCCAATGTTCATAGCAGCACGATTTGCAATAGCCAAGATAGATATGGAAGCAACCTAACTGATCAACAGACGAATGGATACGGAAAGTGTGATATAATACAAATATATAAGCATATGATTATATATATACACAGACACATATAATGGAATATTATTACTCATCCATTAAAAAAGGAAATTCCACCATCTGCAACAACATGGAGGGATCTAGAGGGCATTCTGCTCAGTGAAATAAGTCAGACAAATACACTGTGTTGTTACTTATATGTGGAATCTAGAAAATAAATGAATGAATATAACAAAACAGAAACAGACTCACAGATACAAAGAATAAGCAAGTGGTTACAAGTGGGAAAAGGGAAGCAGGGAGAAGCAAGATAAAGGTCGGGGATTAAAAGGTAGAAACTAATATGTATAAAGTAAATTGGAATCAAGATTGCCGGGAGAAATATCAATAACCTCAGATATGCAGATGACACCATCCTTATGGCAGAAAGTGATGAAGAACTAAGGAGCCTCTTGATGAAGGTGAAAGAGGAGAGTGGAAAAGTTGGCTTAAAGCTCAACATTCAGAAAACTAAGATCATGGCATCCAGTCCCATCACTTCATGGCAAATAGATGGGGAAACAGTGGAAACAGTCTCTGACTTTATTTTTCTGGGCTCCAAAATCACTGCAGATGGTGATTGCAGCCATGAAATTAAAAGATGCTTACTCCTTGGAAGTAAAGTTATGACCAACCTAGACAGCATATTGAAAAGCAGAGACATTACTTTGTCAACAAAGGTCCGTCTAATCAAGGCTATGGTTTTTCCAGTGGTCATGTATGGATGTGAGAGTTGGACTGTGAAGAAAGCTGAGCGCCGAAGAATTGATGCTTTTGAACTGTGGTGTTGGAGAAGACTCTTGAGAGTCCCTTGGACTGCAAGGAGATCCAACCAGTCCATCCTAAAGACATCGGTCCTGAATATTCATTGGAAGGACTGGTGCTGAAGTTGAAACTCCAATACTTTGGCCACCTGATACGAAGAGCTGACTCATTTGAAAAGACCCTGATGCTGAGAGGGATTGGGGGTAGGAGGAGAAGGCGATGACAGAGGATGAGATGGCTGGATGGCTCACTGACTCAATGGACATGGGTTTGAGTGAACTCTGGGAGTTGGTGATGGACAGGGAGGCCTGGCGTGCTGCAGTTCATGGGGTCACAAAGAGTCAGACACAACTGAACGACTGAAATGAACTGAACTGAAATGAGATATTAGGATACACTGTGTAATACAGGGAAATATAGTCATTATTTTATATATAATAATTTTAAATGGAGCATGATCTGTAAAAATATTGAATCACTATATTGTACACTTGAAACTAATATAATATTGTCAATCAATTATACTGAATGTTTTTTTTTTTAAAAGAGTAGAGGCTTGGGTACTGGCTAAGATCATCGCCTCCCCCACCTCTGAGGCACTGTCAAGGGACCTGCCACCAAGGCAACCACCCTCGAGTCCTTCTCAGGGCCCTGATCAGGCTAAGCTGAAATGATGGTTTGGGCCAGATTCCCAATTAAGCCTTTGCTTCATCTTTACTCGTGAAGAAATTTGTTTGCTGAGTTTTAAATAGAAAAGAATGGATAACAAAGTCTTCCAAAGAGCAAATTTCAAAAAATAAAGTAACATTAAGTATAATTTTAATGTTAATGTAAATGTTAAATGAGGAGCAATGATATTGGGCTTATATGTAAAATCTCCTTTGAAAAACAAGTTTGAAAAGCAGTGGAATAGACTGGTAAATCGCTCTACATGCAATGAACATGAATACCCATAAATCACACCTTTAGGACTGTGTGTGTGTGTGTGTGTGTGTGTATGACTGTGCTATTGTGTCTATGAATATGAGAATGTGAGTTACCAAAGATGGCAAGAGCTGCAAGAGTGCAACCGAAGTAGTGATATGGGGATCCATTAACCCCAATATCTCCTGGAAAATTAATTGCCGGTGTTTGAGGGTCTAGAGGACTGTGTGTCATTGGTATCCAAACGGATCCTTGCTCGTTATCCTTGTACTAATTTAGCACTTACTATGGCCCAGGCATTCTACCTGTCTAAACCTCTTTAATCCCCACAACCCAGGACTTCCCGGTGGTCCAGTGGTTGAGACTTCACTTTCCAATGTAGGGGTTGCAGGTTTGATACCTGGTTGGGGAGCTAAGATCACACATGCTTCATGGCCCAAAAACCAAAACAAACCCTTCCCCCCAAACCCCAGAAATTCAATAAAGACTTTTAAAATGGTCCGCATCAAATTAAAAAAAAATCCCCATAACCCTTGAAGGTAGGCCCTATTGAGAGTCTCCACGAGGCCACTACCATGGGGCAGTGCCTTGCCTAGGGACACATCTCTCTGGGCCCAGCCACGGCCAGTGACTGACAAGAAGATCCAAAGGCTCAGGGCTCGAGCCTCACTCTAGACAGCGGTGAGGGCCATCCCAGCTCCAGGACTCCCTAGGATTGGCTGCAGCCTCAGTTGCAAACTTCAGATCAACTTCTTGCTCTGCCCAATCCTGCCACCCTCACTTCCTTACAGTATATTTCCTAAGCTCATTCTCCCACAGACCTTCTACATGTAAGACTCTGTCCCCGAGTCTGTTTATAGAAAGTCCAAACTAAGGTGTTATCCCATTTTAGAGATGTGAACCTAGGAAGTCTGTCTCCAGAGACCCTGCTCTTAAGCATTTCATACTATTGCCTCTTAAGGAGGACAAAAGTGGGCGCCTCCCCACATCCAGTCCTTTCCGTACTTTACCCCCACCTCCACTCCCTGCTCCACAATCTACATTGCTCTGTTTAGACTCTAGGTCTCTTTTATTGTCATTTAGTTGCTAAGTCATGTCTGACTCTTTTGTGACCCCATGGACTATAGCCAGCCAGGCTCCTCTGTCCATGGGATTTTCCAGACAAGAATACTGGTGTGGGTTGCCATTTCCTTCTGCAGGGGATCTTCCCGACCCAAGGATCGAACCCATGCCTCCTGCATTGGCAGGTAGATTCTTTACCACTGAGCCACCTGGGAAGCCCCCAGGTCTCTACTCTTTAAAAATTAATAAAATTTCACTAAAAATTGTCATCAGGAGGCCAGAAGGGGGAGCTCTCACACACAAATACTCATATTATTCACTTTCTCACCATACATCCCAACAGGAAGAGACATACCTTGTATCTCTGGCAGAAAGCCACCCTAGCTTACTATCACCAGCAGGAAAGAAGCTTTATCCTTGCCTGGCAACAGGTCTGTCAACAAGAGACTGTCACAACTCAGCCAATAAAAAGCCATTATAATTCGAACTCCCCATTTCCTTCAATGGACTTTTGTTTATAGTAGCTCCTTTCCAACTTCTCCTTCTCTATAAGAGTTTCCTCTCCCATGCTGAACTGGACTTACATGTGGTTTGCCATGGTTACATGTCCTGAAATGCAATTCTTTGTTGCTCCTATATAAACCCCTTTTACTGGTAACGGGATTCTTTATTGTTTTAGGATAACATTACCAAACACTGGTTTAAGCAAGAATTCTAGAAAGCTTGAATTCCACTGAAAAAGAAGAAAGGGGGTGAAATGGTATTCCATAAGAAAAGGAATCTTTCCAGCTTCTTTCACCCTCTTCCCACAGGGCTGGCCATTAGCTTGGCAGGCACAGAGGCTTACATCCAAGTGTCTGTGAGTAACCCCTGCTCAAGTACACACAGGCTGAGCTGGCATCCATTAGCGTTCAAAGCTTGTCAGCTGAAATTTATGTCAGCTGTCTTCCCCTGATCATAGACGACTTCCCTCCTGCTTAGCAAGCTCACAGGCTAACACACCTTGACACACACTGGGGGGCATTCTGATCTGATGCAGAGAGAAATGCATGGGGTGTATTAGTATTACAGACCTCTTCAGATTTGTTTCCCATACAGGATCTGGGTATATCTTTATCTAAAGATTTTCCTTAATAGTGGGGATACCACTAATGTCTAACTATATTACTTACTTTAAAATGTTTGCTTACTATTTATATTCTCAACATTTTAAAATGTACATTCTTAGGTTTCTATTGGAAAATCAACCAAACTTTTGCTGGGCTAATAACTGTTTGGTTGTGAAAGGTTGTTGTTGAATCACGATGCCAGGATTCTTGGCCTCCGGGAAGAATTCAATCCAGGGCCAGAGACGAGGCTTGATCGCTCGGAGCTTTTGTGTAATAAAGTTTTATTAAAGTATAAAAGAGATAGAGAAAGCTTCTGACATAGGCATCAGAAGGGGGCAGAAAGAGTACTCCCGTGCTAGCCTTCAGCTGGATGTTTTAGTCACCAGCAGTCTGTTAATGAAAGAAAGGAATGTCTCACAACTTAGAATGGCACCAGGCCCCTCACCCATAAGATGTATTTTGGGATAACCTTGGCTCCAAATGGTTTATCTTGGGCCATAAAATGATTAACTTGAATCTTGAAGAAGGGCAGCTCACCGTACAAAAAGTTTCATTTACATAGATTAGAGGAACAATATCAGAGTATAACATACTGGTTTATCAAGTAGGTTGTGATTCATGGGGTCACAAAGAGTCGGACACGACTGCGCGACTGAACTGAACTGAACTCTGAGCCCAAAAGGTGGAACCAACTTGAAGACAGAGTTTGGGGTGGATGCATAGTACATTAGCATAGCTTAAGATAAACATTTCCATAAGAAAAAGGCATTGGTTAACTTCAGGTGAAATCAGATGTCATTATGGCAACACAGAATTTTAAGAGAAACCTCCTTTTAAATTTGTATAGAGAAGGAAAAAATACGGCTAGTTTGTTTCCTCCTGCCGCTTAAGAGAGATAAAATGTCTGACACTTGCAGGCTGTTTCCTCCGTTTGGAGACCCCTGGCCTTATTGCCTGTTACCCTCTCAGTTGGACATAGCTTGCAAATACTATAATTTCCCTTTAAAATGAGTTAGCAAATCACTTATGATATCTTGACAAACACTTGAAAATAAATAATAAATATCCCCGTAACAAATCATAGCTTTAAAATGATCACACCTAATGGGGGAGTCATTGTTCAACGAGGACAGAATTTCTGTTTGGAAAAAGGAAAGCATTTTGGAGACGGACGTGGTGATGGTTTCACAACAGATATGTTCAGGGTCACTGAATTATATACTTACAAATGGTTAAAATGTAAGTTTTATGTTACATACATTTGATTATAATTTTTAAAAAAGGAGAGATGAGGTAAAGAGATTGAGAACCATTGCCATAGAAGAAGATTTATAATGTGAGGGATCAAAACAAATGGTTGGAAAGAATTAAAAAAAAAAAAAAGATATCTGAGTGTGAAGTGTAAGTGCTTACAGGACCCCGCAGGTCTGTCTGAATGATGAAGTTATGGTGACTTCAATTTTCTCTTTGGTGCTTGTCTTGTGCTGTTTACATTTTCTGTAATGGAAATGTGATATTTCAGTAATCAGATAAAGAAATAAATGTGTATGCGTGTATAAATGTAAATACATATGAACAAGAGGGTAGTAAAATACCCTCCTTCTCCCCAATCAGGGACGCAGTGAGTAAAAGGCAAGATGCTGCTTCTAGGATGATCTGGCCAAACTGAGACGTGTAGAACATCCCCCAGATAGCAGCAGCTGGGTATCAAGGAGGATCACCCACCTAAAAATCAAAGACCACAGTTTTGGCTTCAGCCTTGCCTCTTACTTATAAAGAAAGCTGAGCACCAGAGAATTGATGCTTTTGAACTGTGGTGTTGGAGAAGACTCTTGAGAGTCCCTTGGACAGCAAGGAGATCCAACTAGTCTATCCTAAAGGAAATCAGTCCTGAATGTTCATTGGAAGGGCTGATGCTGAAGCTGAAACTCCAATATTATGGCCACCCAGCTCCTCTCTCACAAGCTTTGTGATCCTGGGTAAACTAACCTCTCAGTCTTCTTGCCTGAAACATGCTGATAATAACAGTCTATAACATCTCCACTGTGTGGGGTTGTACTGAATATTAGTTTGGTAGGGCTGCCTTAACAAAATACCCAGACTGGGTGATTTAAAAGAAATTTCTTGTTTCACAGTTCCAGAGGCCAGAGGCCCAAGACGAAGGTGTCAGCAGGGCTGGTTCCTTCCGAGAGCCGTGAGGGAGACTCAGCTCCCCAGCTATCGGTAGCTTGCTGGCAGTCGTTGGCATTTCTTAGCTTACGGAGCACTGCTCCATCTTCTCGTGGGGTTCTTCCCCGTGGGTATGTCTGTCTCCAAATTCCCACTTTCTATAAGGACACTATTTGCACTGGATTATCCTACTCCAGTATGACCTCATCTTGACTAATTACATCTGTAAGGACCTGATTTCCCAATAAGATCACATTCTGAGGCACTTTTCATTAGAGTTCAACACATGGATTCTTGCTGTTGTTCACTCGCTAAGTTGTGTCCAACCCTTTATGACCCGCATGGACTGCAGTACACTATGCTTCCCTGTCCTTCACTATCTCCCAGAGTTTACTCAAGCTGAGGTCCATTGAGTCAGTGATGCCATCCAACCATCTCATTTTCTGTCGCTCCCTTCTCCTCTTGCCCTCAATCTTTCCCAACGTCAGGGGCTTTTCCAAAGAGCCGGCTCTTTGCATCAGGTGGCCAAAATATTGGAGATTCAGCATCAGTCCTTCCAATGAATGTTCAAGGTTGATTTCTTGTAGGATTGACCGGTTTGATATCCTTGCAGTCCAAGGAACTCTCAAGAGTCTTCTCCAGCACCACATTTTGAAATCATCAACTCTTCATACTCAGCCTTGTTTGTGAAAGTGGTCCAAATCTCACATCTATACATGACTACTGGAAAAACCATAGCTTTGACTATATGGATCTTTGTCAGCACAGTGATGTTTCTGCTTTTTAATACACTGTCTAGGTTTGTCATAGCTCTTCTTCCAAGCTCATAACAGGGGTTATTATAAGAACGAAATGAGATACTACATTTAAGGGCCTAGCAGATTACCCAGCATATAGTGAGCACTCAGCACTGTTAGCCATTCCTATCATCGTGACATCAGTTATTACAGCAATGTTAGTATAAGCACCATGTCACTGAACCTTCCCTTAGTCTGTTTCTTGCAGGGACCTGAACCGAATCTGTACATAGGGCTTCTGCTGAAGTTCTCCTAAGATGGTACACTCCCCCACACTGCTTCTCACAAGGAAACAGCTATTTTTGCCCTGACTTGAGGAGTCAAACCTTCAAGCTTTGGAAGGCTAGGCATCAATTCAAACAAATTGCTAAACCACATTATTTTGATCTTTCAAATTTAGCTGACAGCAGAAGGAGTAGGTTTCTTTCCTGTGCTGTGCATTATCTGCAGTCATTTGTAATTGTGTTTAAATAAACGGGGGGAGAGCAGCCAAGCAGCACCCCAGAACAGATCTGAAGACACCTGCATTTAGAATCAGAAGCCCTGGGATGTGGATCTGAGAGAGGTTCACTAGCAGTGCACCATGGGACCCAAGCAGAGCTACTTTGCCTTGCTGAGCTACAATTTCCTAATTCATTCAGTCAGCAAACGTGTTTCCGAGAGAAAAAGCCAGTATTACACAGGGATGCAGAGAGGATTACAGGCCCCAGTGCCAGGTAGGGGCTCAGAGGCTCACTGTCCAGTGGGAAAGGTCAGATGGACACACAAATAACCCAGTGCAGTGTGGGGACCTCAATACCCTCTCCTATTAACATGGGGAGAGTGGTTCTTGCTCTCCTCCCGAGCATCTACTATGGCTGTTTGGACAGTGAGTTCCTTGCAGGGCAAGCCCTTTATCTTACTCTTCCTCTTCCTGCCTGGCCCGGGCCTGGCTGATAGGGTGTGCTGGGAATGCTAGTTGAGTTAATAGAACACCTAACTGGTTAAGAACATGGGCTTCTGAGTCAGCCAGACTGGTCAGCTTTGAATGCAGTGACACTGGCTATTTGTAAGATGCGCAGTAAATCATTTATCTTTGCTCAGTCTGCTCAGCCTTTTTTTTTTTTTTTTTAATAATGATATGGTTGCTAATTAGCTAAATCATTCACTCATTTAATAGATATTTAGTAGGCATCGACTATGTCCTAGGTACCCAGTTTCAAGTCTCAGAGATATGGCAGAAAGTGAAACAGACAATGAATAAGGAAAAAAGCGTGCACATGAAGTCAGGTAACTACTGTGAAGAAGAACGAAAGGGAAGGGACTGCAATTTTGAGCAGGGTGCCAGGGAAGCCCGTGTGATGTGTGGACAAAGATGTGACATCGGTTAGAGAGGCAGATGCGGCTCACTGGGAGGAGCACTCCCAGCACTGGGAATTACACCTCTCCTGCTGGTGGCTGTCTTCAACATCACATTCAGTAACATGGGTACAGTGCTCAGGATGCTGCCTGGGAGGCAGTAGAAGCTCATTAATTGAGAGCTATTATTAGCATGATGTTAATAAATATAATTGTATTGAGGAAAGAAGGAGACAGAGACTATAAATGTACCCTGTGCACAGGGCAGTCACATCGAGGATTATTGTAATAGTTGTTGTTTATTACTCGCAATTAATTACCTCCAGGAAATGCTCCTGACAGTCTGAAGTTACAGAGGGCCCAAGAGCCACTCCCTCCCTCCTCAGGCTCTGGGATTTGAGTCCTAGTGAAATGCTGATGGGGAAGACTCGGGAAGGGGTAAAGGCTCGGTTTCTCTCCTGCCTCACAGAGGAAACAGTGAGAGCCCTTCATGCCCATCCCCACACATACATGTGTCAGGGAGATTTCCACAACCTGTGTGAAACAGTGACACCAGATGTCACAGCAGTAATTTGGGAATCACTATCAGCAGATTCAAGAACTATAAGGTAAGGTCAAGTCACTCAGTCGTGTCCGACTCTTTGCGACCCCGTGGACTGTAACCTACTAGGCTTCTCTGTCCACGGGATTCTCCAGGCAAGAATACTGGAGTGGATTGCCATTTCCTTCTCCAGGGAATCTTCCCGACCCAGGGATCAAACCCGGGTCTCCCGCATTGGGGGCAGACGCTTTAACCTCTGAGCCACCAGGAACTATATAGTCAAGAACTATAGACCCTGTTAATACTTCTGTTGTCAGTTCTGATTATTTATTGGATAGCAAAAGTCTTTAGTTTATAGAAGCCTGGAAGGCAGCAGAGTAGGAATGTGACTGAATTTCTCAATCGTGTGTGGATTCAATCCCAAGAAGTTAACTCAAGGTTACCAGTGTTTACTGAGCTTCCTCCAGGTGTAAGCGCTAGGTGAGTACTGTGGGGACCGGAGGGGTCAAAACTGTGGCTACCACAAATCTGGGAACTGCTAATTCATTGGAGAATATGAAAACGGCTTTCCCAGAGGCAGACTGCAAGAGGCAGGGATAGGAGCGGGGTGCAACGGACTATAAGGGAGAGGAGTCTGGAGCTGGCTACCTGGTGTGGGGGAGGTGATGGGAGAGGCTTGGTGCTAAACTTCATGCACAGTTAACAATTAGCTTACAGTAAATTCCCTCTTTAAAATGTTTAAATTTCCCAAAGGCACCTAGATGTCTCAGATTGGGTTCCCTGGAAGTAGAGCCTAGGACAGGGAATCATGTGCAAGGGCTAGATTAAACATGTGTTCTCAGGAGACACCTGTAAGGGAGAGAGGAAGAGGGAAGAGGCTAAGCTCTGTGGGATGTGTTTCCAAGTGAGGCAAGTCTCAGCCTGATCCTCCAGGGAGCCCCTGGAGGTGAAAAGCGCTGGTGTCATCATCACACCAGCCAGTCATCGCTGCAGGCTGCTGGGGTGAGGGGTGTGAGTCCCAGGCACCTCCAAGCTAGGAGGTTTCCATCTGTGGGGGACACTGGCAGGTGCGCCTGCACAGCTGGGGAAGGGGCAAATCTCACCTAACTCCTAAAAGGGCGAGGATCTGGCTGGGGCACCAACAGCACCTGCTGCTGTTAGTTTTTGTGTATGATAAGAGTGATAATTCTTAGGGCTGTGGGACCCTAAGTGGCATGGAGCTCAACTAAAGGGAGGAACAGAGGGAGGACTAATGTCTTCCACCTTTAAGGTGACTATCAAATCCTTAGAGGGAGTGGCAGCAGCAGGTAGAGAACTCGCAAGTGTTCCTATAACCTTAATACAGGTTCACAGATTTGCTGAGAGAATTAAATGAGATAATACATGTGAAACAGACTGGCACTTAGTAGAGAGACAATGATAGTTAGACTTGATTCTGAATATTCCTTGGTTTGCTGCTGCTGCTGCTGCTGGTAAGTCGCTTCAGTTGTGTCCAACTCTGTGCACCCCATAGACGGCAGCCCACCAGGCTCCCCCGTCCCTGGGATTCTCCAGGCAAGAACACTGGAGTGGGTTGCCATTTCCTTCTCCAATGCATGAAAGTGAAAAGTGAAAGTGAAGTTGCTTAGTTGTGTCTGACTCTTAGCAACACCATGGACTGCAGCCTACTAGGCTCTTCCATCCATGGGATTTTCCAGGCAAGAGTACTGGAGTGGGGTGCCATTGCCTTCTCCACTCCTTGGTTTAGACCTGCATAAACTGGGCTTTGAAAAATCATCATAATAGCATGGGAATAATAATAGTAATGCTGATGATACTATTGAGTACTAAACACCATTGTTATTTCTCATATCAACCCTATGAAGTAGGTTATATTTCCCTACATAGATGAGGAAACTTGAGGCACAGATAGGTCAGCAATTTTCCTGAGGTCACACAGTCCTAAGAGCTGGACTGAACTGTGGCCTCCTTTTGCCTGACTCTTCAAATCTTCATTTCCTGTTACAGTTCATCACTGCCATGCCCTGGGAAATGGTGCATTTTATGTGAGTTTGAGGGTAGGCTGCTTAGCCAGGGAATAAAGGGAGAGAGATTAGGTTACCAAACCAGCTCCCATGTTAAGTTAGTGCATAATGCAATTTCAGTGGAACTCCTTGGGTCTGGATGGGGTGGAGACAAGTGGGGTGCAGAGGAAGTTCTGGAAGGGTTTGCTGTTGGTCCTGGGCCACAGCCAAGAAACACTCATGAAAGGGAGACCTGAGAACAGAAAACCCTGAGTGGCGTCGGGAACTAGCACGAGGTCACTGGGACAAGTCCCGTTTTCTGGGACACGCAGTTGGCACATCACACTTGGACCATGGCAGAGTTTCTGACAAGCTCCCCAGTGATTGCTTCCAGGATAAAATCGAAACAGGTGGAATCAGGAGACTCCAGGTGATGGAGTCATGACTGGTTGAATGACCAGCCCCCAAAGGGGTCAAATCCTAAGTTGGTAGGGTTTTCTCTACTTTTGGTGGAGTTCCTAGTATCTAGTTCTTGTTTCACTCAAATTCAGCCTAAAAAAAGGTCTATAGGCAAAATGATGATATCAAATATAAGGCACAAATGGGTGGCTGGTGGGAAGCTTCTGTACTGGAGAATAAAACCAGGACCCCAAAGATCAGAGAGGCAGGAGAGAGAGGCGGACTTGAACAACACGAAGTTTAATTCATTTGTGTGTGTGTGTGTGTGTGTGTGTGGTGTAAAGTTTCCTGTTTGATAAAAAAAATCAACTGTACAACTTCAGGGTCACAGCATGGCCAGGCAACAGTGGGAATGAAATAAATGAGGCTTCAGTCAACAGCGTGTCATTTTCCTGGGACGAGGAGCTGGTTAGCTTCCTCTAATAACCTGGTTCTAAGAACTTAGTGATTGGAATCCTAGCCAAACTGAGCTTACTGTAGGATGTCCTCTTTTCAGGCAAAATATTGACTGGGGATGGGGTCAGTATTTGAGTCTTAGTAGAGATAATTTTTTAAAAATCTCCCATAAAATCTTGAAGTTTAAGGGGCACACTGGTGAAGGCTGGATTCTCATTCTTCAGCAACAAACACAAACAGATCAATGAACTCTGCAAACTGCCGCCTGCTGTCTTCATAACCTTCTTGGCGAGATCAATTAGTGATAACAGCCATCAGAGGTGACTGCCTGAACTTAAGGCTGCAGGCCTCTCCTGAGATGTTAAATTGAGATGTCGAGGCCCGCAGCGGTTTGAGAGAGGCTGGGCGAGGGATGAAGACTGGGTCTATTATATCTGGAGGAACTCATGGGTCACCCTCTTTGCAGCTGTGATCACTTCTATATGAGGTCCACCCATAGGGAGTGAGGAGGTGATCACAGGAAATAGTTTCGAAAGAATGGGTCCTCTTCTCAAGGTCAAAAATATTCCCAAGAGCCCCTTTCAATTTCTGCATGCCCAGGTGCTCTTGTAAGCCTCACGGCCCTGACCCAAGCCTGGGGTAAAGGCTCTCAGTGACTTCCTGGAGAAACTGGTGCACACGATAGCATATATGAGATTCTATGAATTTAGCCTTTGTCATAGGCACCACAAAATAAATATGGTGTCGTTTCAAGAGACAAACCAGAAGAAACATTCACTAACGGAGGGATACTGCTGGTTAGAGCCCTTGTATCTTGGTTTGGCACACCCAAAGGATGTGTCCATTTTGAGGGCTGGAACATCATCCGTTCTGGGGAAAGAAACTGGAAACTGGGAGGAATTAAAACATGATCACCCCCCCAAAATTTAAGCTTTGGTTTTTTCACCTGGAAACTCAGCACATGTTCCCAAGTAGCCTTTGAAGGGTTATGGATATTAGCTTGTTGATGAATTCAGTGCCTCTTTGGTAGAAAAGCCTTCTTGGAGGAGTCTATTAAACCACAGTGTATGGCCTGAGTGCTAGGGAGGAGGGAACCTGGCATTGCACCCTCACTCCCCAGGGCATGGCACAGGGAGAACTCACAGCACAGGCACCTTGTGGTTACCCACACATGGAGTTTTGCTTACTGAACTGTGGGAAAATCCAGGACAGCTTTCTGGTTTTTCCTCTCATAAGCAGAATGGAGTCCCTGCTCCAAGGGTCTGGGCTGACCTTGGACAGTGACTGGCAATTGTTATCTCCCACCTCTCTACCACTGGGTAGGGAACCCACAGACCACGTCATTCTTCTTTGTGCTCCCAGCTCCTAGCACCCAGCACAGGATCTGCTAAGGAGCGAATGAATGGAGGAACAAATACATCTGACAGAGCCCCAGGCAATTCTCAACATCAGGACTACTTGTTTGGAGAAGGCAATGGCACCCCACTCCAGTACTCTTGCCTGGAAAATCCCGTGGACGGAGGAGCCTGGTGGGCTGCAGTCCATGGGGTCGCTAAGAGTCGGACACGACTGAGCGACTTCACTTTCACTTTTCACTTTCATGCATTGGAGAAAGAAATGGCAACCTACTCCAGTGTTCTTGCCTGGAGAATCCCAGGGACGGGGGAGCCTGGTGGGCTGCCGTCTATGCGGTCACACAGAGTCGGACACGACGAAGCGATTTAGCAGCAGCAGGACTACTTGTTAATAATGAGAATTTTCTGGCGCTACTGCAAAGCCACTGAATCAGAAGTTCTGAGGCAGGGCTAGGATATTTGCATTTTTAACGAAGTTCCCTGGGAGATTCCCACCTGTATATAGAAGTTTAGGAATCCTTCCCCTAGAGGAACTCTGCTGACTGGGATTCTCAGAATGCTCTGGGCTTTTGAGACCTAACAGCCGGCTCGAGCCTGAGTTTTATCAAGTGTTTGTTAGAAGAAGGGTTTCCAGGTGAGAAAGCATTCTGAGATTTGCAGACCAGAGAGAGGTAATGACAGGGCCAGAAACCGGAACTGCGGGCTCAGGGAATCAGAGGTAGCAGGCGCCCTAGACCATCAGTGTGCAGTCGGAGACACAGGTCCTATTCTCCAGTGTTCTCAGAGGAAGGTGGCTGGGAGGGAGCTCTTAAGAAAATTAAAGAGACTAGGGCCCCAGACTAAGCCAGAGTCCCGACCTGAGATGCCCGAAGAAATCTCTTTAACACCAACTGGCAGCCACAGGCCTGGCTCCCAGGCGAGAATGCATACTGAATCAATTGAAATTGAGTCACGGATATAATTAATTTAATGTGTTTAAACGATTTTCCGTATAGTAAACATGCTGAAAGAGGGTGACCCAGAATAAAGTGTCTGCCTGAGAATGGAAAAATGGATACCGTGTGTGCTGTATAATGAAAACCCTTCAGCAAATAGAAAATGCTTCAATTTATTTCTACCTCCTGTTCTCTTCCATTCCAACTCTTTATTTATGTCTGAACTTGGCCTTCTGCGGTCTCCTTGGACCACAGGGACACTTTTTATTTTGTCAGAAATCGGTCTTTTTTCTCTGATCAGAAGACAATTTTAATAAATCCTGTCTCGAGCCCAATGACAAGCACATATTAATATGTGACGAAGGGGATGAGGAAGGGAGAAAAAAAACCTGAAGACCTGTTTCTGTATTGCAATCTTTTTCTCAACTAATGGACGATTTGTATAAGAGGAGAGAGACCACACCGGTGTGGTGACGGCGGGCCCATCTGAGCTACTGTCC
Organism: Aepyceros melampus; assembly: GCA_006408695.1. NCBI lineage: Eukaryota > Metazoa > Chordata > Mammalia > Artiodactyla > Bovidae > Aepyceros > Aepyceros melampus. The sequence goes on from SJXQ01002742.1 coordinate 239,304, forward strand.
TGCCTAAATGGAACCTTCTTTCTGTGTGACTTTGAAACTCCCCATCTGTACCTCAGATACTCATCTGCAACCCGAGGGGGTTGAATTTGAGGATCTCTAAGATCGCTTTCAGTTCTGACACTCGCTGAATCATGAGTCACAAATGAGAGCAGGCATAAATATGCGTCAAGGAATGTCCCATCAAAAAGAAACTTATCTTCAAGCTGTGTAAAGCCTTTCAGGCAGCCTCATCTAATTGCACATCAAGCAGGGATCATGTATTATTTGGCAGCATTTAGGAGCAGTTATAAATGATCTCCACCTAAGCTACATCAGGCATCCAGACAAAATGCTGCATTTTGGGATTAGGAGAGGCTTCCTAGATTCTGTAGCTCTCTACCCAGCCACTTCAACTTGGGATACTACAAATTCATTCTATTAAATGGGAAACAAAGCGTGACAAGATGGCCTGAGAAAGTGGACCCATACTTTGAGACAGCTTTGCCACAACGCTACTAGTGGGACCTCTGGTGAATTCCACCCTTCTCTAAGGCTCTGTCTGTGAATTTGTTCCATGGACAGAAAGGACTTCTAAGGCATTTGGTGCTCTGTGGAGCCTTTCTGAGGGAGAGGTCTCAGGAGAGGTGAGGTGGGATGTGGAGGGGGCTGATCTGGAAGGGCTCTGGGCTCTTCTTCCATTCACCTGAGAATCTCCTCTTTAATTTATATTACACACCAGGGACCATGTACAATCTGATAACAAGAAGTTCTGAGGATAAAAAAAAGAACTTTTTGAAACCACTGGGCTGAGGAAAGATGTTAAAGTTTTCAGTCTGCGTCCAGGATGCACTGCAGACATGACCTTTACCGATAACTAACAAGAGCCTTCACTTCCGAGCTGTAGGAGCAGATGTCCAGGTCTCAGGTCAAGAGGGGCTCTTTTTAGGAATTTGGATTCCCCTTCTTTTTAGCAAACCTCAATGCTCCCAATGCCCAGAGCAGTGGTTCTAAATTCTACTGTGCATTAGGGGGTCTGGTAAACCACAGTTGGCTGTGCCCCAACCCTGAGATTCTGATCCAGTGGGTCTGGGGTTAGGCTCAAGAATTTGCATTTCTAACCAGCTACCAGGAGATGCTGGTGCTGCTGGTCAAGGCACACTTAGAAAATTGTTGACCTGTAAGATAAGGCCAGTCTCCTTAACTTTCTCTACAAAGCTGTGCCCCAGCTCACCTTCCCAGCCTCACTACCCTCTCTTTCAATATTCTCAACAAAGTACATGCACCTCACCACACTCCATCCAGCTGGACCGCCAGCCCCTGTCTGCAGGTCTAAGGCACAACCCAAAAGATTCCACTTCCAAAGTCTTCCATGACTTCTTCATCAAAGGTCACAGAAATCCCCCTATCATACAGTCTCTCCCATGGTGCTGAGCACTTTCAACCTCTTAATGTCATTTGAGTCCAGGTCTCACCCCTGCATCTGGACCACAGACTTCAGGACAAGGAGTCCATCTTACCTCGGAATCCACACCACAGTCTACACTGCACAAGTCCTGGCCTGTCAGACCAACAACCCAAGCCTGAGCGCTTGAGCAAAGGAACATGACCATGTAAGAAATACCCCAGTCAGCTCATCTTATATACTCCCAAAACAGATTCTCTAAATGCCCTTTTAAATTAGAACAACGAGCAGCACTTTAGCCATTTCAAACTATTCTTTAGGCAAATTTCCCTAATTTTCTGGGAGCTCAGTCAGTGACAGATACATCATCATGAGACATAAATGACTACCACGTATGTTCATGACCAGAAAGTAGTGTGATGCAGCTTTTAAGAGCTAGACCCAGGTTCAAATCCCAACTCTACCTCTGATTAGCTGTAGTACTTAAATGTTCCAAGCTCCAGGCTCCTCAGCTTTATTGGGGGTGGTAACAGCACCCACTTCCTAGGGATGGCACACAGATTAACCACAACAACCACTAGCATCCTCCGTGTCTACATGTGCCCAGCCTGGGCATACATCATCAAGCTCTTCTACATAAATGCTTAGCACATATCTAGCACATCATAAGCATTCAAGAAATAGTGATTCTCATCATTGCCAATTTTCCTGACTTCTGTACAAGATAGTCATTATTATTCCCATTTGCCAGCTATTTCAAGAATCTTAAAACTCAGAGCAAGTAGCTTGCTCAACCAACTGCTAGGGCAGTTTTTAATTTGTAACAGCTAATGTTTATGACTGCCTTGCCAGGTAGGTATTATTTCCATTTGGGGGCTGAAAAAACTCTATAGTCTGAAGACCATAACTTGGAAGTGAATGTCCAGGATTTGAACCTGACTCTGGATCTAGAGCATCGGTTGACTCACCCCCACCCCACCTCCTGGTAGATTCCACCTGCTCTGTGTCAACTCACTATGGCCTTTCTAATCCACAAGTGATAGACAGGCAGTTTCCCAACACATCAGAGAACATTACTGGCCATGCCCATTTCAGCAGCCTTGCAATCACAGAGCCCGCAGGAAGTTATTTCAACAAGTGAGAAAATGAAGCATATATCAGAGGGCCTGTAACACAGTGCCTCTTGCCCTGTATGTCACCAAAGGGCACTAAGGAAAGCAGAGCCCGGGGGCCTGGGACTGACCGTGACCCCGAAGAAGTTGGTCTCGTTCATGGCATTGAGGATGATCTTGCCCAGCGTGTGGTCCGTGTAGTTGAAGTCCTGGATCCGCTGGTGCCGGCTGCTGGCATGCAGCGTCTCCATAGCCCTCTGGAGCGTCTTGGCGATGACCCAGATGCCGTCGTAGGCATACCCGTGGAACTTGCTGGGTCCTACTCCTGACCGCTTGCTGTTGTACTCTCTCTCATACTGCTGTGGCGTCTGGAAAATAAGGAGACCAGGGACACCAAGTTACAGCCAGCCGGGACACAAAGCAAATGGTGCTGAGAGCTGACACTCCGCAGTGCTCATCATGAGCCAGGCACAGTGCTAGGCTCTTGATGTGCACTATTGCATCTAACCCCCACAACACCTGTACAACAACCTGTATTATTGTCCCCATTTACAGATGAGAAAATTGACTCAGGAAAGCTAACTTTCCTAGGACCAAGTGAGTGGCAGGGCTGGTATCTGAACCCTGGCTGTCTGCCAAGACCAGTGGAAGGAAAAATGCATCCCGAGCAGGCCTCCTCCTGACATTGGCTGGGCCTGAAGCTACAGTAACAGTGGAGGCCCATACACCATATGTCTGAATACTAAGTCATAGACAACAAACAGACAGTTGAATAAAATATTTTCTATCTTTTTGTCATAATGGGTTAAAGGAAGGTAAATAAACCTTCCTAACAAGCCGGAAGGCCAGGTTTGAATTCAGAAGTCTGAGACCCCCTCAGAGCTTCAGTCTGGACACAGAAGCACAGGGGAAGCTAACCTTGCTCCAGGGCCCACTCCTGTCTCTTCTCACTTGACTCCATCCCACAGGCCAGTCAAGCCAGTCCACCCTCTTCTAGCATCAGTAGTCCCATGACCACTCAGAGGCTCAGTTCTCCCTGAAGAGGCTCCTTGGACCCCGGATGTGGCTCCAGGCATTTGGGCAGGGAACTCAGGGTATGGCCCAGGACTGGGAGGGGTGTAGGCTCCGGGTGGGCAGGTCCCTGTGGCCTTGTGGATTTTGAACCCCATGGAAATTGAGTGAGGTCCTCTTAGAGCATGGGGCTTCGGGCAGGTCCTAGTTGTCCAATTGTAAGGTCCCTTCTGATCTCTACATTGTGCTCTTCCCTTTCATCTTCCAGAATATAGCAGGGTCTGCAAATAACTTTGCATTAAAAATTTTTTTTTCTCCCATTGAGCTGGATTTCATAAAATAATTTCATTGGTAATATTAACATTCTGATTGAGGCCACAAAGTAATGAAACTGCCTTTTTACTCTAGTCCCTGAGGCTTATAGATCCAAATGAATGTGGCTCCAGGGGAACCCATTACCCTCAGCTCTTCATGGGCCTTTTCTCAAATCACTTCTGAACTCCTCTGCCAGAAATGTCATCAGAGCCCAGGCTTAGTCTTTGGATTAACCCTCCTTGGGGACAAATCAAACATAGAAACCAGAGCTCATTGTCAGTTTATACCAGAAAAGGCCCCGTAGAAATGGTCACACATGCCATCTCAATCTGCAGCAGAGGACACAGAGAGGTCTAGAGACTTGGCCAAGGTCACAGAGCATGAGTATGCATGTGTGTCTGTGTGTATAGCTAGACTGGTCTCATTTTATCTTTGCTGCTTCTCACATGTTTGAATTTTGAAGTCGTAACTGCCTTTTGAAAACCATCCCAAGTTGTTTGGGGCCAGTTCTGGTATCCGAGTAGAGTGGTGAAGCTGAGCCATTGAAGACTGGGTTACTCCATGGCTGGATCTCAAGTCTCTCGCCCTTGGCTCAAGGTGTTAGCAGAGCCTGGGTACAACTAAGCCCCTCCAAATGTGGAATCTGCAGCCAGACAACCAAATGAGGAATCTGCCTGACCAAATGTGAATGGTATCCCAGTAAGAAATCCACCACTTTAAAAACAAAACAAAACAAAACATTTTGGCTCCTATTGGATAGCTCAGGTTTTATCTATTTATGATTTCCTTTGGAAATGCATCATGTCCAGCCATCACTGTTCTGTTCATCAGTCAAAATTACCCGGCAGAAATTCTTCAATTCCAAGGGTTCTTCAAGGAGACAGCACGGTCTGCAGCCCAGCCCAGCTCCTCAAGCCCCTTCTCATAGGTAACTGCACCTCTCCACCTGGAGGCTGGCTCTCCACAGGTGTCCTTTGCCTGCTCACTTCTTATCAGGGAGCATGAGATATTATGAGGCTTCCTCTCTTCCCTGAACCTGATGGGTCTCCTTCACTCATACAAAATTTGTTTGCACTTGGGGCTGTCACACTAGCTGCCTCCTCTGCCAGGAAGCTTCTGGCTCAGCTCTTGCCTGATGTTCTCAGCACACAAACATCAACATGTGTCGTTTCTCAGGGATGCTTCCCTGACCCACCCTTTCCACAAGCTCTTCCTGCCAGGCAATCTCTATCCACTGTTTTATCTTCTTTATTGCAGTTTTTACTTCCTGCAATGCATCTACCCAAAGAATTAAGCTCCAAGGGGGCAAGGGTGTTATCTTGATCACAGAACCCAAAACAATGCCCACAGAGACCCTTTCTAAGCATCAGTTTTTCCATCTGAAAAGTGAGGAGGTTGGACCAGGTGATCTAGAAGCCTCCTTCTGGTGAGTGATCCAGGCAGGAGCCTGGCACAGTGGTAAAACACAGGATTTGGAAGCAGGCTTACCTGCCCTCCAGTTCCAGCTCAGTGGTTTGGTGACATGACCTGGGGCTGGGTCCTGTCTCCTACAGGTCTCTGCATCCTCCCATCTAGGTGGCTGTGACAGTTCCATGAGATGAGAGTGCACAGCATCAGTCCTGTGTCCAGGATGTGTTGCTGCCCCCAGAACTCCAGTCACTGCCAGTAATAGTACAGGCGGTTGTTCACCTGGCCACCTGGAACAACTGCTCACCCAGGATGTCCTAAAGACCCAAGACTTCGCCTGTGCCAATAGGGGGTAACAGCCCTCCAGTGTGTGAATGGCCTACTTTTACTTCCTTAGCTAATTTCCAGTTATTGGACATTGAGGCTTTTTTCTAATTTTTCCCAATTACAGGATTGCAAAAAAAGCATCCTTGTATCTAAATTTTCTGAACACACACTGATAATTATTTTTTCAGAAGAAATTCCCAGATATATAATTGCTGAGGCAAAAGGTATAAAAACCTTAAATGCTATTCACACATCTAAAGGGCCAAATTATCCTCTCCAAACGTGAAAAGCTAAAATTCCACTCTATCTCAAAGTGCCCATTTCCTTGCATCCTGGACCACAACAGGCATTTCTTTCTTTCTTTCTTTCTTTTTTTTTAAGCTGCTTAGCATGCAGGACCTTGGTTCTCCAACCAGGGATCAAACCTGTGCCCTGCAGTGGAAGTACAGAGTCTAACCACTGGGCCACCAGGGAAGTCCTTCAATTCTAAAAATCATTGTCAGTTTCTCAAGTTAAGAAAAAAAGTCCATCTCTTTTCATTTTAATTTGCATTTCTCTGGTTAACTATTAAGAGTGATCTCTTTCCACATCTAGATGGGCAACTTCCACTTCTGAGGTGTGTTTCTTCTTTATATCATATCAGTATGGTGAGAGTCACAACTTTTAATGCTTTGTTTCAACATATCCTGGTTATTTTTCTATTTGGCTATATTTTTCTTGATTTTAAAAGGTAATTTGGGGGAATTTCTTGGCAGTCCAGGGGTTAGGATTCCATGTTTTCACTGCAGAGGGCCTGGATTCAATCCATGCTTGGGGAACTGAAATCCTACAAGATGCGTGGCGTGACCGAAAAAATAACAAAAAGAAAAAAAAAAGATATTTGGGTATATTTCAGGCTATTAATTCAGCTATTGGGTATTTTTAAAGTATCAAAAATTTACCTGAATGTCTATTTATCTAATTAATTGCTTAAGCATCAAAGGAATGAGGCCTCTTGAACACTTCTCTCCAAGACTTTGCCTCTCTGAGGCTTTTTCTGATGCAGGCAAAGGCATCCAAGGGCTGGTGGTATCTCTTTGAGTCCTGTTTGTTCAACCTAATGAGTGCATTCAGAGGACGTTTCAAGACTTCTTCTCTATCCAGGACATGCCACTGGGGCATCCTTGAAGGTTTCTGTGACATTCTTAAAGTTATTGCGGACGGGGGGAGTCAGACCTCCGGCGAACACAGTATTACCTCACCAGGAGGTAAATGAGTGTAGTTTTTAAACTTCTTTGATATAGTTTATTGGCGATATTTCCATGTGTGTAGATAATAGAGGGGATCAAGATCAGACTGTTTATTCAATTTAACACTGGGGCCAACACAAGCCCCTATATATTTTTTAGGTGTACTTCTTATAAATCTCTCTTTCTATCTCATAAAATTGTTCATCAGCCAGGGAAAAGGGGGTTGGAGAACACTGGCAATGTGCCTGTTTACCTCACTTCTGTGGGTAAAGTCCTTGGAGTGGGACACCTGGGTAACTTAGCCCTGAAAGGTGACCCATTCTCACTGTCTTTGCAGGCACCACGCTGAAGTCATTGCTGCCACACTATGTCCGGGCCCATTCATCACTGTTCCCCGGTGAAGCCGGCGCCGATCTCCCTCAGGCAAAACAATGACAGCAGGAAGAGACACTCTCACAATTGTCTGAGAAAAGCTAATAGTTGTTCTTAAAGCAGGTCTCCGATTATTCAGGGCAGAAGAATTTCTTCCGCTGTAAAGCAGACACTGAAAACTGATTGATTACTCACGCTCTGAGGTCAAGTTTATCTTGAGAGGCTAAAAGTTTCTGAGAAAATAAGTTTTATATGAAGAGTCCCAATTACTGACAGGTTGTGCCCCACCTATTTTTGAGAGGCAGTTGTTGGAACGTGGAGCATCTTTTCACACAGAAATTATGCTATAAATAGTGGTTAGGCTCCCAGGCTAGCCCACACAAGTTTGCTACCCCACACTGTGACTAAACGTTATGGGTCTGCCATTCCAACAGAACCAAGCTGAGTCCTGCTTCTTGGGAGAGGGAGGTCTCATGGACAGAAGAGAGAAGGGGGCAACATCTCCTTCCATATCTCCAGCTGCCACCCCTCAAGCCCGCAGAGCGGCAAAACCAGCAGAGTTTCTCTCTAGCACCCTTTGCGGGACGTTGCAACCAGAGTCTCCTTTGGAAGGTACACTAGAGAACAGTCTACTGGCTCTTTTACTCTAGTTCACAAGTCACCCAAGGAGCCTGTTGAGAATGCAGGGCCCTACATTTTGTTTTATTGTGTCTGTGGGATAACTTGGACAACTGTATTTTAAAAGATCTTTTAAGACTTTAAGAATACATAAATTGGTTAACATTGATTAAGTCCCTATTACAATCTGATTATTGGATTTTCTCAATAGCAGCTTCCAGGTGTTTTCTGAGCCCTTTCTCAGACTTTCAGTGCTGGGAAAGTCACTGTGTCTTCAGGGAGAGCCTTCCACTTAAGGAATGCTTGACGTCTATGAGATCAGTCTTCCAGATACGGAGTTTATACCTATTCCCTGTAGCTTGCTATGTCTTTCTGTGGAGCTGCATGTCTGCTTCCTCTTATCCATAACATATCCCAGAGAGCTGAAGTCAGTGACACGCTTACCCTGTCCTCAACGTGCTATATTCTTCACCTTTTAAGCAAAACAGTCTCAGTTCAGACATCCACTCTCTGACGAAAGAGGTTATATGAGACTAAGGCTCCCACGAAGAACATTAAGGAAAGCAGAATAAAATATAAATATAGCTATCCAAAGGTATCAGAAAGCGACCAGGACATCTAGGACTTGAAGAACCAAGATCCTGGAGGGGAGAGAAATGTTTTGAGAAGAGTCCAACATTCTTTGCTGCTTCCCTTGGAGGCATTTGTTGATCCGCAAGTGGGAAGGCCAGTTGTAGGAACAGGAGACAGTGGATCAGTCTTTTCATCAGTCCCTCAGAGATGGGAAGACAAAAAACTATAGTTCAGGGTTATGAGGGTGGCAAGGCTTATAGGGTCAAGGTCTCAGAGGAAGAGGAAGCACAGGATACTGGTATGCACACTGACACCTGCACTTGTGATGTTTGGTGATAACTAAGCTGCATCAGGAAGAGGGCATGGCAGACCACTCCAGTATTCTTGCCGGGAGAATACCCATGGAGTCTGGCGGGCTACAGTCCACGGGGTCGCAAAGACTCGGATATGCCTGAGTGACTAAGCACAGCACAAGCTGCATAAAACCAGGAGGATGAGACGCCAAGTGAAAGCGGTGGCTAAGGGGATAAGAACACAAGCAGGTATGTTTAAAGTCTCAGGACATTAGGAACAAAAGTTGGAATCAGGGCCAGTAAACATCCCAGGATTTTAGTCTAGAATGTTAAAGGACAGATAGGAATAAAGTCAGACCAAAATAGACCAGATATTATAAAAACTAAAGCCAAGCCTGGAATCATCTCAGTTCTTGACTGGATAAAGTGAACTGCCCCTATTGTGTTTGCTCAAAAAGAAAAATCTTCTCTGAAGAAAGATAATGCCACCTGTAGCTTCTTTCATTTTCATATCAAATTCAATTAATTAAACTTACTAGGTATACTAGGTAATAGGATCAAATCTTTAAAAAAAAAGAAGGAAAGAAGGAAGAGAAAGGAAAGAGGAAAAATAGGCAACAAGGCAGATCTACAGGTGGTTCATATCTTGAATTTATTAGGCCTGGACTTTCATGTAGCAGGTTTATATGTTCAAGAAAATAGACAAAAGATACAGAATATCACCAGAAAACAGGGAGCAAAGAAAGAAAAAAATGAATAAAATTAAATCCTAAAAATTTTAAAATATTAATACAACAAATGAAACTAAGAACTCAATAGATGGATGAAACAGTATGTTACACACAGCAGAAAGTAGGTTAGTGAACTGAAGAAATGTTAGTAGTAAATATTCAGCCTGAGGCACAGGGAGGGAAAAATGACAGAAAGTCAGCAATATATGTAAGAGATATATGGAATGTGTTGAAAATGTATAGTACATGTATGACTGGTGTCCTAAAGTGTGAAAAAATGTTAAAAAGGTAGAAGCAGTATTTAAGGGATATTTTCCTAGAATTTCCCCCAATACATATCAATCTACTGATTCATGAAGTTCCATTATCCTTAAACTCCAACCAAGATAAAATCAAAACAAAACCATACTTCAGCACAGCATATAAAACTGCTGAAGAGTCAAGCAAAGATAAAATCTTAAAAGCAGTTAGAAAAAAGAAAAAAAGGATGCATTATCTTCAAAAGAGCAACAATTAGTCTGATGGCTGAGTTAACAGAAACAAGGGATGCCAGAAGACAATGAAATGACCTCTGAAAGTGCTACAAGAACATAACAGACCACCTAGAATTCTACACCTAATTAATATCTCTCTCAATAGTAAAGGTGAAAGAAAATTTTAGACAATCAGAAACTGAGAGAATGTGTCTCCAGCAAAACCAAAAAAAAGTCTTCTTTCTTTAAAAAGAAAGACAGGCAGAAAGAAAATGATCATAACCAGAACAGAAATGAAGGGAGGAATGAGAAGTAATGAAAAGGTAAATATATGAGTAGATCTAAATGAAACATGACATCAGGTTCAAGGACATCCAAGAAAATCCTCTAGAAGAACAAAGATGAGGGACTTAACATTACCAGTCATCAGGTCTTAAAAAACTTCAATTATTAAGGCAGTGTGGTATTGGCTAAAGGATAGGCAAATAGACCAGTGGAAGAGAACAGGAAGTCCAGAGAAAGATCTACACACATATAGATCTACACACACTGAAGCCAAGTCATTTCAGTCGAGTCTGACTCTGCAACACCATGCTCTGGAGCCTGCCAGGCACCTCCATGGCCTTCTCCAGGCAAGAATACTGGCCTGGGCAGCCATTCACTTCTCCATGGGATCTTCCTGACCCAGGGATGGAACCTGGTTCTCCTGCATTCCAGACAGATTCTTTACTGTCTGAGCCACCAGGGAAGCCCCAAGAATACCAGAGTGGGTAGCCATTCCCTTCTCCAGGGGGGATCTTCCCAAACCAGGGATCGAACCCAGGTCTCCCACATTGCAGGCAAATTCTTTACTGTTTGAGTCACCAGGGAGGCCCACCTCAGATGTTACATAAAATCAGTGTCACGTGATTTCTATATCTAAAAGTGAAAGGTAAAACAAACTTCTCGAAGACAAGATAGAAAAATATCTTCATGAGCTTGGGTGGGCAAAGTTGCTTAAATAAGACACACATGATGTAAGTAATAAATATAACTGTCTAAGAATTCATACCCAGAATACAAAAAGAACTTTTACAAGTCAGTGAGAAACATGCAGAGAATTCAAGTGGAAAAATGGGCAAAAGACTTGAATAGTCAGTTTACAAAAAAGAACATCAAAATGGCCAATAATGATATGAAAAGATCAACAATTTCATTACTTATCAAAGAAATGCAAATTAAAATAAAAATGAGATACCACTACTCACCCACTAGATTGGCTAAAATTTAAAAGCTAACAATGCCAAAAGTTGGTGAGTGTGTAAACCAAATGAAACTCGCAATCTCTGCCAGTGGGTGTGTAAATGGTACAATCACTTTGGAAGTCTGCTTGGCAGTGTCTCTTATAGCTGAGCATATGCATTCTCTATGACTCAGAAATTCCATCCCTAAGTATGCACCCAATAGTACTGTGCACATATATTCACTAAAATGCATCAGATACCTATAAATAAATCAAATAAAAAACATGCAAAAGTTCCACACAAAAGATTTCTGAGAGAAATTGAATGGATGGAAAGACTCTTTATTACAAAGATATCAGTTTTTCCTAAATCAGTCTATACAATCAGTAAAATTCCAACAAATCAGAAAAGGTTTCTGCATTTAAATTGACTCATTACTCCTTTCTCCTAACCTCAAGGCTGCTGCACTGATGAAGGAAGAGAACTACAATTTGTTGAGCACCTATTGTGTGCTTGGCACTTAGCAAGGTATTTTCCTCTGTATTACTTCATGTAATCTTTCTAAATCTGTAAAAGACATATCACTCCAGCATAATCAGAAACAATTTGAGAAAGGCCAAATGACTTGCCCAATGTCACTATATCACTGTTGATTAGGTTCAGTTATATAATATGACAAAAAATTATTGGTGACTTAAATGAAATAGTTTATTTCTCTCTCAAGTAAAAGTTGTCCATGGGTAGGTGGTGCAGGGCTTCTATGGCAACTCCACAGTATAACCAGAGACTGAGGCTCTTATCTTTATGCCCCACTATCCTAAAGTTTCCTTGTCAATGTCACCTCTTGATACAAAATGGCTGCTATAACTCCAGCCATCTCATCCATATTTCAACCAATACAGAGGAGAAGAAAGAAGAAGGGTAAGCTCTCCTCTTAAAGCAGACTTTTAGAAGTCTTGTATAATACTTCTACTTAAATCTCACTGGTTAGACTTAGAATCCTGGCTCTATCTAGCTACATGGGAGGCTGGGAAATGTATATTTTCAGAGGAGTGGCAACATACCCAGTTAAAAATCAGAGTTATGCTACTGAAGAGGAAGAAGGGCTATGGATGTTGTATGGACAACTGTCTGCCACACTACACCTTCCTCCTGAGCCCATGTTCCTTTGCCACACCACTCGTCTCCCAGGGATGTGAATATCTAGGGAAGCAGCCGGTAACAGGAGCTTTGTGGGGAAAGTGGGGGCAGAGGCAGCAGCATCATAAAGCTTGACTTCCTGGGGAGCATCTCTACTTTTCCATAGCATCTTCTCATCCTCCTCTCTAGAGCCCAGAGCTTCCTAAAAGCCCCAGGTTCTTTGTTATGGAGCTCCCATGGCAGTGACAAAGAGATGTGTGCAGCTTTCCCCAGGTCATTGCTCTGATCTGAGGACTCATTAGATTTCTGTTTCCTTTTGTTCTGCTGTGTTGGATAAACAGTCGTGGGTGGTCACAGAAGTTTCTTGCTGGAAAACATTACAGAAGTCTTCCAAAGAAGGAGCCTGTGAAGGGTTGGGGCCACTTCTGAGGTTCCCACTGATTCCAGGGTTCTGTGAACACTTCCATCTGGTGCCTTGGCCCAACTCTGTGTATCTCAGCAGGAAAATGGTAACAGGGAAGAATGTCCTTATTGGAGAGGCTAAGCCATCACTGGAATTTTATACCAAAATTATAAATACTCACAGTGGAAACAATCCCAATGGGACATTGAAAAGTAAAAGCTGACACTGGAAATCACCAATGTCAACAGAGTCACTTTAAGGGAATAGAGTGGTGATGGGGAACTTTAACAAGGAGAAAGAGACATGAGAGCCAAAGCAAGTATCCAGAGGCTGTTTACGGGAGGTTCTGGAAAACTGAACTCTGAATGTGCTCGGGGAAGCCCAAAGGTCTGCACTTGTCCCATCGCTGGAAATTCCAACTGGCAGGGACTGATGAATGTGCCGGGGAGGAAGACCTTATTATTCCTCCTCCCAGAAATCTGGATGCCAATGAACAAGCTGGGGCAGCTTGGTACCGGAGACAGGCATATGGAAGAGGGAACTGCAGAGAATGCATTCCAGGAGGGTCCACTATTCCACCCGATTCTGTCACTTTATCACGGGTCACCTCTATCCTGGGAGTTCAGAGTTTAACATTATAACCATATCACACAGCACACTGTAATAACTCAGTATCATACCTACACAGAGTCAGATAGTGAGGGTCTAGCTGAAGTGGCAGACTAGTTGGTAGCTATGCGAGGATTGGCACTAAATCCTGATAACTAGACTTATGCTGTCCTGTTCTGCCACTTAATAACAGGCCCACTAAGACATCACAAAAAGGGCCGACTTGGATGTGCTCTGCTCCTAGGCATGTCCCAAGTTGAGAGAAAGAGCATGGTAGAGGGGAAGGGGCAGTGAGTGGAAACCTAGCAGTCCTGGTTTCCAGTCCCTGGATCTGTCCCTGACCTGCTGGGTGACATTATCAGTGTCTTGGGGTAGCCATAACAAATTTCCACAAACTTGGTGGTTTAAAGAGAAACTTATTGGCTCACAGTTATAGAGGCCAGAAGACTGAAACTAAGGTGCTGGCAGCATTGGTTCCCTCTGGAAGCTCCAAAGGGAATCCATTCCATGCCTTTCTCCTAGATTCTGGAGGCCGCCAGAAATCCTTGGAGTTCCTTGTCTTATAATTCCAATCTCTGGCTCCATCTTCACATGATTTTCTCCAAATAGCAAACCTCCTCTGCCTTTTCTTTATAAGAATATTTGTCATTATGGCAACCCACTCCAGTATTCTGGCCTGGAGAATCTCATGGACGGAGGAGCCTGGTGGGCTACAGTCCATGGGGTTGCAAAGAGTCGGACACGACTGAGCAACTTCACTTTCACTTTCAGGTAGTGGCGCTAGTGGTAAAGAACCTTCCTGCCAGTGCAGAAGATATAAGAGATGCAGGTTTGATCCTTGGGTTGGGAAGATCCCCTGGAGAGAAATGGCAACCCACTCTAGTACTCTTGCCTGGAGAATCCCATGGACAGAGGAGCCCAAGGGCTACAATCCATGCAGCTGCACAGAGTTGGACATGACTGAAGCAACTTAGCACGCACGTCTGCAGGTAGTCTAGGATACTCTCATCTCAAGATCCTTAAATTAATTACATCCTAAAGACTCTTTTCCCAAATAAGGTCACGTGCACAAGTTCTAAGTGTTAGGAACCGGACATATCCTTTTAGGGGCCACTGTTCCTGTTTAACCCACTACAAGGATCCTGGGTCTGCTATTCCCCTTTCTGATCCTCAGCTTTTCTATGTGTAAACAGTGAGGGTGGAAGAGTCCACTGACTTGATTCTATAAGTGTTTGCTTGTTTTATGGATACTGACAGACCCCAGAATACAGGTACTTACCCAACAGCCTGTGCCATGCTGACCAAGGTCCCCAGCAGTCACATAGACCACAAAAACAAATTCAAGAACTATTTCATGACTTTCTAGAACTTTCTTGAGCCATGTATTCTTGAGGGTTGGTTGGGGAAGTTGTCTTGTGGTCAGACCACAAATAGGAATGCCTCATCAACTCTGGGCCCCACACCCTGTTGAGAGAGCATTCAATACGATCAAATACAGAGAATGGGCTGAGTATGGGAAGGGGCCTGACAAACACAATCTGTGCAGGGCAAGGGCCCAGGGGAGGTGAGTGACGCCTTCTCTTCAGAAGCAAAAGGAAGAAGAGGTCCAAAACCTCAGTAATCAAGATTAAAAAAAAAAAAAGAATCAAAACTAAAGCAAAAGAAAATCCACAATGAGCAAAAATTTAAATAAAGACGTGTTTCTGTAATTATGTGACTCAAATCAGTTCACCCTAATGGCCTTGTGGATCCTGTCTTTAACATTTTGATATTTTGTTCATCATGGATTTTCCCACTGAAGTCTTTGGCACCCCCTTAAATTCCGCCCTTCGACCTGGCCCTGGAACTATGAGTTACAACTGGAGGGGTGGGCCCACGAGGGACAAGGAATGGCTACAGGGATACGGTGGTTGCCAACAGGACCTGTGGAGGCCCAGAGGGGCCAGTGGGGAAAACTGGGGATCAGTTGTAAGTCCTGTGCTACTGGAAGGATCCGAGAGTCTGATGAGAGGCTGGTCTATGTGACCCGTTGTTGTTAGTCGCTAAGTCACGTATTTGGACCCCATGGACTGTAACCCACCAGCCTCCTCTATCCATGGGACTTCCTGGGCAAGAATACCGGAGTGGGTTGCCATTTCTTTCTCCAGGGGAGTTTCCTGATCCAGAGATCAAACTGGAGTCTCCTGCGTTGGCAGGCAGATTATTTACCACTGAGCTACCAGGGAAGCCTGTTAGGAGAGCCCTAAACCCAGAATCCCAGAAGCAAAGAGGCTGAACATTTCCCTGTGTAACTTCAATCTTTCAACCTTAAGATTGTAAGAAATGCTGCCTCTTGCCTCAATAACTGGGACAGGGACTGGGTCACTTGGAATTTCAGAGCTGCCCCAAGCAGGAAGGCTGCCTGGCTCTGCTCTTGATGGCATTGCTCCATCTGGGGGGACCCAGGAGTGGGTAACCCAGGAGTGCAGTGAAGTGAAGAGCCCCAGGAATAGCTCCAAGATGCACACTCATGTGTATAGTGATATGGGGATGAGGTCAACCTTTTTGTGCGTGTGTGCTAAGTGGCTTCAGTCGTGTCTACTCTCTGCAACCCTATGGACTAGAGCCCGCCAGGCTCCTCTGTCCATGGGATTCTCCAGGCAAGAATACTGGAGTGGGTTGCCATGCCCTCCTCCAGGGGATCTTCCCGACCCAGCGATCAAACCCTCTTATGTCTCCTGCATTGGCAGGTGGGTTCTTTACCACTAGTGCCACCTGGAAAGCCTCAGACTACTCACTGGTCCCAAATTTAAAATTTTAAATTAAAAAGGAAAGCCAGTGACTTGGGAGGTGTTAAGATTCCCAGGTAGCTCAAATGGTAAAGAATCTGCCTGCAATGCTGGAGATCTGGGTTCAGTGTCTGGGTTGGAAAGATCTCCTGGAGAAGGGTATGGCAACCCACTCCAGTATTCTTGCCTGGAGAATTCCATGGACAGAGGAGCCTGGCAGATTACAGTCCATGGGGTCACAAAGAGTCGGACACAACTGAGAAACTAATGCTTTTTGGAAGATGTTATAAAGTCAAAATGTTTATTCCAAAAATACTGCAAAAAAAAAATGATCTTCCCAAAATGTATTCCTGTGCATTTCTACATCCATGCCTAGGTAGCATTCATGCTCCTTGGAATGACATTTGCGGCCCTTGGGGTATCTCATAGCCCTTATTCCCACTTAACTTCACAGATCTCATGTGTAATCATTTTCATCTTTGGTCTTCCTTAAGTTTCTCATTTTAATTATTATACTGTCTGCCTGCATGGAAATTTCTTCTTAGTTTTTGTACTTTCCTCAAATTTTATACTATTTTAAAGTATAGGGTATCCCTGGACCCAAGAATCTTCTAATAAACTGCAAACTTCAACACCTTTAAAAATAACATTTACTGAAATAAAAATGAGTTGTTTCTACTTATCATTCAGCATGTCCCCAAACTTTATATGGTCACTGACTCGGGCATGAAAATACTTCTTTCAACATTTTCTACCCAGAATGTTTTTCCAGGCCCTCTCAGGTGCCACATGATTTAAAGAGCTGCTTATAAAATGTGTCCTAATGATTTGCCATTTTTGGACAAATCAATAAATCATTCTTGTAGTATTGGCTCTGATTGAGAATAAATAATGGATAAAACTATATATATATATATATATATATATATATTTACTTTACTATGAAACTGATTCTTCAAGTGAAATTGAAGGTGGGTGGAAGATTTAAAAATCTGAGGTCAGAGAAGACGGAAAAGAATCATGTGCCCTGTTGTACTAAACTTTGGCTGGTGGTTACAACTGAGTGATGGATGTTGCCATCGTCACTGGGGCTGTCACCTTCTGATTCTTGATAATGCTTTCAATGATAGAGAATAGTATACTTTGGAAATACTTTTACATACACCATGCTACCTGTTCTCTCACAGCCCTATGATAAAAGCAGGCCAGGGGTTAGTCGTCCCTAGTGGGAATATCCCTAGTGGAGGCCTGAGGATGTAAGCACCCTGCCAAGGTCCTCCTCCCAGCTATGATAGCATGAGGTGCCAGAAGCCATGCCAGCCACATTGCACAACTGCCAACCAGTCCTCCTTTTGACCCCAGAGGAGGATATTTGCACTGCTATGATACAGATGAAAAAAACAGCAGCTCAGAAAACTCAAGCTCAAGGTCACACATCTGGTAATTGGGGTTTGGACCAGTCTTTCTGGTCTTCAGTACCTGTTTCCCCAAGTCTACTTGAGGGGTTATTCTTCTCCTCCAGGCTGACAGGAACATCAATTAGACTGAGAAATGACATTCCAGGTCAGAGGGTGCAGGGGATGGTGGTCTCGACTGAAAGTCAGTGCATGCAGTTGGTGCTATAACAGTCATGACTCCATCCCTTACACATATACCGTGTTACGTGCTTAGAAAGCACCCTTACCTCATTTGATTCCCACAATTCCCTAGAAGAGGGAGACAGCCAGATATACTCCTTTAACAAATACAAGATTTATTTATACTCCTATAACAAATAACAAATAGAGGCTCAAAGAGGTCAAATGATTTGCTGAAAATCACACAGCAAAGGCCAGAACAAGATCTGGGTGCTTTCTGCTGACATGACTGGACAACATGGCACTGACCTTCCCAGAGATGGTCTTGATCTGCTTGGAGCTCAGGGGCTCGAAGTCCACGCCGATGTAGCCCTCCATGGCAGTAAGCAGATGCTTCCGGAGACAGCGTGAAGAGTTGGCTTCTGCGTGCACCTGCTCCCACCAGGAAGGCTCATACCAGCCCGGGATGATCCACTGGTATTTGCTCCCATACATATTCTCCTCATATGCCTGCAAGAGATGGGTTGATCATGAAGGCACCAAGAGACAAACGTGTTTTTCAAAGCTTTGAAGCCTGTGGGAAAAGTGGAGGTGAGGGGAGTGACTCGGGCTTCCTCATACCAGAGGATTTGTTAATTTTTCCATTACTTGCTTGGTCTCCTCATCATCATCTCTCAAGGTATCCAAGGTAGTGTATAGGAAACGTATACGAAAATAATAAAACACTGAATAAAAATGAAAACACAAGTGCCTGGGAAGATATAAATTATAATATGCTTCTGGAGGTAATATGCTTATTAGTGGTATCTTCCTGGGTCAGGAAGATCCCCTGGAGAAGGGAATGGCTACCCACTCCAGTATTTGTGCCTGGAGGATTCCGTGGATAGAGGAGCCTGGTGTGCTGCATCCATGGGGTTAGACATGACTAGGTGACTAAACAACAACAAATAAGAACCCGCCTGCAGTGCAGGAGACTCAGGTTCAGTCCCTGGGTGGGGAAGATCCCCTGGAGGAGGGAATGGCAACCTACTCCAGTCTTCTTGCCTGGAGAATCCCCAGGGAAAGAGCAGCCTGGCGGGCTACAGTCCGTAGATTTGCAAAGAGTTGGACACGACTAAGCGACCAACACTACTGGAGGTAACAGAGGATAGATGAGTCCACCGAAGGTTCCAACGCTACAGGGGACGAACTTCCTGGCAGCCCAGGAGAAAAGGGCAATGATATTAATTGCAGAGCTCTCACTTTCACTAATGAGAAAAAATACCAGTCCCTCAAGGACACAAAATATTTTCTAGGCTTTAATCCCTTAAAAAAAAAAAAGCCTCATATGGAGGATACTGTCAAATTAGCTAGCATGGTATCAACAGTGTCCCCACAACAAACAGATTTCATAAGGCTATTTTTGTATAGATTTTTACAAAAAGCTGGGATCATAATCTTAAAATATAACTTGGGGGGAACAATTTTGCAAGGTGGCCAAGAAAATTTAATGTAAGCATGCAACTTATGTAAGATGCCACTTGGCAAACTGAACATCCCTCTGAATCTTTACCCAAAGCATGGTGGGCATAAATCCAGATCCTAAAAAAAGTCCCTTATATTTATATGCTTTACGCCCATCTTACTGGTTCTTCATGTTCACCATTTGAGATGGTCTGGGCAGAGTTTATTAACCTCGTTTTAGAGATGAAGAAATTGGGAACCAGAGAGGGAAAGTCACTTCTGCAAGGTCATAGAATCTGGAACCTAGGTCTCCTCCTCTTATGCTGCAAAGCCACACTGCCTAATTCCCATTTAGGCAAAAATTGTCAGACTGTTCTCATACACCCCCATTTGGCTTTAATTCTTACTGTGATGATTTTACATCAGGAAAAACATGCTTTTTGATAGCTTATATGCATCCAGAAAGTCCCAAAGTGTAGGAATGACACATTCCATCAAAGCTGGGTCCAGAATGGAGTTTCTGAGTAGAGCTCACAGCCCTCTCAGGAATCAAAACGCCCGGAAGTGACTAAAGAGAGTGATGGTTATGCAGTGCTCTAGGTGTGCCGTAATGAACTGCATACATTTAAAATGTGAGCCTGAAACAATCCATCAATTCATTCCAGGGGAGTTACCTATGTTAGAAGCACACATGGGGAAAACAATTCATGTCACACCCTTTATGTTCCTTGACTTACAAGAAAGATAGCATAGAGGCCAAAAGGGTGTGGAGAGAGGAACCTGCAGGATGGTTCTGGATGCCTGGGAGGTTTTGGTTGCCCTCCACTTAGGCTCTAGCATGCTAGGCCAGGGTCTGCCCAGAAAGGTGGGCCAGCTGAGCCCCTATTAGTTGTGTCTGGTACAGAATAGTTATTATCAAGTCCATGAGTTGGAGGAGTGTTCCTTTCATTCCTGCATCTGGGGAGGCAATTCTAAAATTCTCTCAACACCTGAAAAAGCCCAGCCTGCAGTGTGAAGCATCTGGAGTAAAGGTGAATTAGAATATCTGTTCCTTAACTTAAGCTCAGATTCCATCTCCATGGCCTCTATTCATTGATTCAGTGAAGACTCCAGAGAGTAAACTGAGATTGTTTCATAAAACAGTTCTTCAACTATCTCAAGTCAATGATCACATTGCCTGTTCTCTAGAATCCTCCACTGATACGGAACTTTCACCTCCCTCATTCTAGACACTGGACTTTTCATGATGCAGCCTCAGGTCTCTATTCATGGATTCAATGAAGACTCCAGAGAGTAAACTGAGATGGTTTCATAAAACAGTTCTTCAACTATCTCAAGTCAATGATCACATTGCCTGTTCTCTAGAATCCTCCAGTGATAGGAACTTTCACCTCCCTCATTCTAGACACTGGACTTTTCATGATGCAGCCTCAGATCCTAGTCATTTTCCCAGCAACTACATTATACTGTTGTCCCAATCAAAGCTGTTGTAGAAAAACACAGCCCTTATATTACAATCACATAACAAAACTGCAGTTCAACAAAAGAAGGCAGCCACCTGGGCTCCCTTCTAATAAATGGGGTTTAGCCCACAGAAACTTTTTTTTTGTTTTCTAAAGATAATCCCAGATTCTGGCTGGGGGCTAAACCTCTGAACAAAAGTGTCATTTCAACGATTCCAGGTTATTTAATCAGTGGTCAAACCTGTGAGGGGGATTCCCTGGTGCTCCTAGTAAAGAATCCTGCAATTGAGGAGCCACAGGAGATGCGGGTTCAACCCCTGGGTCAGGAAGATCCCCCAGAGCAGTAAATGGCATCCCACTCCAGTACTCTTGCCTGGGAAATCCCATAGACAGAGGAGCCTGGCGGGCTACAGCCCATAGGGTCTCAGAGTCAGACATGACTGAAGCGACTTAGCACTCACTCACTCAAAACATGTGAGACTTCACAACTCTCATCTTTCACTGGCAGATAGGAACTCACATACATTGAACCCCTATTATGTGCTTGGCCATTTATATACAGTATCTTATTTTATTCTCACAATATCCCTATGACATGTGTGTTATTATCTCTATTTTATAGACAAAGAAATTGAGCCTTACAGATTGAGGAATTTGCCCAGACACATTCAGTTAAGTCAGGAGGACAAGATCCAAAGTCTATTTTTTTGTTTTAATTTCCTTCCATTCTTAGCAAAACAAAATAGAACTTTCCTGAAGCTTTCTCAATCTTTCTTATTTTGGCCACATCGCTCAGCTTGTGAGATCTCAGTTCCCCAACCAAGGATTGAACCGAGGCCATAGCAGTGAAAGCCCAGGATCCTTAACCACCAGGCCACCAGGGAATTAAGTTTTCTCAATCTTAAAAGGTGAGGCAAGATAGCCCCACCTTTTAAGAATTATGGTAAGTAAGAGTCAATAGACCGAGAACAACATGAGGAGGTCTTTTCATTAGACACAAAGACAGGTTTGCATTCCTCTATGAGATCAAAGACCATGTGATCATTTGGAAGCAGCCTGGAGTGGGAATCCAGGAAACTCCCAGGAATCTGCTGTGATAGCTGTTTGACCTGCCACTGTTCTATTAGGTGTTCCTTGTGAGTGAATTTTCCACAGAAGCTCAGTCCATTTGAATGACAACATATTTTGTTTAGAACATTAGTCAGTTTTGATGAAGATAAAATTTTTTTCACTGATCTCCTAGGGAAAAGAAAACTATAGTCAAGCCAATTCTGTGCCACACAGCATCTGGGTAATCTGGCCCATAACTCCTTGGATCTTGCTTTTCTCACCTATAGCCTGTGGAAGGCAAAGCCCATCTCATTGGGTTGGTGTAGGGATTAAAAGAGGAACAAAAAAGCAACCTAATCAAAAATGGGCAGAAGATCTAAACAGACATTTCTCCAAAGAAGACATACAAATGGCCAATAGGCAAATGAAAAGATGCTAAATATCACTAGTTATTAGAGAAATATGAAGCAAAACAGTAAGATTTCACATCACATGGTTAGAATGGTCATCATTAAAATACAAACAACATTATATTTACAATATCTACAAATAATAAATGCTGGAGAGAATGTGGAGAAAATGGAACTTTCTAACACTGTTGGTACAAATGTAAATTGGCACAGCTACTATGGAAAATAGTATGGAGGTTCCTTAAAAAAACACAAATAGAACTGTTATCAGTTCAGTTCAGTCACTCAGTTGTGTCCGACTCTTTGCGACCCCATGGACTGCAGTATGACAGGCCTCCCTATACATCAACTACCGGAGCTTGCTCAAACTCATGTCCATCGAGTTGGTGATGCCATCCAGCCATCTTATTCTCTGTTATCCCTTTCTTCTTCGGTCTTCAATCTTTCCCAGCATCAGGGTCTTTTCATGAGTCAGTTCTTCGCATCATGTCGCCAAAGTAAGGAGTTTCAGCTTCAGCATCAGTCCTTCCAATGAATATTCAGGACTGATTTCCTTTTGGATGGACTGGTTGGATCTTCTTGCAATCCAAGGGACTCTCAAGAGTCTTCTCCAACACCACAGTTCAAAAGCATCAATTCTTCTACACTTAGCTTTTTTATGATCCAATTCTCACATCCATACATGACTACTGGAAAAACCATGGCTTTGACTAGATGGACCTTTGTCGTCAAAGTAATATCTCTGCTTTTTAATATGCTGTCTAGGTTGATCATCGGAGAAGGTGATGGCACCCCACTCCAGTACTCTTGCCTGGAAAATCCCATGGATGGAGGAGCCTGGTGGGCTGCAGTCCATGGAGTCGCGAAGAGTCAGACATGACTGAGGGACTTCACTTTCACTTTCATGCATTGGAGAAGGAAATGGCAACCCACTCCAGTGTTCTTGCCTGGAGAATCTCAGGGATGGGGGAGCCTGGTGGGCTGCCGTCTATGGGGTCGCACAGAGTCGGACATGACTGAAGTGACTTAGCAGGTTGGTCATAGCTTTTCTTCCAAGAAGCAAGTGTCTTTTAATTTCATGGCTGCAGTCACTATCTGCAGTGATTTTGGAGCCCAAGAAAAAAAGTCTGTCACTGTTTCCATTGTTTCCCCATCTATTTGCCATGAAGTGATGGGACCAGATGCCATGATCTTAGTTTTTTGAATGTTGAATTTTAAGCCAGCTTTTTCACTCTCCTCTTTCACTTTCATCTAGAGGCTCTTTAGCTCCTCTTCACTTTCTGTCACAAGGGTGGTGTCATCTGCATATCTGAGGTTATTGATATTTCTCCTGGCAATCTTGATTCCAGCTTGTGCTACATCCAGCCCAGTATTTCACATGATGTACTCTGCATAGAAGTTAAATAAGCAGAGTGACAATATACAGCCTTGACATACTCTTTTCCCAATTTAGAACCAGTCTGTTGTTCCATGTCCAGTTCTAACTGTTGCTTCTCGACCTGCATACAGATTTCCCAGGAAGCGGTAAGGTATGATCCTGTCCTGCGCATATATCTGGAGAAAAATCTAATTTGAAAAGACACATGCACCCCTATATATGTATACATATATAGCTGATAATACTTTGCTGTACAGCATAAACCAACACAACATTGCAAAGCAACTATACTCTTTGTATAAAATAAAAACTTAAAGCTTAAAACAAATAAAATAAAAGATACATAGAACCCTTATGTTCATAGCAGTACTATTTATTTACAATAGGCAAGACATGGAAGTAACCTAAATGTCCACTGACAGATAAATGGGTAACAAAGATGTGGTACAGCCAGAAGGAAATAGCAGGACATACTTAAAGTGATGAAAGAGAAAAACCTACAACCCAGATTACTGTACCCAGCATGGATCTCATTCAGATATGAAGGAGAATTCAAAAGCTGTACAAACAAGCAAAAGCTGAGAGAATTCAGCACCACCAAACCAGCTCCTCAACAAATGCTAAAGGATCTTCTATAGACAGGAAAAAGAGAAAGGGTGTATAAACTCAAACCCAAAACAGCAAAGTAAATGGCAATGGGACAATACTTATCAATAATTACCTTAAATGTAAATGGGTTGAATGCCCCAACCAAAAGACAAAGACTGGCTAAATGGATATAAAAACAAGATCCCTATATATGCTGTCTACAAGAGACCCACCTCAAAACAAGGGACACATACAGACTGAAAGTGAAGGGCTAGAAAAAGATATTTCATGCAAATGGAGACCAAAAAAAAAAAAAAAAGCAGGAGTAGCATATCATAGTATCATATCAGATAAAATAGACTTTAAAATAAAGGCTGTGAAAAGAAACAAAGAAAGACACTACATAATGATCAAAGAATCAATCCAAGAAGAAGATATGACAATTATAAATATATATGCACCCAACATAGGAGCACTGTAATATGTAAGGCAAATGCTAACAAGTATGAAAGGGGAAATTGACAATAATACAATAATAGTGGGAGATTTTAATACCCCGCTCACACCTATGGATAGATCACTAAATAGAAAATTAACAAGGAAACGCAAACTTTAAATGAGACAACAGACCAGCTAGACCTATTTGATATCTACAGGACATTTCACCCCCAAACAATGAATTTCACCTTTTTCTCAAGTGCACATGGAACCTTCTCCAGGATACGTCACATCATAAATCTAGCCTTGGTAAATTAAAAAAAATTGAAATTATTCCAATCATCTTTTCTGGCCACAATGCAGTAAGATTAGTTAGTTAGTTAAGTCGCTCAGTCGTGTTTGACTCTTTGTGACCCCATGGACTATAGCCCACCAGGCTCCTCCATCCATGGGATTCTCCAGGCAAGAATACTGGAGTGGGTTGCCATTTCCTTCTCCAGGGGATCTTCCCAACCCACAGATAGAACCCAGGTCTCCCACATTGCAGGCAGACGCTCTAACCTCTGAGCCACCTGGGAAGCAGTAAGATTAGATCTCAGTTATAGGGAAAAAAAACTATTAAAAATTTCAACACATGGAGGCTAAACAACACACTTCTGAATAACCAACAAATCATAGAAGAAATAAAAAAAGAAATCAAAATGTGCATAGAAATGAATGAAAATGAAAACACAACAACCCAAAACCTGTGGGACACTGTAAAAGCAGTGCTAAGGGGAAAGTTCATAGCAATATAGGCATATCTCAAGAAACAAGAAAAAAGTCAAATAAATAACCTAACTCTACACCTAAAGCAACTAGAAAATGAAGAAACAAAGAACCCCAGGGTTAGTAGAAGGAAAGAAATCTTTAAAAATTAGGGCAGAAATAAATGCAAAAGAAACAAGAGACCATAGCAAAAATCAACAAAGCTAAACGCTGGTTCTTTGAGAAGATAAATAAAATTGACAAACCATTAGCCAGACTCATCAAGAAACAAAGGGAGAAGAATCAAATCAACAAAATTAGAAACAAAAATGGAGAAATCGCAACAGATAACAGAAATACAAAGGATCATAAGAGACTACTATCAGCAACTATAAGCCAATAAAATGGACAACTTGAAGAAATGGACAAATTTTTAGAAAAGTACAACTTTCCAAAACTGAACCAGGAAGACATAGAAAATCTTAACAGACCCATCACAAGCACAGAAATTGAAACTGTAATCAGAAATCTTCCAGCAAACAGAAGCCCAGGACCAGACAGCTTTACAGCTGAATTCTACCAAAAATTTAGAGAAGAGCTACCACCTATCCTACTGAAACTTTTCCAGAAAATTGCAGAGGACTGTAAACTTCCAAGCTCATTCTATGAGGCCACCATCACTCTGATACCAAAACTAGACAAAGATGCCACAAAAAGAAAACTACAGGCCAATATCACTGATGAACATAGATGCAAAATTCCTTAACAAAATTCTAGCAAACACAATCTAACAACAGATTTAAAAGATCATACATCATTACTAAGTGGGCTTTATCCCTGGGATGCAAGGATTCTTCAATATCCACAAATCAATCAATATAATACAACACATTAACAAATTGAAAAATAAAAGCCATATGATTATCTCAATAGATGCAGAGAAAGCCTTTGACGAAATTCAGCATCCATTTATGACAAAAATGGAAATTGAAACTGTAATCAGAAATACTCCAGCAAACAAAAGCCCAAGACAAGATGACTTCACAGCTGAATTCTACCAAAAATTTAGAGAAGAGCTAACACCTATCCTATTCAAACTCTTCCAGAAAATTGCAGAGGAAGGTAAACTTCCAAACTCATTCTATGAGGCCAACATCATCCTAATACCAAAACCAGACAAAGGTGCCACAAACAAAGAAAACTACAGGCCAATATCACTGACGAACATAGATGCAAAAATCCTTAACAAAATTCTAGCAAAAAAAATCCAACAACATATTAAAAAGATCATACATCATGACCAAGTGGGCTTTATCCCAGGGATGCAAGGATCCTTCAATATCCACAAATCAATCAACATAATACACCACCATACGATTATCTCAATAGATGCAGAGAAAGCCTTTGACAAAATTCAACATCCATTTATGATAAAAAAAAACCCTCCCGAAAGCAGGAATAGAAGGAATATACCTCAACATAATAAAAGCTATATATGACAAACCCACAGCAAACATTATCCTCAATGGCGAAAAATTGAAAGCATTTCCCCTAAAGTCAGGAACAAGACAAGGGTGCCCACTCTCACCACTACTATTCAACATAGTTTTGGAAGTTTGAGCCACAGCAATCAGAGCAGAAAAAAAAAGAAAAGGAATCCAGATTGGAAAAGAAGTAAAACTCACTGTTTGCAGATGACATGATCCTCTACATAGAAAACCCTAAAGACTCCACCAGAAAATTACTAGAGCTTATCAATGAATATAGTAAAGTTGCAGGATATAAAATTAACACACAGAAATCTCTTGCATTCCTATACACTAACAATGATAAAACAGAAAGAGAAATTGAGGAAACAATTCCATTCACCATTGCAATGAAAAGAATAAAATACTTAGGAATATATCTACCCAAAGAAACAAAAGACCTATATATAGAAAATTATAAAACACTGATGAAAGAAATCAAAGAGGACACTAATAGATGGAGAAATATACCATGTTCACGGATTGGAAGAATCAATATAGTCAAAGTGAGTATATTATCCAAAGCAATCTACAGATTCAGTGCAATCCCTATCAAGCTACCAATGGTATTTTCCACAGAATTAGAACAAATAATTTCACAATTTGTATGGAAATACAAAAAACTTTGAACAGTCAAAGAAACCTTGAGAAAGAATGGAACTGGAGGAAGCAACCTGCCTGATGTCAGGCTCTACTACAAAGCTACAGTCATCAGGACAGTATGGTATTGACACAAAGACAGAAATATAGATCAATGGAACAAAATAGAAAGCCCAGAGATAAATCCACACACCTATGGACACCTTATCTTTGACAAAGGAGGCAAAAATATACAATGGAAAAGACAATCTCTTTAACAAGTGGTGCTGGGAAAACTGGTCAACCACTTGTAAAAGAATGAAACCAGAACATTTTCTAACACCATACACAAAAATAAACTCAAAATGGATTAAAGATCTAAACGTAAGACCAGAAACTATAAAACTCCTAGAGGAAAACATAGGCAAAACACTCTCCGACGTGAATCAAAGCAAGATCCTCTATGATCCACCTCCCAGTGTATTGGAAATAAAAGCAAAAATAAACAAATGAGACCTAATTAAACTTAAAAGCTTTTGCACAACAAAGGAAACTATAAGCAAGGTGAAAAGACAGCCTTCAGAATGGGAGAAAATAATAGCAAACGAAGCCAACTGACAAAGAATTAATCTCAAAAATATACAAGCAGCTCCTGCAGCTCAATTCCAGAAAAATAAATGACCAAATCAAAAAATGGACCAAAGAACTAAACTGACAGTTCTCCAAAGAAGACATACAGATGGCTAACAAACACATGAAAAGATGCTCAACATCACTCATTATCAGAAAAATGCAAATCAAAACCACAGTGAGGTACCATCTCACACTGGTCAGAATGGCTACTATCCAAAAATCTACATGCAATAAATGCTGGAGAGGGTGTGGAGAAAAGGGAACCCTCTTACACTGTTGGTGGGAATGCAAACTAGTACAGCCACTGTGGAGAACAGTGTGGAGATTCCTTAAAAAACTGGAAATAGAACTGCCATATGACCCAGCAATCCCACTGCTGGGCATACACACCAAGGAAACCAGAATTGAAAGAGACATATATACCCCAATGTTCATTGCAGCACTGTTTATAATAGCCAGGAGATGGAAGCAACCTAGATGTCCATCAGCAGATGAATGGATAAGAAAGCTGTGGCACATATACACAATGGAATATTGCTCAGCGATTAAAAAGAATGCATTTGAATCAGTTCTAATGAGGTGGATGAAACTGGAGCTGATTATACAGAGTGAAGTAAGCCAAAAAGAAAAACAGTATATAGTATATTAACACATATATATGGAATTTAGAAAGTTGGTAATGATAACCCTGTATGTGAGACAGCAAAAGAGACACAGATGTATAGAACAGTCTTTTGGACTGTGTGGGAGAAGGCAAGGGTGGGATGATCTGAGAGAAGAGCATTGAAATATGTATATTATCACATATGAAATAGATCACCAGTCCAGGTTCAATGCATGAGACAGGGTGCTCAGGGCTGGTGCACTGGGATGACCCAGAGGGATGGGATGGGGAGGGAGGTGGGAGGGGAGTTCAGGATGGGGAACACATGTAAACCCATGGCTGATTCATATCAATGTATGACAAAAATCACTACAATATTGTAATTAGCCTCCAACTAAAATAAATAAATTTAAAAAACTTCACTTTCAATTCTTACATCACAGTTTTAATAATATAAAAATCATGATGTGAATCAACATAAAAAAAAAAGATGTGGTACATATATACCATGTGTACCACATGGAACATTACTCAGCCCTAAAAATGAACAAAATAATGCCATTTGCAGCAATATGGATGGACCTAGAGATTTCATACTAAAGTGAAATGTCAGACAAAGAAAAATACCATATGATATCACTTATATGTGGAATCTGAAATATGATACAAATGAATTTACTTACAAAACAGAAACAGACTCACAGACATAGAAAATAAACTTATGGTTACCCAAAGGGAAAGGGGGAAGGGATAAATTAGGAGTTTGGGATTAGCAAATACAAACTAATATATATAAAACATAAATGACAAGCTCCTACTGTATGGCACAGGGAATTGTATTCAATATCCTATATAAACCACAATGGAAAAGAATATGAAAAAATGTATATATAACTGAATCCCTTTGCTGTATACCAGAAACTATTACAACACTGTATGTCAACTATACTTCAATAAAATAATAACAATAATAATAAAAGAGGTAATATGTGTACATGCTTGGCCAACACTATGCAGGAACATTTCAGCTGCTCCTTCTCATCCCATTCTCCTTTTGGTAACTCAAGGCTTTATTCTGAACATTAGCCATTGTTTGGGCTATGGGCAGTGATACTTTTGATCATAGGGAAGATTGGTCCAAATACCAAATGGCCCCTGTTGTTCTTGGAGTTTTTGATCCATTTTTGATAGATTTGTCTCCTTCCTAACTGTCAGGCCTAGGCTGTCACTTCCACTATCATTAAATCCCTCTCCCCACTCTGAATCTGCTGCTTTTAAATTGCTATGGAAAACAGGGATTGTTAAACATATATGTAGAAAAAAAGTACACAGGTTTGAGTGAGAGTCTAAAAGGCTCTCCTGCAAGGGAGGAAGACTGGGCTTAAATACAGCATCTAATGTCTACAGCAACTGCAGAGAAGCCTCTGAGCCTCCATTTCAACATTCCCACATTCAGAAGAGCTGAGATTGTGGGACACTGACCTTTAAGAAGCTGCTGGTATCTTTGTCTGTTTCCTTTGCCAAAAAGGGAGTTTCGGGGTGGGGTGGCAGGGGGTGTCTGCTCTTCCCAGGGTCCCCAGTGCTGAGCACAGTGCCTGATGTATAAAGAGCATCCAATAACTGGTTGTAGAGTGACTGACTGAACACACTTTCAGTTGACTTGGTCACCTTGGTTTTCTTTCTTTCTTTTTTTTTTTTTGCCTCTAGTAAGAATGTGGTCTCAGGACCTGTGGCCAGCAAACAGCCCTGCCAGGTAATGATGGGCAGTCCTAAGCCCATGTTCTTCAGTCCATGAACCACTCTGTTCTCATTAGCTGCAGACAGGTGGCCATGAGGTAATTTAAAAATCCAATTTCCTCTTTTTATTAAGTTTCCTTTGGCTTCTCACCTCCCCATGCAAGAAGGACATTTCCCTTTTACAGGCATTTCACAACCACAAGAGCAATAAATTCTCACATCAGTAACACAGTTCACAGTTGGAATGATGGTCATCCTTTGGTGACCTTGTTTAAGCCTCTCAACCATCCAATGAGGCACATAAGGCAGAGGTCGATGCTTCCACTTTAGGGGTGAGGCAGCTGGGCACTGGAATTGCACAGTGGCCTGTCTGAGGTCACACAGCTGGCAGAACTAAAACTAGAACTCAGGTCAGAATGCTTGAGAATTTAGAACAGACCACCAAGCAGAGAGAAGACAAGTGACAGGTCACGCTCATCCTTTGCTGGAGCCAAAGTGAACATTTTGCCAGAGGGCTATGAAGAGGCTTTGCATTTGCTGGAATCTGCTCTCCCATTGGTGGCAGGTCCAATCTCAAGAACACACAGCAAAATGCTGAAAAGTTTGCACTGCATGTGGCATTTGATGGCAAAGACACAGCTGTTTCCATCTGGTTGCACCTGGACCCTGACCCTGACACAGGCAGCAAGGCCTTGCATCTCTGCTCTAAGCAGCCTCTCCCTCCACCATATGCCAGAGTCTTGATCCATTGTGAAGACAATGAGCAGACTCTCCTTGAGATCTTCCATGCCTGCCAGAAGAGCTCCTTCCTAAGCATGTAAGATGGAAAGTCCTGACAGGGAGGTCCATCTGAGGATCTGACACACGGAATAAACACCAAACACAAAACTTCTCAGAAACACTTCAATGAATGAAGCTGCCAGCAAAGGCTCTAAGAGAAAGGCCACTTCAAAATGCCCAAAGTCTAAGAGGAAGAGGAAAGTGGGATGAGGAGGTGAGACGATGTCCCGTGCTGTGGAAGGCAAGCAGCCTGGGGCTTTTTTGTTCAAGAGGGAGACAGCCACTCTGTCTGCTCTGAAATGGAAACCACACTGCTGGAAATGCCACTCGGAAAATAATCCCAGCACGGAGGGAAATCACAGCCACACCTTGGCTTAGGGTTGGCTCAAATCAGAACAGGAGGTCTGTCTACATTTTGTACAAACAGGAGATGGCCAGGGCCCAGTGTGACATCTTCCTGGGTCATTTTTATTTATTTATTTTTCCAATTGGATCAATAATCACTTACCGTGTGCCAGTTGTTTACAAGGCTTTGGGGATATGTGGGGATAAAATTCATCTTCTTCTCTAAATAGTTATGTCTTCTAATTTGGAGCATTATTTTCTTTTTTCAAATGGGCCATTTCTGGACCTTAGATGGTAACATGCAAGGTTTTATGAGTTTGAAGTAAAATGTGTTAAATCAATTTGCTCTGTTTTTTCAATTTTTCTCATGGTCCTCCTTAGATTTTCATATGAAAGACTCCTCGTTATCTTTAACTGAGACATAGGATGCTTAACACAATCTTGTAAAGTTCACCAGTTGGTAACCTTGCCAGCCCAACAGTGGTTCATTTCATCCTCAGAAACCTACATAAACAAAAAAAGATTGCTGACATCTGTGGAGAGTTCACTGTACGCCAGGCATTATGCAAAGTGTTTTTGCTCATTTAATCTCTGCAACAACCCTATGAGACAGGTGTTATTATTATCCCCATGTTACAGATGAGAAAACTGAGATTCAGAAAGTGTCAACAAGCCCACATTCAGTTACTAAGTTGCAGATCAGAGGTCCAAGCCCAAGCAGACTGACTTTTGAGCACTAAGTGTTAAACTCAGGAGACGTCCCTAAAACGGCAGCCAGTAGCTTCTGCCTCCTCCCTTCTATTTTGAGAGATCAGGTGGTTCCCACTTTGCTCCTGAGCCTTCACAAGGAAATATCCATGTGTGACTGTGTTTTCCAGCCACTGCTCTCTTCTCACTTCCTGGCCTCTTCTCAGTTCCTTCATCTCTTCTAAAACAGGGCACCAGGAGCTGAGCAGGACACCCTGGGTGGGGTCTCTCCAGCAGACTGCAGGGAGACCACCTGCCCTGGTGTGGGTGTGCAGCCAGATGGCCACCTTGGCTCCCTGCTGGCTGTGCTACACTGGTTACTCACAGTAACCTTGAGGTCACCTGAGACTCCAAGTCTCTTTTACTCTAAATGCACAGTACTCCTCAGCTGTGCCTCTACCACCTCAGACACAGGCAGCTCAATTTGTTCTAATATAGCCTTATATTGTATTAGTTATTAGTTGCACAGTTGCGTCCAACTCTTTGTGACCCCATGGACCGTAGCCCACCAGCTTCCTCTGTCCATGGGATTATCCAGGCAAGAATACTGGAGTGGATTGCCATTCCCTCCTCCAGGGGATCTTCCTGAACCAGGGATCGAACCTGGGTCTCCTGCGTTAGATTTAGCCTTCCTGCTGCTGCTGCTGCTAAGTCGCTTCAGTCATGTCCGACTTTGTGCGACCCCATAGATGGCAGCCCACTAGGCTCCTCTGTCCCTGGGATTCTCCAGGCAAGAATACTAAAGTGGGTTGCCATTTCCTTCTCCAATGCATGAAAGTGAAAAGTGAAAGTGAAGTCGCTCAGTCGTGTCTGGCTCTGTGCAACCCCATGGACTGCAGCCTACCAGGCTCCTCCATCCATGGGATTTTCGAGGCAAGAGTACTGGAGTAGGGTGCCATTGCCTTCCTAGATTTAACCAAACATTCCAGCTTGGTAAGGTTCTTTATACCCTGGATCTATCTTCCTGGATCAACTTCTAAAATTCCTATAAGCATATTTTTATAATCACATCCAAGTTACTGAAAAAAGGTCAAAGAAAATAGAGGCCTGTGGCCCATCACTAGAGATGAGACCTAGAATAACCTCATTCTAAGAGGAGGAACTTATTGGGTTGACAATGACTCATGTGACTAGGCTCTCACTCTGTTGACTTCTCTCTTGACCCTGGGGTGCAGGAGGGGGAACCAGGGCATCAAAATAAAAAGACATACTTCCTGTGTTAGAACTCTTACATGTGCTCAGGTTAGACTATCGTGTGGAGAAAAGAGGATCTGATTGGGACTCAGGTGAATGGGGATGGAGTCTTGGCTCCGCCCTTGGACAAGCCCCTCCCCTCTCTGGACCTCTAGTTCCTCATCTATAAAACAATAGTAGCTTTACTTGGTTACTGAAAAACTTAAATGAGAAAAGGTTTAAAAATGTACTTTGTCATCTATCACACACCAGACAATGAAAAGGATTTGGTGGTAAATACTGAACAGTTGATGGTTTGTGCTAAGCCTGACACTGAGCCCTGCTTACAGGGCAGGAAGGGGTTTGAGGCGCCCCTGTCCCACCTTGGAAGCCTGTGTCTCCCCCTGTGTGGTACACACAGCGCTGCTCCATTAAACGCGGCTGCGTTGAGGAGACTTAGAACTAGCTGGCAGCACAAAGGCAATGGTTAGACAGTGGGTTAGTGGGTTAGTAAACTGAGGTCCCTGGTTTCTCCACAACTGAACTGTTCTGAGCCCTGGGGTTTTAGCTCCCCGAAAAGAGCAGTGAGAATAACACTTCTGCTTCCAATACCCCAGACTCTGGTCCTGTTGAAATGGATCAGGACCCTATGGTCCTTGCCCACTCCATGTCCCCTGCTTGCCTTTTGTCTGTGGAAAACTTTGGTCAATGAATAAGTTTAATCAGAGAAATGAGACCAAGCAGAAACAAAGGAAAACAGTCAAAGAAGACCATATAATAATAATGTAGTTACAAAGCATAGTCAAGGACCTTTAGTTTCTTCTCAAGGGCTATAAATAATACTCTGAGCCATATCCTGTGAGTTGTCTTGTAGATACTGAAACCCCAGGTGGAGAAGTTAACTACAGGATGACCAGACTGTACCCACGACACAATTCTAAGAAATGGCCTCAAAGAAATGGAAATAAACAGACCTTGGAACTGAAGATTAATTGTACTCAATCAACCAAGATAACACAGGTCAGACCTCTGATGACCAATTTGATGATGACTGTCAGAGCTGACTATGCTGTTTCTGAAGGTAGCCCCCTCTGTCTGTCTATAAAAGAGCTTTCCCACTGACTGTCAGAGGTAGGGAGCTTGCCTTTGGACAGACATCCAACCTCCTGCCGAGCTGCCGCATCCAAAATAAACCAAACTTTCCCTTCCACCAACCTGGTCTGTTTGTTGGCTTTTGAGCAGTGAGCAGCCAGACCTCGCATCTTTCCATAACAGTGTGATGCTATTTAAGAATCGGGCAGTAAGAATGAATCCAAGAAGAAGCTTCATGAACCTCCCCAAAGACACAAAGGACACAACCAAAGTGTTACTTACGCAACAGAACACTTTTGCTGCCATATTCTGGTCAAACTGGCCGAGGATGATTCGCACGTCATTGCCCTGTGGACAGAAGACACGGATATGGAGGTGAGCATGTGATCGGCACAGCCCAGGAAGCCACAGGCTCTGCAGGCCGAAGCGAATGGCTGGGAAGGGCCTCACCTTCCCTGCTCTCCTCCAGCAAAGTGGGCAAACACTGGGGGGACACTGACACAGTGTCTGCTTTCCAACCTCACTCTACGCTTAGGGAAACCGAGGCCAGACGAGAGAAAGGAACTTCCAGGGTCCCCAGGGTAGTTGGCAGCAGAAACAAGTTCCCAGTCAACTTCCCACCCCTCAGTATGCTAGGCTTTTCCACCTTCCAGGAGTCCACAGAGCTTCCCAATTAAGGCATTTCAGAGTCTCCTCGAGTTCTGAGCTTTGTTCACATCTCAGCTCCACTTTGGTGGTGTCAAGTGGCTCTTTTTGCCAACTTGGCCTCAATTTCCTCATCTGCAAGATGGGAATAACTTACAGTGCTTACTTAGAGGGCTAAATGAGATTATCCTTATAAAGTGCTTACCATAGTTCCTGACAAAGAGGAAACACTCAGCTAGAATAAGTTTTTTATAACCTTCTCCCAACCCATTCTTCTCCTTTTATTTCAAAGGAAAATCTATATTCAAATGTTCTATAAACAGTTATTATCTTATTACCTCAATGGGGTTATTAGGTATACACTGTACCATAAGTCCTGTGCTGCATGCTAAGTCGCTTCAGTCGTGTCCGATTCTTTGCGACCCCATTGACTTGTACGGCCCATCAGGTTCCTCTGTCCATGGGATCTCCAGGCAAGAATACTGGAGTGGATTGCCATTTCATTTTCTAGGGGATCTTCTCGACCTAGGGATCGAACCTGCATTTCTTATGTCTCCTGCATTGGCAGGTGGGTTCTTTACTACTAGTGCCACCTGGGAAGCCCCACCACAGGTCCTTTGACTCATTTATTCATTCAACAAAGATTTACTGAGTGTCTTCCTGAAGTTCTCTCCTGGGTCAGGGTAAGGGGTTCTTGGTTGCTTTCTAGGGGACGGGATCCAGGCTGGGCCCTGCCCCATGGAGAACAGGCAGAAGGAGGATATACAGGCAGCCTCCAGGAGACAGCCAGGCCTCAGCCCACACACTTGCTCCCAATCGCAGTCCTACCCTCTGCACTGAGACTCAGCCCTGCAGGTGACGCTACCTTCCTGACATTTATCCTGTCCTTCCCAGCAGGCCGCAAGGCTCTTTGATGCATAAAGAAGAGAAATATCCCTTTAAAGATCAGTTTTTAGCATCTTTCAAAATTGGAAAGTGCTGACTGGGAGGCCATTTTACTCATCATGTACTTTAGCAAAATAAAAAAGGCTTGGATTCTAAAATCATCCTTCGTTTGCAAGCAAGAATGGAAAGACGAAAAAAAAAAAAAAAAAAGCCTTGCTCTGAAAGACTTTAAAAGATCTTTAACAGAGCCCAGTCGAAGGAAGGCAAGCCTTTGTCATCACCACGTCTGCAATGCTATAAAAAGTTCTAAGCTGCTTCCGTTCTGTGGCCTTGCTCCTGGGACACTTCAGGGTCTTTCTGCTTATTTGTTAAATTTTTTATAGAATCTCTTGCTGCTAACACTATTCACCTACCCATATCCATAGCCATCCAACAAACATTTATGAAGCATCTACTTTGTGCCAAGCTCTGTGTTGCTAAACAAGGTACAGTAGAAACAGCTTACTGGATTTTGGAGTCATAGAGACCTTGGCTGACATTCCAGCTCCAGCACCTACCAGCTGCACGACCCTGGGTCTTACTCTCCTGCAGCCTCGATTTTCTATGTTTGAAACGGGCGTAACACTCCTTACCTGACCCGGTGGTTATAGGATTCATGATTAATGAACCTCCTTCTGCCCCCTGGTGCTGGCTTCCGTGATGCTTCCTCCTGCCACCTGGTCATTCCTGCTCAGATTCTCAATCAGCCCCTCATCCTTCTGCCCACCCCTAATGCTGGTGTTCCATACAGTTCTGCCCCTCATCACTCTCCCTGGGCAACCTCATTCATGATCCCAGCCACAACTCCCCTCTGAAAGCTGTGGACTCCCAAATCTCTCTCCTGAGCTGCCTTTTCTCCAGCTGTCCCTTGGATACCTCCATGTGGATTCTCCCAGGCACCTGAAGCTCAACGTGTCCCAAGTGAACTCACCGTCATTCCCAAAACGCCTCTTTCCTCCTCCCGTACTGCCTATCTCTAGAACGGTGTTGCCAACCTCCCACTCCCTAAGACCAGAAACTTGGGAGCCACCTGAGGTTCTCTCCTCTCCTCATCCTAGCCATAACCAGGGCCTGTTGGTTCTGTCTGCTCACTAGCTCCTGAATCACTCTGGTCTCTCCAGCCCTATTGCTCTGGGTTGAGCCGCCGTCACTCTCTAATTGGTGAACCACTACAGCCTCCCAGCTGGATCTCTCTGCCTTTAGTCCTGCCTCACCCATCCAGTCTCCACAAAGCAGATAAGGGAATCATTCCAAAATTCAAATCTGATTGTGTAAAATCTTTCCATGGCTTAGACCTTGACAGATCAAACTCTGAGCTCCTTAGAACATCTCAGATTCTTTACCAACTCACTCCTGCTCATTTCAATAATCCCATTTCTTGCTATACCTCCACATCCCAGAGAATGAACCACCTGAAGTTCTCTTAGATTGTCTGCCATACACTCATCCATTCATTCACTCACTCATTCATCCACTTTCTCACTCATCCTCTCCTTCTTTATACAAGTTCACACATCCAGAATGCCAGTCCCTCCCACCCCACTCATTCTGCCTGGAAGGCTGCTGCTCTCCTTTCCTGCCTTAGCCAGGAGCTCCTACTAGGAGAAACCACCCCTGTTCCACCAGGCTGGGGCCACTTTCTCCTCTGTGAAGTTCTCTTCTGGGACCCAAGCGGTCACGGATCTACTTAACTCCTTCCTAGAGATGCAAAAGGCTTTCCCAAATCCAGCACAGCATCCCAAAAGCACTCTCACCTTGGTGCCTCCTGACCATTAGAGGGCCCTGGAGAAAGAGCCTATCCAGGGCTAGGTTGCACTTGATGCAGGAAGATATTCACACCCACTCTGATTCCAGATGGTGAGTAAAGGGGCAAGGTGCTGCAAAATCTAGGAGAAAAGAGGACAAGCCAGCAACTGGTGCAGGTGGAGCCTGATCAAGGGTTGGGAGAGGACAGTGGGAAATGTGGCTGGAGTGATACTTGGGGGGTGCCTTGAGAAGCATAAAGAGTCGAATGTGTTCTCAAAATGGGATATGTGTACTCCCAGGGAAGAGTTCTCCTGGGAGTACAAAAACTGCAGATATACCTGGTTCTTCTTTCTGGAGTAGCAGTTTGTTGGAAGATTCAGAGGTGAAGGGAAAGATTTTGGATTGGGGGAATCTTAAAAATTTTAACATACCCAAGCTATCACAAAAGTTCCAGAATCACACTTTTCAATGTATAACTTGAATAACTTGTATAATTTGTATGGTTTCCTTAACATCCCAAGAAAGGAAAGAGCTTTGTTGACAGAGGACCCGCTTCTGGCCATGCCCACCCACCTCCCTGCCAGGGGTATAAAGGCACTCTTCTCTATAGGTGAAAGGGCTTAGGGGGCAGTTGAAGGATTGCCAGAGGGTAGGGGAGGACAGCCATGACCATGTCTGAGGATGAGCGTGCAGAACAGCGCTGTGACGTCAGAAACCCTGGAACGTGGCAGAGGGCAGGGTCTCAGAAGTCCCCATCATGGACTTTTGCTTGGCTCTGCAGGGGCTGTCTGGAGTGAACATAGATGTCCTGAGATCAGACAAATGACAGCTTCTTCTTAGAGGGCTATCTAAGGTCATGGATGTAGCGGAGACCTATGTTTATACCCTCAACAGGCCACACTAACAGGCGAGCGCAAACATGGAAGGGAACAGCCATGGTGTGGGAGGCCCCAGAAGGTGTACTCAGTCCAATCCTTGGGTGGATTTCCTTTCCTTTTTCTTGGCTCCTCTCATCTGTTGTCTAGAAAGAAGCCCTTTGTCTCTGGGGCCCTTGCTGCTGCTGCTGCTAAGTCACTTCAGTCGTGTCCTACTCTGTGCGACCCCATAGACGGCAGGCTACCAGGTTCCCCCCTCGGTGGAATTCTCCAGGCAAGAACACTGGAGTGGGTTGCCATTTCCTTCTCCAGTGCATGAAAGTGAAAAGTGAAAGTGAAGTCGCTCAGTCATGTCCGGCTCCTAGCGACCCCATGGACTACAGCCCACCAGGCTCCTCTGTCCATGGGATTCTCCAGGCAAGAGTACTGGAGTGGGGTGCCATTGCCTTCTCCCCTGGGGCCCTTAAAGGGAGCTAAAATATCACACAAAAATAACACTTAAGAAGCATGACTCATTCAAAACACTAGTGTATAACCCTCACAAATGACAGCTCCTGAACTCTTTCTAGCTATTGCCTTAGGAGGTAGGTGCTATTATTATGCCTTCTCTGGACAGTCTCATGTGCAAACTGAGCCCCAAAGCCTTAAGTGCACAGTCTAAGCACAGCATACGCTGGTGGTCCTATGGGACTCCCTCCTCAGGGTTGGAGCACCAACCCAGTTGCAGTGAGGGTGGGCTGCCACCAGGTCCCTCGCTTTCCCAGAGAACTTCCCTCAGCCAAGAGGAGCTTCCAGGCCCTGGAAGGTCATGTTGCACCTCACCCTCCACAGCAGCCAGTGACTGACTCACATGGTAGGAAACTCTAGCCCCCTTGTTGAAAGCTGGGACCAGCTCTGTGGTGCAGATTGTGCACCAGAGAGCCAGCAGGGCTGGGTTAAACCAGTCACCAGACAGAAGGCATTCTGACCCAGCTCCCCTCTTGCCCTACCCCGCTTCTCTCCCATTCTCTGAGCACACTCTCGATAAATCTCTTTCACAAGGGTCTCAGACTCTGTTTCTAGGGAGTTCAGCCTAAGACATCAGGTCACAGGGATAAAAAGTGGTAGCTTGGGCCTCGACCCAAGGTGAGTTTGGCACCAGAGCCCAAGCATTTGACCACTCATCCCTATATATTCCCTCCCATGCTGAGAAGGCCAACACCCCTGGGCTGCTGGGACTACACACCAAGTCTGCTGCAATGACACAAGTACCTTGGATTTTGAAGTGGAAGGACTTGAGGGGTAAATGCAACCCTGAGACATTAAAATGATAGATAGAGTGCCTGATGAACTATGGAATGTGGTTCATGACATTGTACAGGAGACAGGGATCAAGACCATCCCCATGGAAAAGAAATGCAAAAAAGCAAAATGGCTGTCTGGGGAAGCCTTACAAATAGCTGTGAACAGAAGAGAAGCTAAAAGCCAAGGAGAAAAGGAAAGATATAAGCATCTGAATGCAGAGTTCCAAAGAATAGCAAGAAGAGATAAGAAAGCCTTCTTCAGTGATCAATGCAAAGAAATAGAGGAAAATAACAGAATGGGAAAGACTAGAGTTCTCTTCAAGAAAATTAGAGATACCAAGGGAACATTTCATGCAAAGACGGGCTCAATAAAGGACAGAAATGGTCTGGACCTAACAGAAGCAGAAGATATTAAGAAGAGGTGGCAAGAATACATAGAAGAACTGTACAAAAAAGATCTTCATGACCCAGATAATCATGATGATGTGTTGACTAATCTAGAGCCAGACATCTTGGAATGTGAAGTCAAGTGGGCCTTAGAAAGCATCACTACGAACAAAGCTAGTGGAGGTGATGGAATTCCAGTAGAGCTATTTCAAATCCTGAAAGATGATGCTTGAAAGTGCTGCACTCAATATGCCAGCAAATTTGGAAAACTCAGCAGGGGCCACAGGACTGAAAAAGGTCAGTTTTCATTCCAATCCCAAANNTGACTAATCTAGAGCCAGACATCTTGGAATGTGAAGTCAAGTGGGCCTTAGAAAGCATCACTACGAACAGAGCTAGTGGAAGTGATGGAATTCCAGTTGAGCTGTTTCAAATCCTGAAAGATGATGCTGTGAAAGTGCTGCACTCAATTTGCCAGCAAATTTGGAAAACTCAGCAGTGGCCACTTACTGTTCAGGCAAATGTAAAGTTAAATACCTTGAATTGCAACAAAATGTTTTATTATGAAAGCTGCCTACTAAACAAAATTTCCCAAATTAATGCTATTCATATTGTATATATTGTTTCAGATTAAATAAAATTCATAAAATCTTAGGAAAATAAGATACCTAAAAATATTTAGAAAAATGGGTAAAGTGAAACACTCTTCTACAAAAGTTTTATATATGGTTAAGTGGAAGCAGTAGACAGTTATGTAGACTATCTAAAAAGTGGACTATCAAAAAATTACTTCCAAGATTATTCATACGTAAAAAAAAGAAATGTTTATAAATCTCATTCTCATTATTCTTTAGATAACCAAGAACAACTAATGGGAGTGCTATTGGTTTTCTATATATTGCTATTGGCATATTCTATTTCTAATTTCCCTCTTATTGTCTAGCCCTGTTAACTAACAGCTTCATCTTTGATTACTTTTTCAATCTTCTCAACAATTCTCATCTATTTTGTATTAAATCATCAGAAAGACATTTAAATATGCAATGATAGTTTAATTTCTTAATAACATAAAACCTTAGAATGTTACTTTAACAAAACTTGCTAGTGAGTGAAATTCAGTACAAAACAAAATCAACATCTGGTTCTCTCAATAAACATTTGCTAAATATATTCTATAGACCAATACTGTGCTTAATTCTAGGGATAAAAGATAAACAAGAGGCATTTCCTAAAGGCCACATGCACAAATATATACAAGGAGTGTCTTAAAAAAAAAAAAAAAGAAAAAGATCAATCATTTTGTCTTTATTTAGAGTTATTACTAATCTCAAACATAGATAATTGGAGTAGGGGTAGACCTTTGACCTAAGATGAACCAAGTAGACTTTCCTAGAAGCTTGAAAT
The DNA here is from genome assembly GCA_006408695.1 of Aepyceros melampus. Lineage (NCBI taxonomy): Eukaryota > Metazoa > Chordata > Mammalia > Artiodactyla > Bovidae > Aepyceros > Aepyceros melampus. Next base: position 280,863 of record SJXQ01002742.1, read on the forward strand.
GAGTGGGTAGAATATATTGATTTGGGAGCCTTGATAACCATTTCGATGATTATTATGTATATATCATGTGTCATAGGCAAAAAATTAATAAAGCATATATTAAAAGAAAAGTGAAAGTCAAAGTCACTAAGAGAAGAAAGAAAGAAAAAACACATACTTTCTGTTTTCTTGTTCTTCTTATATGATCCAGGTAATTCTAGCTATAATTGAGTTTTGTGAGATTCTATTCTAGCTTTATTTAACAGGGAGAAAGTGATAGGAAGAAGAAAGGGAAGGATGAGAAGAAAACAATAACAAAAAATGTCTGTATAAACACAGAGCCTTCCAAGAAGGATAAAAAATCACAAAAATAACAATCATAACAATTGACATTTATTAAGTCTCTAACTCTGCCAGTAAAAGTGTGCCACTCTCTCAGTTTGTCCAACTCTTTGGACTGTAGCCCCCCTGGCTCCTCTGTCCATGGGATTTCCCAAGGAAGAACCCTGGAGTGGGCTGCCACTTCCTACTCCAGGGGATCCCCACCCAGGGATCAAATCCACATCTCTTGCATCCCCTGCACTGGCAGGTGGATTCTTTACCACTAGCACAACCTGGGAAGCCTCTGCCAGGGTTTATTCAAATTTACGTGTATTAAGTAATTTAATCATCAATATAAACAAGAGATTCTGAAAAATTTTAAATATGAAAAAGTTGGAAGAATTGTGAAAACTAAGATCATGGCATCTGGTCCTGTCACTTCATGGCAAATAAATGGGGAAACAGTGTCAGACTTTATTTTTCTGGGCTCCAAAATCACTGCAGAAGGTGATTGCAGCCATGAAATTAAAAGATGCTTACTCTTTGCAAGGAAAGTTATGACCAATCTAGACAACATATTAAAAAGCAGAGACATTACTTTGTCAACAAAGATCCATCTAGTCAAGGCTATGGTTTTTCCAGTAGTCATGTATGGATGTGAGAGTTGGATTATAAAGAAAGCTGAGCACCAAAGAATTGATGCTTTTGAACTGTGGTGTTGGAGAAGACTCTTGAGAGTCCCTTGGACTGCAGGGAGATCCAACACATCCATCCTAAAGGAGATCAGTCCTGGATGGTCATTGGAAGGACTGATGTTGAAGCTGAAACTCCAGTACTTTGGCTACCTGATGTGAAGAGCTGACTCATTTGAGAAGACCCTGATGCTAGGAAAGATTGAGGGCAGGAGGAGAAGGGGATGACAGAAGATGAGGTGGCTGGATGGCATCAGCGACTCAACAGACATGAGTTTGGTTAGACTCTGGGAGTTGATGATGGACAGGGAGGCCTGGCGTACTTCGGTCCATGGAGTCACAAAGAGTTGGACACTACTGAGTGACTGAACTGAAACAGTGAATATTATATATGTATGCATCTGGTCCCATCACGTCATGGGAAACAGATGGGGAAACAGTAGAAACAGTGTCAGACTTTGTTTTTTTGGGCTCCAAAATCACTGCAGATGGTGACTGCAGCCATGAAATTAAAAGGCGCTTACTCCTTGGAAGAAAAGTTATGACCAACCTAACAGAAAGTGAAGAGGAGCTAAAAAGCCTCTTGATGAAAGTGAAAGAGGAGAGTGAAAAAGTCGGCTTAAAGCTCAACACTCAGAAAACGAAGATCATGGCATCTGGTCCCATCACTTCATGGGAAATAGATGAAGAAACAGTGGAAACAGTGTCAGACTTTATTTTTTTGGGCTCCAAAATCATTGCAGATGGTGACTGCAGCCATGAAATTAAAAGACACTTACTCCTTGGAAGAAAAGTTATGACCAACCTAGATAGTATATTCGAAAGCAGAGACATTACTTTGCCGACTAAGGTCCGTCTGGTCAAGGCTATGGTTTTTCCAGTGGTCATGTATGGATGTGAGAGTTGGACTGTGAAGAAGGCTGAGCACCGAAGAATTGATGCTTTTGAACTGTGGTGTTGGAGAAGACTCTTGAGAGTCCCTTGGACTGCAAGGAGATCCAACCAGTTCATTCTGAAGTAGATCAGTCCTGGGATTTCTTTGGAAGGAATGATGCTAAAGCTGAAGCTCCAGTATTTTGGCCACCTCATGCGAAGAGTTGACTCATTGGAAAAGACCCTGATGCTGGGAGGGATTGGGGGCAGGAGGAGAAGGAGACGACCGAGGATAAGATGGTTGGATGGCATCACTGACTCAATGGACGTGAGTCTGAGTGAACTCCAGGAATTGGTGATGGACAGGGAGGCCTGGCGTGCTGCAATTGATGGGGTCACAAAGAGTCGGACATGACTGAGTGACTGAACTGAACTGAACTGAACTGATGTGCATTTAAAAGAGCAGGAAAGCAGAAAGCCACCCATCTTGCTTCCCTGTGACAGCAGTGTGGGGGTTCTGCTAGAAGGTCAAGGTTGACCCTGACACTGACCTGTGAGTTAGCTGACATCTCCTGACACCTGTGTATCTGTCTAAGCTTCCTGGCTTTCTACAGCTTACTCTACCCACTAAGTAGCTGAAAAATCAAAAGATACCATCTTCAATGTTGTAGAAAGGGGTGCCGTGCAATGAACACAAGATGGCGAGCTATTAGAGGCCAGCCATGATGTGGGCTGGGAGGCAGCCTGGCCTGGGGCAGTGGGCGCCCTGGTGAAAGGGTAAGAAGCCCAGGCCTGCTCCTGCCCCCTCACTTTGGTCATGAGACCTGGGACAAGCCCAAGAGGGTTTGCCTAGACGCTTTCCAAAGTTCCCCCTGGTTCTGACAGACTGATTCCACACCCAGAATGAGTATTCTCTTTCATTTAGCTAAAATTAGACTTTCTTGGACTATTTTTCCTTCCCTAGAAGTGTCGCTAAAAGCAGAGAATCAGGAGCCATATACTCTTAAGGATCGGAGTGAAAGAGGAAACAGCCCCAGCAGCCCTAGTGAAGCACGGCACTTCTTTAAAGTTTATTATTTTATCTTGAAAATTCATGTATATTTAGCATTCTGATAACATATCTATGTTCATCTGAAGATAAAAATAATGCTTTTCTTCCCATGTCTCTGAGAAAAGCTGGCCTGCTGGGAAGATGCACCACGTTTATTCTGTAGTTTCAAGTCCCCTTGGGGTACTTGTAGTTCAGGCAGTCAGGCTGGGCTTCTGGCCCTTGAGGTAGAGAGTAATTCCCACTAGGACTTTCCCGTGGTGCAAAGTGGGGAACAGTCCTCCTCAAGACCTGTCTTTGTGGCCTTCCTATAATGGCTTCCCAAAGATGTCCAGGTTCAAATCCCTGAAAGCTGGGGACATGCTATGACACAGCAAGGGGAAGTTAACATTGCAGATGGAATTAAGGTTGCCAGTCATCTGATTTATAAAACAGGGAGATTTCCCTGGAGTCTGAATCCTGAATGATGGGTTAGTGGCTGTTCCTGAAATTGATAGGGACAACGCAAAGGGACAAAGTAGGCAATTAAACAGTTAATCCCACTAAAGGATCATAAATAAAGAAAAAAGTATGGGAGATCTTCTAAGTGACTGATCCATCAAGACAGCAGTTCTGCTTAGCAACAAATGCAACAGAATCATGAGACGTGCCCCCAGACAATAAAACAGTGGCAGCATAGACCCACATCCTGCCCAGTGAGGCAGGTAAGTTAATGACTCCTAGGACATGCTCCTCTGTGCACATTAAAAACAAAAATATAGGGAAAAGATGGTCTTAAACCGAAACCTGAGATGATTTACCATATTTTAGTATATTTTACCACTTTTCTGCTCATTTTCACAGCTCCACAACAGTCCTAGTTGGACTATGCAGGGAAAAGAAAACCCCTCTACCCAACATGGAGAAAGAAGTGATGGTGGAAGCTTGACTTCTACTCAAGTACGAGGAAGAAGGCGGCCTTCTCCACCTCCTCTCTTTTCCTTTGATTATAAAACTGGAGCCCAGTAAGTTCTCAGCGCAGCACTCCCTTGCCTGCACAGTTGTGTCTCACAGCACCCTATACTAAAAACTCTTCCCTTGCCCATCACTCTGCTTCTGATTGAATTCTTTCTGCACCAACACAGAAGAACCCTATGCTGTCCTATGTCCTGGAACGCATTCTGTGGCTTCAAAATGAACAGAGGGTACCTCTGGAGCTTGGTGTTCTCCCCGACACAGTCCCGTGCTTCAGCTTGGGCGCCATGGAAATATTCAGGGCCCTGGGAGGGGTGGCCTCCTTGGCCCAGCCTGGTGACCATCTACATTAAACATTCCCGATCAAAACAGGTCCATCCAGAGTGAGCTTAAAGGCCTGGGGTCTTCATCTCACAGAGATGGTTTTATTTCCTGACTTTCTTTTAGACAAACTTTGATATCTATCTGCTATGTCAGCCTGATTAATCCCATTATTCAGTTCCTCTATGTTCTTGCTTATTTTTGAATGGCTGATCTGTCCAAGACTGAGAGAAAAATGTTGTGGCTCCCAATACTACTGTGTTTGTGTCACTTCTTGGTATCTTAACAGGCCATTCTTTAGATAGTTCAGTGAGATGTAATTTAGAGCAATAATGGTCCATGAGTATGCTATTCTCAGAGTGACTTGTACCTTTATCTATAGAAAATCACTTAATCCTGGTCAAAGCCTATACCTTGAATTCTCGTATTCTAATGTGAACACTAGATCCTTGCTTCAGTTTGGTTTGCTTGATATACCTTTGCTTGACTTTTAATCTTTGACCTTTCTGTGTCACTGTGTTGTAAATATAAGTATAGCTAGTTCTTTAAAACACAACCTGAAAGTCTTTGCCTCTTCACAGGGAGTTTGACCTATTTGAATTTCTGGTCAGAATGACTATATTTGATTTTCAGTATCAGTTTATGTTTTCTGGTTTTCATGTTTGCTTTGGTTTTTGATATGTGGACTAGATTTTCTTTGCTTTTATCTTCTGTGTTTCAGGAGCTTCGGGTTCTGCTTATGTTATAATATTAACATATTTGCTACTAAGTTATTCTAAGGCTTTTAAACTTATATTTTTCTAATTATGAAAATCATAAGCAAAATAGTCTCTTTTGAACCCCACTTCTAATCAAGATTAGGACTTTTAACTCACATTTTGGCCTCTGTTAATGAAATTTGGGTTTTTATATCTCAATTACTGTTATTACAGTATTTATTTGCATTATATGTATATTCATGTTTGCTTTCAAAATGAACTTCTGCATCTGCGTGCACTTGTAAAACAACTACTTAGCTCTCTCTATGGTTTCCATGATCCCTGCTCACCTGCTTCTGTCATGACCTCAGCTATAAAGTTAGCTGTTGTTCAAGGCAGGCTGACATAGGACTTCAAGGGTTAACTTCAAGGGCACCTGGCTAGTAGTACATCATGTGAACCTCACATGTGGGAAAGTCTCCTAGCTGCTCCATTGTTTCTGGGATTGAACGCTGCAGGGGAGTCGAGGTGGACTGGTTTTGCACCTTTGTGGGCAATTTTTTTTTTTTTCCTGACCTAGGTACTTGCAGATTTTCCCTTTTGTGTTTGTATTTCAAAACTTTTAACAAAATGTGTCTGGGTATAACTCTCTTTTCACCAGTTCTGCTAGAATGTAGAAAGGCCAGCTAGTCTGCACATATAGTCTATGCATTTCCTTATGGAACTGTTGACTTTGTAGTTACAAAATGTTCAATATTGGCAATTTTGTATGGTCCAGTCTAGGAGTTCTCTCTTGAATCCTCTTAAGTTTGTTGCTTACTTTTTAAAATAAATTTCTTGAGAATAGTTTTAGATTTATGGAAAAATCACAAAGAAAGTATTGAGAATTTCTATATGTCTCTCACCCAGTTTCCCCTATTATTAACATCTTACTTTAATATAGTACATTTGTTATAATTAATAAATCAATATCCATTCATAATTAACTAAAGCTCATACTTTATTCAGATACTCTTAGTTGTTTTTTTTTCCTCTAATGTCCTTTTTCTCCTCCTGGATCCCATTCAAGATATCACATTATATATTGTTGTCATGTCTCTGTAGGCTCATTTTGGCTTGGGCATTCATTAGTTTTGAAGACCTAAAAAGTTTTGAGGAGTACTGGTCAGGTATTTTGCAGGATGGCCTTCAACCAGAATTCACCTGATGTTTTTCTCATTCTTAGACTCGGTTTTAGGTTTGGGGGATCATATCAAAGGTATCTACTATCAACAGGACTTACCATGTAAATGCTGACCTTGGCCAAGATAGCATTGGTCAGGTTCTTCCACTCTAAAGTTACTCTTCTTTTCCCCCTTTTCATCCTGTGCTCTTTGGAAGGAAGACACTTAACAAGTGGGTACTTCTGCTCCATTTCCTTGGGCCTCAAATGTCTACACAAATTATTTGGAATTCTTTGGCACAGAAGATTTGTATATACTCTCCCATTTACCTACTCAGTCATGGGCTTTTGTTTTATACTTTGGGTTACAATCCAATACTACTTTTATTTTACTGCTCAAATGTTTCAGTTCTGGCCATTGGGAGCTCTTTCAGTGGCTACTTCAGTTGGCTGGTGAACAACTCTGACACCGCTCCCCCTACCAAATCAGTGTGTGTTGTTGATGTGGTTTGAGCATGTCCTCAACCTTCTGGCACTATAGAACACTCCAGAATCATTTGGTATGTTTCCTGTCCCAGTCCCAGGTCAGCCATTTCTCCAAGGATCCCGGTTCCTTTCCATGGAGAATGGTATTAGAAGCCAAGATCTGGGTGGTAGCTGAGCTTATTGATACTCAGGTGCCTATTTTTTTTTCAATTAATTTTTATTTTTTAGTTTGTTTTGCTTTACAATACTATTGTGCATCAGTCCCAAGCATCCTGCATCCTGCATCGAACCTAGACTGGTGATTCGTTTCACTTATGATATCATACATGTTGCACTGCCACTCTCCCACATCATCCCACCCTCTCCCTCTCCCACAGAGTCCAAAAGGCTGTTCTATACATCTGTGTCTCTTTTGCTGTCTCGCGTACAGGTTTATCATTACCATCTTTCTAAATTCCATATATATGTGTAAGTATACTGTATTGGTGTTTTTCTTTCTGGGTTACTTCACTCTGTATAATCGGTTCCAGCTTCATCCACCTCATTTGAACTGATTCAAATGTATTCTTTTTAATGGCTGAGTAATACTCCATTGTGTATATGTACCACAGCTTTCTTATCCATTCATCTGCTCAGCCTTCAGGTGCCTATTTTGTTTTAGATTTTGGTTCTGTTTTATTTTGTCCCAGTTTTCCCTTAGCATCTCCCTTCTCCAGTGTCCATAACTTATCTTTCCTCTCATTAGATTGATCTCTGTGACCATTTCCTCTGAATTTTGGGAAAGCATTTCAAGTTTGTCTTGCATATTATTGATTTTTATTTTTCATGGCATTAAATCTGCTCTCCACTACCTCCAAAGCAGATTTTAATTCTGCTAGTCACTATTTAGTTTTCTTCCTTGTCCGCTGTACTTCCTTTTCTCTTACCCCACCAGATATTTGCTGATATTTTCTGAGCTCTCCAGAAGTTACTTTTCTCTGAGTGTTTTATCCTTGTGTTCTGTTGGTTTTGTCTGTCCAGATTTGGTATTTGGTTTATGCCCACTCAGCAAATTTGTCGAGCAAATTAGGTTTGGTTCCAGGTGGTGGGAAATAAAACAGTGATCCAGACATACAGAAACTGCAGCTTCCTAGAGCTTTCATCCTAGTGGGAAGACACAGATGGCAAAACAACTGGGAAAAATGAACAGGAGGTCAGATATTGTTATGGGGTGATCTGCATCTCCCAAAGATATGTTGCAGTCTTAACCCCTGATACCTCAGAACGTGACCTATTTGAAAACAGCATCATTGTATTAATAGATGAAATCAGTTAAGGTAAGGTGATAATGGAGCAGGGCAGGCTCTTAATCCTCCAAGACTAGTTTCCTAAGAAGAAAATGATGTGAAGGGAAAGAGGGGAAATGTCAGTTCAGGCAAAGGCGTTACATAGCTGCAAGTCAAGGAATGCCAAGGATTGCCAGTTGACACTAGAAGCTTAGAGAAATGTACGGAAGAGTCTCCAAGCCTGCTATAGAGCATGGGCTTGCCAACCTCTTGACCCTGGCTTTCTGTCCTTGAGATGTGAGAGAATAAACTTCTGTTGTTTTAAGCCAGCTAGTTTATGGTGCTTTGTTATGGCAGCCCTAGGAAACTGATACAGATATCCATCAGTAAAATGGAGGAAATTAACAGAAAGGGGGAGTGGGAGTGTGAGGGCTGGGATTTAAATTTTAAGTAAAGCCTCTGGGAAAGGAGGACAACTGAGAAAAGACTAGAGGAAGGCTTGAGAAGTAGCTATGCAGGTGGTGAGGGAAGAGCACTCCATGTTGAGGGGAGCCTTTGCCAAGAGACTGAGCGTGCTGTTCTTGGCTCTGCTCTCCCGGGCTTATGTGATGCTGGAACCCTCTCTCAGAACCGCAGCTGTGTAGGGAGGTGGGGGAGCTGGACCATGGTGTTGCCCAGATCCGAGTTTGAATTCCAACGCATCACTTTCCAGCTGGGTGACTAGGGGTGAGGTACTTAACCTTGTTGAGCCTCAAGTTCCCCATTTGTGAAATGAGGATACAAAAATTCCCTCTGTCCCAGGGCTCTGGGGAGGGCTGAATGGGCAGGTGAAGCCAAGAGCTCTAGCCCTTGCTCAGGGCACTGGAAAGGCCGGCTGCTATTTCCATCAGCATTCAGATCACTCTTGCTTCTGGTGGTGTTGGCTGGCTGATGAGCAGTGCACCAAGTTCTATCCTCAGTTTCTTGTAGACTTTCAACCAATGCGTCTGCTCCACACACAAAGGCTCTTTAAATTTTAAAGCCCACAGATTCCGCTGGGCCTCTTGGGTGCAGGAAGCTATTTCCAGTGCCCACCCTGGGGAGACACTGCATGTGGCAGGAGAATGTCAGCGCAGCACCAGGATCCCAATCACCCCAGGTGGTCCCTGCAGAGCAGGCACTCTCCCCTCTGGATGCTCTGGGCCCCACACAACCCGAGTCCACCCTCAGACCACACGGCCTGTGGGGAAAGACCTGGGCACACTCAGGCTGCCAGCAGGCCCTTCCTTACTAACGTTTCCTCATCGGTAGAGGCTTCTGGGGCTGAAATATCATGTGCCCATGTGGTGTCTGCTCCCGAGCAGGTGACAAACAACTGGTGCTCTGCTCCCTTGTCCCCATTTCTGTGTCTTAGTCTCCCCACGTGTGAACTGAGGGCTTCATAAGCTCTAAACTGCCACCTGCTCTGATCAGTATAATCTGGGATCAGCCCAAGAGAGAAGGGACATGTCAGCAGTTGGCATCTGAGGCCCCAGGCTACTTTCAGTGTGGGCATGGGGAATGGAAGAGTAGGGTGACAGCTCTAACTATGTGCCTATGTACAACCCCCAGCAGCTCCCCGCTGCCTGGCATAAAAAACCAAACTTCTTAGCTCAACATTCAAGGCTCCTGGAAACTGGCTCCAAACTCTATTTCTAGCCTTGGCATCTTTCCCGTGTCCCCATCCCGATACTCCAGCTTCCTGGAATTCCTGCTGATCCCAAATACACAGTGAGCATGGCTGCCCTGCCCTCTGATTTTTACCTTGCGGGTCTCCACCCCGTCCATCCTCCATGGCTGTCCCTTTTCTGCAGCTGTGTCTGAATCCTCTCCTGGTGGGATGAGTCACTTTCTCCCTTTGTTCCTCAGCCCCTCTTTTCCTGGTTTCCCTGGGAAGTATCTGCCTTCAGACACCAGAGGACATAGGCAGGCCTGATGATGGCTGTGAACCCAGGAGAGGGTCTGGCACAAACATGGCATTTGAGAGAGCTCAGGAAATGAATGTGCAGATGATAGCTGGGGACTACTTACAATGCAAACATCTAGTTGATCCTTCTGTTCCTGGAGTGAGCGTCATTGGAGGGGGTTAGGAGCCTGAGCTTTCAGTTCCAACCACATTACTTCCTTGCTGTGGGTTTGGGCAAGAGAAGTTCTCACTGTGAGCCTCTTCACAGCAGGAAGGAAGTTCCCTGAAGGCAGGGGCCAGGTCTGAGTCTTTAGTGTCCCCACTATCCTGTCCTTGAGTGGGTGCCAGTGATGTCTGTTGTGCCCTGCTTGCCTCTCAGCCTCTGCTAAGAGATACGAAATCACCCGGCAATTCCACACGGCCATGCACCTGGCAAGCAGGCCTCTGGCCAGTGCTGGACAACAAGCAAGAGACAGCCAGCTCCTGGGAGCTTTTCCTCACATCTCAAATGCCAAGGACAAAATGAAACAGCCTGAATTCAAGACTCCTTCAAAGTCAGGGATTTGGGTGAACCCCAGGAGCATGCCATAAGTCTGGCCTCCAGGCCCTGGCCAGCTGCCCTTACCTTCAGCTTTTTGACACTGGTGCATGGATCATTGGAGAAGCTCTCGGTGTCTGAAATCTCGATGTCCTCACCATACAGAACCCCAGTCAGGTCGTTTCTCACCTGCCAGCAAAGAGAGAGCAGAGGGTGGGTATGCCAGCCGTCATAGGAAAGGCCATTTCACAGTGGTCTGGGAAGTGGCTCAAATGGGTGAGGTGATTTTCTCCACCAATATGAAAAAGGAGTGGGTTTTATCTTCATTAAAAACTAGATTGCCCCCTGGGACCTTGGAGATTCCCCTCCCTTGAGGACACACAAGCAGAAGGAGGCCAGACAGGGAAGGGGCTTACTAAAGTTGCCCAGGAATTTCCTGGAAGAATTAAGACAAGCATGCAAGTTGCTGGACTTTCATGCTGGTGTTTCATATCATCTCCAAATCAAATTAGGCAAATACATCACACTGTCTCCAAATTAGACTATTCAAATACTTCTCTATATTTTTCATTATTTATTTGCAATATTACTTCATTTCTAGGGTGAGGAAAAGCTGAGATATTCAGATAGACAAAGCAAAAACAGAGGAGAGGGTGAGGGGCTGCGGAACCAGCCTGTGATGCTAAACATATCGATGTATCTGCTGACACACAGAATGACTAACATCTACGTGCTTAAAGCAGAGAGCTACAAGCTCCAGTGTCATACAAACTAGCCAGTGTGTGAAGCAGTCTGTGTGGAAGGGTACTAGGGAGTGGTGAGGCCTGGTGACAGTGTGGCAAACTAATGCTTCACCTAAAGACAGCGCTTGCCGCTCAACTCCAAACATGCTATGCCAGGATGCTGGTCCAGAATCACCAGACCTTCTGATTTGGAAGGGAGAAATAAGAAATCTATATTTTTATTTATTTTTTGGCCACACTGCACAGCATGCAGGATCTTAGTTCCCCAACAAGAGACTGAACCCATGCCCCCTGCAATGGGAACATGAGTCTTAACTATTGGACTACAGGGAAGTTCCTAGATTTTTAAAATAAAGTAGGATCCCTCACATCTTAAAGGGCTTCCCAGGAGGTGCTAGTGGTAACAGGAAGATCCCCTAGAGAAGGAAATACAACCCACTCCAGTATTCTTGCCTGGGAAATCCCATGGACAGAGGAGCCTGGCGGGTTATGGCCACACAGAGCATCTCAGCACTGAGCATCTCAGCATGAGTACATTTTAAAATGTTTATACTATTTTCAAATTAAAAAAAAAATAAAGTTAGAATCAAAACAAATAAAACTGAAATCTGTATGCGGTCCATGTCTATGACTATACACACTTGGACAGAAAGCCATGGAAACTAGACTGTTTTAGTAGAAATAACCAGGTGGGAGTCTGGGGATCCAGGTTCCAGGTCTTGCTCTGTCACTGACTTGCTTGTGACCTCTGCCTCTCTGAGGGACCCTTTCCCTCTTAGCATTTCAGTCTCTTCCTCTTTAACTGAAGATGAGCTTTGAAAGCACTTCGTGTCTATACCTATTAAGATAGCTATTATCAAAAACCAAAACCCTGCAAGTGTTGATGAGGAGGGGATAAACTGGAAACTGGAAATTTGTGCACTCTAAAAATTTCCCATCATATGGTAATCCAGCAATTCTACTTCTGGGTATATACCCCAAAGAAGTGAAAACAGGGACTCAAAAGAGGTATTTGGACCCTTGTGTCCAAATGCATAGCAGCATTATGCCAAAAGGTGGAAGCAACCATCTTTTGGAAGCAATGTCCATCAACAGATGAGCAGATAAACAAACTGTGGCTTATACATACAATGGAATATTATTCAGCCTAAAAAGGAATGAAATTTTGACACATGCTACCGTATGAAAGAAGACATTATGCGAAGTGAAATAAGCCAGATGCAAAAGGACAAAAGTATGATTCCACTTAGGTGAGGTACTTAAAATGGTTAAGTGCATAGACACATAAAGGAGAGCAGTGGTCTCTAGAGTTGGGGAATGGGGCAAAGAGTTGTGGGTACAAAGCTTCTGTCTGGGATAATGAAAAGTTTTGGGGATAACTGGTGGTGCTTCTTGCACAACAAAATGAAGGTACTTAACGTCCCTGCACTGTAAATTTTACAATGGTTAAAATGGTAAATTTTGTGTTACGTACTTTTTACCACGATAAAAAAGTACTTCTTGTCTCAACAATTGATAGATCCTCCCGATGTATATATCAAAATGTTTTGAATAATTTGGCCCTGAGTGTTGCAGGATGGTCACTGGGAAGCCCCCATACAGAAGGGGAACAAAAAGGGTTGCGGTGGGAACTGCTGCATTTCATTTCTTTTAAAGAAATATGATGCCAATAGAGGAAAACGTGAACACACTAACTCTGGGTAGCAAGACCATGGGTGTTTAGTGTTCTGCGCTCTGCTGAATGCTTGAAATAGTTTGTGATGCATACGTTTGTAAGCAGAATGAAACTCTCAATCAGGGTGAACCTTGTCCATCTTTAGTTTTTCCCTCTATTTTGACGGTAGATTGGGAACTAGTTGGTTGAAAAAAAAGTTGACTTTGCCATTATGGTTTATTTCTGCTGTGTCAAATCTTTTTGGATGCAGGTGGGGTTCCATTACTAGGTCTATGTGTCATGGGGGTGCTGCGGACCAACAGTTATTGATATACAATATTAAAATGTGCCAACTCAGCCCTGCCAGAAGGCAAAGCAGTCAATGCACATACTACTAAGGCATGCAAAGTTGAGCCCCGGCTCTCCATGTCCTTGCCACCCAAACTGAAGGAAACTTCTCGAGCTCTTTTTTTTTTTTTCCCGAGCTCTTTTGAATCTGTCTTTTCACCTATAAAATGGGAGTTATACAGCATGTAACTCACAGGGCCCAGCAAAAACACTGAGGATGGGATATGGCTTTGTAAATCCTAAAGTTCTTTATGCTGCCTAAAAGCTGGAATGATCATTTCCAGGTATAAGACCCAGCATCAAGGCTGTCAGTGGTTTGGTATATCTATCTGTAAATATCTATCTGAAAGCTGTAAACAAGTGTGGGCATGAGAGGAGAAAAAAATACTTTATAGGCACTCAGAACTCAAAACAAACCAACCCCAAACACTCTAGAGGTCATCTCATTTTGCCCCTAATTTCACAAATGAGGAAGCTGAGGTGTGACTCCCCGGCCAGTGCTCTCTGAATGGTCTCAAGCTGGCTCTTTCAGATCCTGCCAGATGTGGACAGCTTCTGAGGCTTATGAGCCAGAACAGGTCAGAACAGATGGTTGGTGCCATCAGCCACTCACTGACCATAATTTCAGCACCAAGAAGTCTGCTCAGCTGGAGTATTTATTCTAATGGACATTTTTAGGGAAAACAAATGAAAAAAACTAGTAATAAATGGTATTTTTAAATAACCAAAGCATGGTAAAGAAATAATGCAATTGATCCTCCTCACAAGGAAATAAATTCATACTCTCACATGTAGATGGAAGGACCATTCAATGCACTGATCAAAGATTACTAAGTTAGAAAGAACACCTTTCTTTTTTTTTTTTTTCCCTTTCTGGTACTGCAAGTATCTCTTATTTTATGGGGGTAATGTCTTTTATCAGCTTGCTATAACTGCATTTCAGTAAAGTGAATTCTATTTTTTATTCACCTCCACTATAAAAGCAGAAATATGTTTTTCCTGGAAGGGAGTAACACTTAATTCTCAAGAAAATAAAATATATTCACACATACACACATGCTCAAGTACAGCCAGAGTCCACCTGGGCCCTCATCTGCATATGGGGCCTCCAGAGGCATCCATCAGGAGTCTGATTTGCTAAAGGCCCTGGCCATCCTGAGAGGAAGGGAGCGAGATGGGTGCTGATGGGCCAGGAGGGGATGGAGAAGAAGGCTGCCCATCACCTGGAATGGAGGGTCAGGCTGCCAATGGCATGAGGTGAGTTGGGCCCTGAGTGCTGCTACAAGGACTAGGAAGGATTGGGAGTCCTCAAAGCCTGAGTCCTCAGGACCAGCTCACAGGGCTGAGACTGCCTAAGGGAAGAACTCTCCCTGCTTCTGGAGCAATGAGTCCTGGCCCTGGCCACTGGAGCAATCTGGAAGGAACCCAACTCACTTGGCATCAGGGAGAACCAGGGGGTCAGAACTCTAGGAATAAATGATAAAAACTAGGCTTAGAGGAAACAGCTGTTGATTTTTTTCCCCTTAAGAACTGGTATGGACTGTGGATACCAAGTCATACCAGAAAGCCTGTCCCTAAAGCAGTGGTTCTTAAAGTGCAGCCCTGGACTAGTAACACCAGCATCACCTGGGAGAATCTGTTAGAAAGGAAAATTCTCGGGCCCACCTGAGACCCATTGGGTCAGACACTCTGGGGTGGGGTCCAGCAATCTGTGTTTTAATCAGCCCTCCAGGTGATTCTGACATATGTTCAAGTGTGAGGACCACTGTCCTAAACGAGGCAGGATAACTTTAAAGTGATCCATTAAATGATATGAAAAAAAAAATGCTTTCCATGGCTTGGATATTGTCCCCTTGATTAGGAGACCAGGATGTGTTGGTGTGACTAAGGCAGTTGCCAAAAGGGTGAGTAGGACTGGGATCCACATTTGAAAAGACATCACATCTAGAACGATGAAAGGACAGTCACCCTCCAGTCTGCCCACCTCAGAGTACACCTGGAGTGCTGGGCTCCAGTCGCATTCATCAGGGATCATGACAAAATGGCTCAGGCTCAGAGGAGAGAGGTGTGGCTACAATAGGGACCAAGAATCTTCTAAGAAAGACCATGGACATGGTGGCAGAGGGGTTGAGAGTATAAAGGTCACAAGGGGTGATATCAATGACTCCTCAGGGGTTCCGGTACAGCCTTAGGAATCACAGATCCAAATCCAAGAATTTTAACACTTAAACTCATATTTCAAGCCTAGGGAAATCCAACATCTTGAAAGAAGTCAAGAGCCAGGCAGAGTCAGTGGCTTTAGGGAAAAGCTCAGAGCTGGGAGTGCCATCTTGCTCAGGCCAGCGGCAGAACACGCCATTAGGTCAGATCAGCAGTCTGAACCTCGAGTCCAGGGGGTCGATCCATAACTTCCCTCCCAGCTGGTTCACAGACCATGGGAGAAGGGGTGACAGGGACTTGTCACTCAGATGAAGCCATCACAATGGCTTCACTCCAACTGCGCACACAGCCTCTATCCATAGGCTTGGCACTGGGGAAACACAGTTGGTCCTGCGAAGGCAGGCTGGAGGAGGAGAAGGGGATCAGAGGAAAAGGTGAAAAGCGAACAGAATCAGAAGAGTTAGAGGTGAACAGGCTCTTCGGGAGAATTTCTTGGCTTAGCGTGGCTGAGTCCACGTGACCTGTTTTAGGCATAAGTGGGTCCACCCTGTTCTATGAGGGAGGCTTGTCACTGCCTCTGAGCAGGCCACAGTCCAGTCCACCTGCAGGCCCCCTCCCTGCTCCAGGGCTGCATCTCTCCGCTAACACACCCAGCTGCCCAGGTGATTCTCCCTCTCTGGAAATCACCTAGAGACTGGGCTTACGAAATAGTGGCATTGTGTGCTCCACCCTAAATAACTGCCTCTGGGTCAGGCTGTTGTCCCAGCTTTGGGGTCCTGGGACCACATTTGCATGCCCTGGAGGTTCCTGTCCACCGCAACCTTCTGCCGCACACAGGTAGGGCCCATGAACTCCCTTCC
Source organism: Aepyceros melampus (assembly GCA_006408695.1). Lineage (NCBI taxonomy): Eukaryota > Metazoa > Chordata > Mammalia > Artiodactyla > Bovidae > Aepyceros > Aepyceros melampus. The sequence continues at coordinate 296,889 of SJXQ01002742.1, forward strand.
TCTAGACAGCCCCCACTGCAGCCCTGGAACCCCTCTTCCTCCAGCAAGGTAATGTAAGGAGCCTGAGGCCAGGAGGCCGGCATGGCGAGGGGCCTTCTTACACCTCAGGTTTTCACCCAGGGCTCCTGTTTCATTTCATTCCATCTCCTGTTCAGTAACTCCCTAGCCTCTGGGCTCCATCCTTTTCTGGACTGCTATCTAGCACCTAGGCACCATCTTCCTTTACACCTGGGCCTTCTCTCCTGCCTCAGTCAACAATTACGTCTCTTCTTTAATCTTCAGATCTTTCTACTCCTGGCCCCCAGCAGCACAAGCAGATCTGACCATGTCAGAAGGCAGAATGGCGAGAAGGAAAGCAGGGAGAAGGGGATGAGAGAGAGACAGGAAGAGAGCAGCAAAGGACGGTTACAGCTGCAGTTTCTCACATTTGTGCCACACGTCCCAGGCCAAGAGGGCTCTGATGGAAACAGTGAAGCAGAAAGTGGAGGTGAGGCCTCGGGGACTATCAAGACCCCAGGACACTGTGGGTCCACAGTTCCCCCGACACCTTCCCTAAGGAGGCCACTCTGCCAGCTGTGGAATCATCCAGAAAGGCAGAGATCCAGGTAAAGATGGGGAGAGCCAGGTCTGCACCACTTGCACTTTACAACTCTTTGAAAATTCTAATTAGGTTACGAAATGAACTTGAGAGCAAAGCGAATTCCCAGATCTCTTATGGAAGCTGAGGTAACCTACTTTGTCATTCAAATACACTCACTATATATAGCCCTAGATTGTGCCGAAATGTCACTCCTCTTACCTGACTAAAGCGTATAATTATAGATTTACTTCTATTCATTCATGAAATGTGTCTTCACTTGATTAAACAGTTCATTCAAGTAAAATCCATTAAAATATGGAACATGCGAAAATGTGGCTTGTTAGAGGCAGAGGGCACTGCTGTAGTTAAGATGCTAATTAGGATAAACAGGCATTTGAACACTCAAATCTTTGAATATTCAGGTCACTTTTACTGGGGCTGGAGCTCCCCAAGAACCACCATTAATTTAAGCTAATTAAAAGATTAGCCTGGAGAAGAGTAAACTAAGGCAGGAAGTGATAGACGACTTCAAACCCTGAAGGACTGTCACGTGGAACGGAGGGCACCCCTGTGTTGGAGATGGGACCGATAGATGGATGAGGCAGGAAAGCAGATTTTGTTTTAAAGCGAAATGAACTTTCGAACAGTGGAGTAGGCAACTTTGGTATATAGTGAGCACCCTGTCATCAGAGGTGTGCAAGTAGAAGCTCGTCAGGATGCTGAAGAGGGGATTTTTCTTTCACCATCAATGTTTATGGTTCTAGGAGAGCAAGTTTCAAAACCTTACCTGCGCCATCCCCCCACTCTTTGCCTTTTTGAATTTTACAGTTGCTAAAGCAGCCCTCTGCAGCTCTGAAGTTTTTCAAAGATTCAAGGCATGTACTTACAGTCTCAGAGAAGTTATCCATGAGACTGTATTTCTACCTTTCTAAAACTGATGAGCACTTGCTGAAGAAACTGTTCCTTTTGAAAAATGGAGCCATCTAATTTCCAGATTTCTATTAGCTCTTAATAACCTATAGCTGGAGTTAAGTATAACTGAAACTTGTTAAAAAGGGCAAGTACATAAGTGAACATGTATGGGATCTATGGCACATATGTGATATTTGCACATGCGTGACATTTGCATGTTCACACTGCAGAGCCAGTGGGTTGGATGGTGATGGCCAAAAAGGTGTGTCCCATCCTACTCATCAGAACCTATGCAAGTGACCTTACTTAGGAAAAGGGTCTCTGTAGATACAATTAAGTCAAGGATCATCCTGGATTACCTGGATGGGCCCTAACTCCAATGATAAGTGTCCTTATACGAGAAAGGCAGAGGGAGACTTGGGCAGAGGCGTAAGGGAGAAAGACAGAGGGAGGGACGAGAGTGATGCAATACATGCTGAGGAGCACCTGGGCCCACCAGAAGCTGGAAAAATAAGCAAGGATTCTCTCCGAGAGCCTTCAGGGAGAGCATGGCCTCACTGGTCCCTTGATTTCAGAACTCTGGCCTCCGAGACTATAAGAGAACGAATATCTCTTGCTTTCAGCCATTCAGTTTGTGGTGACTCATTACGGAAGCCCCAGGAAACTAACACACCTGGGCCTTCTGAGACCTGGTGACTCGCTGGTTCAAACCACACCCCCATGATTAAGCCCAGGTTTCTCGTCCTGTTTACACCCTCACATCACAGGCTGAGGTTTCCTGAAGGAACCCCAGTTTCCCTTTATTCAATGGCCACTTATCTGTTCCCTCCAAATATGTTTTTTCTCACTTCCCCAGAGTTACCAAGAGCAGGAAAGCAAGCAGCAGACCATGAGCAGCAGTGTTATGAGACATGGGGGTCTCTGTGGGGGCCACCAGCCTCATGAGCCTCCATGGAGGGCTCAGGAGTTCAGGTCACTGACTCTGTGCCGGTTTGCAGAGCTGACCACAAGCACCAAGGCTGTCCCTTCCCCAACTAACATGGCAGTGCTGCCAAGTGAGGAGGGGTGGCGCTTTGTTTTATTTCCAGGGTCCAGCATCACGCTTTGCATGCAGTTGGTGCTCAAAGCTGTGAGATGAATGAGAGAATGCGTAAATGAACACTGTCCATCTAGTCTATTGTAGATATTCTGAGCCCGGGAGGGTTTATCCTACGTCTTGAGATGGTCATGCAGGGCTGTGACAAACGCCCAGGGGCTGGGCTGCTTGCCTCTGCCTGAAGACACAGCCTGCTGATGTGAGGACCAGGCCTGGGCACGGGACTGTGATCTCTGTGGGCACCCCTGTGGGGACTCAAGGGACCTGAGGGCACATAGTGTCCCCTGGGACAGTTCCTGTCCTCCCATTACTTAGGCACAGGGTTGAGGGGACCTGTGACCTGAGCTCTGCCCAGATACATCAGCCCTTCCGACAGCTCCCACCTGCTGGGGGTTGTCCAACAAGTCCACCTGCTGGCTTGGAAGATGAAAGATGGGCCGAGAGCCACAGAAAGGAGGCTTCTAGAAGCTGGAAAAGGCAAGGAAACAGATTCTCCTGGACTTGCCAGGAGGAACCAGTGCTGCTGATACCTTCATTTTGGCTGAGAAAGAGAGAGATTTTAAACTTCTGAGCTCTAGTACCATAAGATAATAGAGGTGCTATTTTAAGCCACAAAGTTTGTGATGATTTGAATAGGAAATCTGATATCCTACACATCCTCAATCACCCCTGAGTACAGGAGACTTTCCCTCATTTCCCAGAGAGTGGTGACCACCACCCCCCACTCCCCGCCCGACAACTCCAACTAAACTCCAGAGTCCTGTCCTTTTAGCCACTCTCCCTGGCTAAACAGAGGCTGTTCTGAAAGTCTACACACCCTCCATCTTGAGATCCCCAGGGCCCAGTCCAAGGCTGCCTGAGGAAGGGGGACCAGGCCCAGGCCCCCTTCTTGCATAAGGCATGACCTCCTATTCTGGACTCCCCAGCCAGCAGTCTTCCCTCTGCCAGCAGCCCCAAGGAACTCACCACTCTGTTGGCGGTCCCTGAAGTCAGGGCGCACAGACTTGTTGGAAATGAAATTAGCCTTCAGAACCGTGTTGCTTTCCTGTGACAAAGTGCCTATGGCTTTAATTGCAGCAGTCTCCTGGGACCAAACCAATATTTACAGAAACATTTGGATATTAATAAAACAGGAATATTATCCAGTTAAGATGATGAACACAAACCTCTATAGGAAATCAACAAGATGCAAAGTGCACCTCTGACACCAAAATAGAGCAGCAATATTAGAGAACTCATCACACCTGTGAGCACTAAGGAATGCGGAACACAGAGTCCTTCTCTGGTTTCTTGAGCCCATGCCTGCTCCCTGTCACTGGAGGAGTGGCTGAAGGGACAGGAGGGAGCCAGGTGGACAATAAGTCCAGGCCTGTGAGACATCCCCCCTGCCCATCCCAAGGAGCTGTCACCAACACTAGGGGAGTAGCATGGCATCTGGGAGCCAAGGGAAGGGTCACCTAAGTGGGGGAAGCCACCAGGAAATAGATTTCAGCTCCCACAGAGGCAGAACTCTCTAACAAGAGAGCAAGCTAGGGATGGAAGGGCCTCCCCCACACTGGAGTGAGCTCCCCATCACTGCAGTTGTGCAAGCAGGGGTGGGGTTGCTAGAGAAGGGATTCAGGCATCAGATGGATAGGCAGGAAAGACAGCTGAATCCCCAAGGAATGTCTGAGATTCTCGAGTCTGTGCCCTATTGAGTGGGATGCTTGCCGAGGGCAGCCCAGGAGGCACATGTTCACCCCTGCAGGAACAAGACCAACTAATGCAGCTCCATAAGCTGGGGAAGCAACTGGATCCGAGGCCCACCCGCTCACTTCATGGTGGAGCTTAAAGGACTCCTCTCAGACCCTGGGGCCTCACTGCCCTTTTAATGCACAGCTTTCTCTCCAGTTCTATATTCCAAGGTGGGTTCTTTGACCTCCACTCCAGTATTCTGCCTGGACATCCTATAGCCTAGCATTTGAAACCCTCCTTCTTAGCCTACCTGGACTCTCTTCTTCCTCCAGGACTTCAGATGTGGGGGGCAGGTCAGGGAAGGAAGTGATGGCAAAGGGGCCAATGGCTCCCCAGAGCCTGCCTCTCTTCCCCCGACTGTTTCTCAGCCCCCTTCTCCCACCCCTCACTGTAAGCCCTCAAGGAGCAAGCAGGCTGTAGAGGGCACAGCAGGATAATCCTGGAGCGAATTTCATCCTCTCAGAAATCTTAGGAAGCAGATGTCATCACTGTGCTCATTTTACAGATGACAGACCTGAAAGGTTACGTGACTCACCCAAGGCCTTGCGATTAGTAAACCAGAGGGCTGAGATTCAAACTCGTGTTTCCAGGAGGGTTGGGTGGAGGGAGAAGAGAGGAGCGGGCTAGGGGGCACCACTGACCCACAGTGCTGTGACCCACGGTGACAGCACCCAAGTAGGGCTTGGTTACTTGAGTGTCTTCCCCAAGACTGGGAAGCCTGCAGGGTTGGAACTGTGTTGGAACTCTTCATGTGCCCATGTGGGACACACATCCTGACCAGAATATTCAGGAGAGAGAAGAGGGCAGAGCTGGGCATATCCAGGGGGCGATCATTTCAACCAGAAGGTGAAAATGATCAGGAGATGGGCAGATGCCCAAGGTGCACTTCCGCTCCTGCCCCCAAGGCCACCACAAAGGAGGCCTTCTGGTGGTGCTGCCACCCTCAGGTCACTCCCCACCCCTCTGAGGCAGGGGCCGAGCTCAGAATGGGCCTGGCTGTTCCACCAAGCCACCAGCCCTCACTGGACAGTGGAAGAAACTGAGGTCCTGAGAGGGGCTGGGACATGCCCCAAATCACACAGCTGTCCTGGGGCAGAAATGGACTCAAACAGTTTCCTGCCTCCCACATGTTGCCTATAGCCCTGTTGTTAACAGCAGCAACAGAGCAGTAACTCTGCAAAAAGCCACCACCCGTAGCCTTCAGGAGCCTTTCCCAAATCCCTATAATATAAATGTTGCTCGAGGGCACTGCTGGGCCCTGTTCCTTGGTGTCCAGCACCCAGCACAGGGCCCAGCGAAGAGACTGCACAAAACCAGAAATCTCCCTGACATCAACTACCCTTGGGTTTAAAGATTTATGAGCAGTGGCTCTCAAGCCTGCTGTGTATCATGTTCCTGGGAGCTCTGCAGAAATACAGACTCCTGGGGCTCCCGCAAGAGAGCAGCATGACAGGAGCAAGAGGGAGGCCAGGATCCTGTTTGTATAGAGTGCCCTGGGGTCTTGGTTACACAGCCAGATTGGGGACCACTGGCTGAATTATGCCCTTTCAGCTGCCCTGGTTTGATTGGTCCTTTAGCCTAAACAAAAGTAGAAGATATTAAGAAGTGGCAAGAATACACAGAAGAACTGTACAAAAAAGATCTTCACGATCCAGATAACCACAATGGTGTGATCACTCAACTACAGCCAGACATCCTGGAAAGTGGTGTCAAATGGGCCTTAGAAAGCATCACTACGAACAAAGCTAGTGGAGGTGATGGAATTCAGTTGAGCTATTTCAAATCCTAAAAGATAATGCTGTGAAGTGCTGCACTCTATATGCCAGCAAATTTGGAAAACTCAGCAGGGGCCACAGGACTGGAACAGGTCAGTTTTCATTCCAATCCCTAAGAAAGGCAATGCCAATGAATGTTCAAACTACCATACAATTGCACTCATCTCACATGCTAGTAAAGTAATGCTCGAAATTCTCCAAACCAGGCTTCAGCAATATATGAACCATGAACTTCCAGATGTTCAAGCTGGTTTTAGAAAAGGCAGAGGAACCAGAGATCAAATTGCCAACATCTGCTGGATCATCAAAAAAGCAAGAGTTCCAGAAAAACATCTATTTCTGCTTTGTTGACTATGCCAAAGCCTTTGACTGTGTGGATCACAAAAAACTGTGGAAAATTCTGAAAGAGATGGGAATACCAGACCACCTGACCTGCCTCTTGAGAAACCTGTATGCAGGTCAAGAAGCAACAGTTAGAATTGGACATGGAATAACAGACTGGTTCCAAATAGGAAAAGGAGTATGTCAAGGCTGTATATTGTCACCCTGCTTATTTAACTTATATGCAGAGTACATCATGAGAAAGCTGGGCTGGATGAAGCACAAGCTGGAATCAAGACTGCCAGGAGTAATATCAATAACTTCAGATATGCAGATGACACCACCCTTATGACAGAAAGGGAAGAAGAACTAAAGAGCCTCTTGATGAAAGTGAAAGAGGAGAGTGAAAAAGTTGGTTTAAAGCTTAACATTCAGAAAACGAAGATCATGGCATCTGGTCCCATCATGGCAGATAGATGGGGTAACAATGGAAATAGTGGCAGACTTTATTTTTGGGGGCTCCAAAATCATTGCAGATTGTGACTGCAGCCATGAAATTAAAAGACGCTTACTCCTTGGCAGGAAAGTTATGACCAATCTAGATAGCATATTAAAAAGCAGAGACATTACTTGGCCCACAAAGGTCCATCTAGTCAAGGCTATGGTTTTTCCAGTAGTCATGTATGAATGTGGAGTTGGACTATAAAGAAAGCTGAGCTCTGAAGAACTGATGCTTTTAAATTGTGGTGTTGAAGAAGACTCTTGAGACTGTAAGGAGATCCAACCAGTTCATCCTAAAGGAGATCAGTCCTGAGTGTTCATTGGAAGGACTGATGTTGAAGCTGAAACTCCAATACTTTGGCCACCTGATGTGAAGAGCTGACTCATTTGAAAAGACCCTGATGCTGGGAAAGATTGAAGGTGGGAGGAGAAGGGGACGACAGAGGATGAGATGGTTGGATGGCATCACCAGCTCAATGGACATAAGTTTGGGTAAATTCCAGGAGTTGGTAATGGACAGGAACGCCTAGAGTGCTGCGGTCCATGGGGTAGCAAAGCGTAGGACATGACTGAGTGACTGAACTGAACTGAACTTAGCCTAAACTCCTCTGTTCCCAAGGGCCTGGTGACTCCTGGAAACTTCCATTCTCCCAGCTTCTGACAACTCATATATTGTTGGCTACTGACAATTCACATCTGTGTATCTCCCTGGGATTTGCCCTTGACTAAAGCGGGTAGCCTTGTCTAAGGTCACACCCCTTTCCCCAGGGCAGCCTATACCCAATGGCCAGTCCAGCCTCTTGCCTCGATTTGGGACAATCTGAAGGGCCAGCCCAGCTCCAGAATGCTCCTTCCCCACGGGCTTGGCTTAGGCCTCTATTACCACTTCATTTTGTGTCAACTTTTTCCTCCACCTCATTCCCTCCTCTGAGCATTCCCCAATAAACCTTCCACAAGTCTCAGGTTCCTAAGGGAAGCTGACTGAGGCCAGGCTCACCCACAGTCACCTTGGCTCAGCTTAAGCCAGTAGTTTGTTCTCTGTTTTTAAACAATGACACCTCTTATGCTGAGAACTCAGGGACAGCTGCTTGCTTCAGGGTACTTCTGTGCAAGGCCTCGTACCAGCTCAGACAAGTTGCAATTTTTTGACTCAAATACTTTAAGCTTGTCCAAGTAATTTCTAAACTTCACCAAAAGTCTGAGGAAAGGGGAAAAGTGATACAATTATCCATGTTCCCAATACACTAAGACAACTAGTATAATACCTTGTGTCCGTTGCCCTCACCCACACTTTCCAGCCTGCTCTCTGCTACTGTATTTCTGGAATTTGACTTCTACGTATGGCAGGACTTGTACTCCCTCATCCTGTGACTTCCAGGTAGGCTTGGTCAATAGGAGGTCCTGGCAGGAGTCAGAGGGCTAATGGGAGGTCCTGGCAGGGGTCAAAGTGCCAATGGGAGGCCGTGGCATGAGTTAGAGGGTGGGAGGACAAAGAGCTCACAGTATCTCTCCCCACCTGCTCCTTGGCTTAGTTTCAGCCCTCATCAAGCAGCGCCTCCTCCCAGCCCCAGTAAGGCTGCTCCTTCCCCGCATTCTCCAGGGCACATGGGTGGTCTGACTCCCACTGTTGCTAGTCAGTGGTTGACTCCCCTGGTCCTGTTCAAAGTACTTCTTCACTACTTGAGCTCCACTTCAAATAGCCTCTCCCCCCTGAAGTCCTTCTGGATTTTCCAATAAGCTGTGCTCACCCTTCTGAATGCCTGCATTCTCAACTCCTCCCTCGGAGGCCTACATTTTCTTGGCCCAGTTCTGGAGGAACTGGGAAGTCCCTCATGCCACCCACACCCCCATAACAGCACATATCACAATATGTCATTGGCTTTAGTGAGGTGGCTAGGGGAGAATGCCAAGGCCTCACGGACTGATGGAGAGGAGCTGTCAACAGCTCCTCCAAGGTCGGGAAAGACAGTCTGCCCTTGCCCTGGCCTAGAGCCCAAGGAGACAGCCCCAGCCCAGAGAGGTGCTGAGTATGTGTCCTGGGAGGGAGGTGGCAGGTCAGGTGAGCCAACCACGTCCTGGGGTGGACAATGCATCAAAGAGCTGAGCAGGCCAAGAGCCCAGAGTGGGGCTTGAAGGTGTGCTAAGATAAGCAGTTTCTATAATGCATCTTCCAGGGAGCAGCGTGCAGATGCTGGGGAACAGGTATCTACTCTGCAGAATGCAAGGGGAATTTTCAAAGGGGACCAGAATCTGGATGCACCGTGGTTATGGCTGTTGTCATGGCTACTAACCCATGCAGAAGCCCTGGGTTTGAATGCTGGGTCAGGAAGATCCCCTGGAGTAGGAAATAGCAATCCACTCCAGTGTTCTTGCCTGGAGACCCCCATGGACAGAGAAGCCCAGCAAGCTACAGTCCATGGGGTCACAAAGAGTCGGACACAGCTGAGCGACTAACACTAACACACACTGCCCCTAGGCTGAGCGCTCCTACAGGACGTGCAGCCCTGCTGAGGCCCTGTCAGACTTCAGCATATGGGTCCGGCCCAGTCACCACTGACTGATTGAATGAATGAGACCAACAGAACACCCCATTCATCTGCCTGAGGTGAGCATCACTTCTGCCTGCTGCCCAGGATTCTGAGGAGAAGGCTCAGGAAGCATCGGTGCTTCGTTTGTGCTGTGGGGTATTAGAGAAGATGAAGTGTTCTCAAGCAGTAATGTCAGAATGCTCCAGAAAGGAAGCTGCGGCGCGAAAGTGGAGAAGGCTGCACATCTGTGGTAGGTGAGAGAGAGAACGATGACATTGCATATTTACTGAGTGCCTGCCATACGCAGAGTCCCTCACACATGTCATCTCACTCCTCTTGACCGTTGGAATAAGCCCAAAGGTATTGTTATGACTAGTTTATGGGTAAGTAAAATGAGGTTCAGAGATGTTAAGTCAGTTGCCCAAGGTCACACAGCTGGGAAGTAATGAGCATCTGATTTAACTTCCAGTCTATCTCTTTCCACAGACCTGATGTAAACCACGGTCAGCAAATGTTTTCTGGAAAGGGCCAGATAATACATATTTTAGGCTTTACAGGCCATATGGTCTCTGTCACAATGACTCAACTCTGCCTTTACACTGCGAAAGCCGCCATAGACAACAAGAACATGAATGGTCATGGCTATGTCCAATGAAACCTTATTTATAAGGCAGGGGGCTGGATTTGGCCCACTGGCCCACAGTAGGAGACCCCAGCTCTGAACCCACCCAAGGGCCTGTGGTTCTATTTTCCCCTCTGGGAAGGTAGTGGGAGAGAGGAAAGAGTACAAACTGGAGTTAGCTGGCTGCAGACTGGAAGTGCTTGGCTATGCCTCATACTGGGCCACCTCGGGCCAGCAAGGGAATTCTTACAGCACTTTCCTCACCCGTAAGAGGGGCATAACCACAGCTTATCTTAAGATTGTTACACAGATTAAAATAAACTGACAACACGCTGCATCTCCCATGGCTGAGGTTCATTCAGTCAATGGCAGTGTTCAGTATCAGCGGTGATACTGAGGATGGGAGAAGGGAGGAAAGAGCTACTGGTGCCACTGGAACTTAAGCCTGATGGGTGCATCTTCTCATGAAGGGTGGGTACTTTGGGCTTTCTTCAGGAGAATGTTATTCTACACCACACAAAACCCCAAAGGGAACTCACAGGCACCCATGGTGGGAGGAATCTCTGCACTGTCCCCGGAAGGAGCAGATGCGTGGTGCTTGGTGGCTCCCCGACAAGGGGACGCAGGCAGCTGTTCCCAGACTTGATATGGCAAATGGTGTGATGTGCTGTCTTCCTGGGGCTGCTGGCCAAGCAGCAATGGGGGCCTTTGCCACCCTCTCCCCCACCACCTGCTGCCCACGTCTGCTGATTCACACGGGAGGGCCTGTGTGCCAGAAGGAATCCGAAATGGCTCTAGTGCAACACAAGGCTTAGAAAGGAGACTGAGGACTTGGGGGCAGGAGGATGGTTCCTTCTCTGTTTCCATTTGAAGGTCATAACTTTGGCACAGAAAGGAGGATGTGGGAAACGCCATCAATAGTGCTGGAGCCCAGGCTATGGCTTATGAAGCCAGAAGATGAGCCCCTGGAAAGGGCTGGCACTCACCACCCTAAGACTGGAACACCATATTTTCTGGGAGCATTTATCCATCTGATCAAGAGGATGCTAAATTGAAATTTGAGAGGGAGAGGAAAAGTGTTCAGAAAAAATATAAAACCAGATATGATGCGGGCCAGCATATATAAGGATTTTCAAAGGGGGCCACAGAAAAGGAAATGCTCAGGATCTGTCATATATCTGTATTCCAAAGTACAAAGTATGGGTAATAGTGTTAACTGTGAAACTTTTGAGAAAGATGGTAAAGCTGAGCACAGATGTCCAACTCCCACCTAAGCTACCTCCTTCTGCAAGTGACAGAAAGGACCAAGGGAGTATAAAAATAAGGGAGATCTGCTTCAGCATTGGAAAATAGGAAAGAATGCCATCAGTATGCTACCAACTTTGAGGAATTTCTGCTGGGTAGAGTGCCAGTGGAGCCAGATTGAAGGCTGACTCACAGCTCTCCTTCCTGAGAAAGCAGCATGGTGCTGCAAGGAGGGTGGATGTGCCCATGGGACCCATCTCACAGCCTTCGATGGCTAGTGAATGAGTGCTAGAGGAGAGGCTGGGCCACAGGAGGCACGCAGAGGCCACACAGGGAGCCCACCTCTCACAGCCAACAGTCTTTAGGAGTGGCTGGCCCATTCGATCTAGGACAAACAAAGCCTACTCAAGCCTGGTTCTCCCAGACACAGAGAATGAAAGAACAAGGAAGAGACCAGAAAGGATAAGACAGGACATGTTGGAAACAGCTCTGCCAAAAAAGTAGAGAAGAAATGTGCACAGCACAAAATGACCCCCAACCCCTCAGGCTGCGTGTCCCTAGTTGGTAATGTGAACTTTCATCACCGAGTCTTCCAGTTTAATGTCTGAGATAAAGCATCCAGATGAAGTAATGAGGGGGGTCCCAGGAGATGTGAACAAATACCAGGTCAAGGATGACCTGGAGTGCACATGGAACCTATGAAAATCTTCTAGAACATAAAGGAGACAAGCAAGGAATGCACACAGAGGAGGAACATCACCTCTAAAAAGATTCACCACAGGAACCAGAAGTAAATTGTATCGTCTCTTTTGTGCTTCAGGGAAGGCAAAGAAAACCTGGCCTCTAAGATGTAAGAAATAGCATATGCAATAGAAGAGAATGAAACCAAAAGAAAGCTGGTAGAGCAAGATGATGATGACAGGAAACGAATAACTTTATGAGAGTTCTGAGAGGCATTATAAGCAGTAGAGAACAGAATTTAACTGTAGGAAAACAATCAATGTTGTAGAATACAATAATGAGATGTTTTCTCAGAATATACACAACAAGGACTAAGACAAAAATGGCCAGAGAGAAAATAATAATGTGGAGAACAAACAACAGGGACACACTCATAAATTATTGATATTTCTAAAAAAGATTCCAGAACAAAAGAGTCTAATATAATCAAAGATATACTAGAAGAAAACTTCTGCATATGAACACTCATTCTTCAAATTAAAAAATGGTAATCATATTTTAAACAAAATAGACAAACATCTGACATGAGCCGTACTTTCTTTTTTAATTCCAAAGATTAAGAAAGAATCCAATAAACATCTAGCACAGGGGGAAAAAAAAAACTTATTGACAAGGAGAGCAAATCAGATTACATCAGACTTCATTACAACATTGATGTAATGTCTACAGAGGTTTGAGGAAAAGTATTATGATCATGGAAATCTACCCTTCATAGGAGAAGAACAGAGACAGACTGTGGTCTATGCAACAGCACAGACCACAGTCTATGGTGTAGATAGTCTATCAGCAGATAGAAAAACCATATGCTTCCTGAAAAATATTATTCAAAGATATATTCATACCACAGAGAGATAAATCAAGACACAACTCATGAAAGATATGTCAATAAAAATTGAAGCCATATAAATATGGATCTAAATCTTAAAGTCATAGTTATTGTAGTACAGTTTTCAAATAAAATCAGTATTTTAAATAATTATTGATAAGGACTATCCATAAGCTCCAATACTTTGCTCACCCGATGCAAAAACTCAACTCATTGCAAAAGACCCTGCTGCTGGGAAAGATCAAAGGCAAAAGGAGAAAGGGGCGGCAGAAGATGAGATGGATAGACAGCATCACTGACTCAATGGACATGAATTTGAGCAAACCCTGGGAGATAGTGGAGGACAGAGGAGCCTTGGCATCTATAGTCCATGGGGTCACAAAGAGTTGGACACAACTTAGCGATTGAACAACAACAACAAAAAGAATAAAGTCAAAATAGACAACAGACTTGTGGCTGGCAAGGGAGAGGGAGGTTAGCTTGGGAGTTTGGGATTAGCAGATGCAAACTATTACATATAGAATGGATAAAGAACAAGGTCCTGTTGTATAGCACAGGGAACTATATTAATATCCTGCAATACACCATAATGTATGAAAAAAAGAAAAATATATATAACTGAATCACTTTGCTGTATACCAGAAACTAACACAACACTGTAAATCAACTATATGTCAATAAAAAAATAAAGTCAAATAAACACTCAAACTATAACAATTCAAAATTAGAGATGGTGAGGAATGCACAGTAAATAAACTTGCTAATTTCTGTAGCTAACGATAGATATTGTATTTTCATATTAGTACTTACAGAAGTAGATGCCTAACATTTTAAACTGAAAATGCAATTATAGAATAGTCTTATTACAATGAGGATGCCATATTATTTAGCTAAAAATATAGGCTTTGGCTAAAGTTGTAATCAAAGGCAAATGTATTGGCTTAAATACACTTGATAGCAACTAAAAAAGAGTAAAAAATAAATATGCAAATCAAGTAGTTAGAAAAAGAATGGCAAAACAAACATAAATGAAGAAGGATGGCATTAATAAAGATAAAAACAGAAGAAAATAAATTAGAAAGGAGGCAAATAGAATCAAAGCCAATAAAAACCCAAGTGCTGGTTCTTTGGGTTAAAAAAAACAAGATAACAGGATGTCTTTAAACTGAAAATTTTACTTGTGTTTTTGCTTTATGTTCTTCAGCAAAGGAAATGTCTGGAAAACTTGTTTATCTCTGGGGAGGGGGATAAATCTTTAAAGGCGAAGCAAGTGGACCCCCCAGAAGCAGCTAAAGTGTCCATTTTAAAGAGGATGAGCAAAATGGAATACGACTATTTAGGGGTAGGGCTGTAAAAGAAATCTTTCTGATTCTTGAGGAGTATGATATCAGAGTAGAAGAAGCCAACAGAGGTTCTGGATCCACAGGAGGAAAATGACCAAATCACCTCTGACAAAGTGTTCCTGCATCCTAGGAGTGGCTCCACAAGGAACCTAGAGAGGAGCTAGAGGATGCCCAGAAGCATGTCTAGGGACCTCCGTCAGTGGAGGTAACCAGTTCAACCAGTATAAACAGCACCACTAAGTGGCAGCAAAAGACAGCCTCTCCCAGCTGGGTCACTGGCTATTTTGGAGGAGGGTGACACTGAGAAAGAGAGGGAGTCTGATCCCAGTAAATCTGGCAGGTGGAGTGCTTGATGCAGGTTTTAATTTAATTTGGAAAAATTACAAATGTGACCATTTTTTGCATGCTGAATTTAAGATGTTAATACCAGTTGATCAGTAAAGAAGCAAACCAGCTGGCTCAATCAAGAAAAAAGTGGGGAAACATCTGTAATGAGAAAGCATATGACAAAAGACAGAAAAAAAAATTAAACTGTACTTAAATACATACTAATAAATTTGAAAATCTCAAGCAACTTTACTATTCTCTGGAAAATGTAAGTCCCAAAATCCACATAAGAAACATTAATCTAAAGTGATCAAGAAGCATGGAAGAAGCCAAAAAGATAATTTGCAACAAGAGTGGGATGGGGGACAAAGAATCCTGAATGGTTTCACAGATTCACTGTTATTTGATTTTCAAAGAGCAGCTAATCTGTATATTCTATAAACTGTTCAATAACAGCTAAAAAAATATGGAAAGCTTTATGATTCATGCTGTAACACCAGAATAACTCTGACAACTGAACCTGATTGAAGATGACATAATCAGAGTAAAATATAACTATTATCATGTGTTTACAGAAAAAACTAGATAATTAAATTGATTCAAGTAATTCAGCATAACAAAGAAAAGTCTACTTTAGGAATGTCAATAGGGTTTAATGTAAGTGTGAATTCCAGATCCGTTTATGTGGCTGCCTAGTCAACATCTCCATCTGAATATCCAATAAGCTATCTAAACACCTGTTGATTTCCTTCTCTAAAATTTGCTCCTCTGCATCCTTCTTCAAGTTAATAAGTAATAACTTATTCCTTCCAGTTGCTCAGATCAAAAACTTGGGTGCTGTCCTTGATGACTCATTATTTTTCACATTGCGCATATATTCCATCAAGAAATCTACTTTGCCAGCTCTAAGTAAGTAAGTAAGTAAAGTCACTCAGTCGTGTCCGACTCTTTGTGACCCCATGGACTGCAGCCCACCAGCCTCCTCAGTCCATGAGATTCTCCAAGCAAGAATACTGGAGTGGGTTGCCATTTGCCAGCTCTACCGTGAAAGAAATATCCAGGATCCAGTTGGTTTTCATTATCTAGTTCCAAGCTACCACCTTCTACTCAGCAGCCAGGGTGATCCTTTTAAAATGTAAATCAGACCATCCCCTTCTTTTTTTAAAAAAAGTTCTCAAGTGGTCCAGAAATAAATCCATACCACTATGGTCAACTAATTTTCAAGAAGGATGCCAAGGCCATTTAATAGAGAAATAACAGTCTTTTCAACAGATGGTGCTTGGACAACTGGACAGCTTCATACAAAAGACCCTCACCTCACACTGTATATAAAAATGAACCCAAAATGCAAAAAGATCTAAATGAAAGAGCTAAAACTATAAAACTCTTAACAAGAAGCATACATTTAAGTCTTCATGATCTTGTATTAAGCAATGGCTTCTTAAATATGACACCAAAAGCACAAATAACAGCAACCAAAAAAACCAAACAAATAAACTAGACTTCACCAAAATAAAGGTTTTTGTGCAAAGGAAGCCATTAAGAAAGTACAATGACAACCCATAGAATAGGAGAAAATATTTGCAAATTAAACATCTGATAAAGGTCTGGTATCCAGAATATATAAAGAACTAACACCCAATAGCAAAAAGACAGTGACCCAGTTAAAAACTAGACAAAGGATTTGAATAGGCATTTCTTCAAAGAAGATATCCAAACAAGCCAGACACAAAATGCCATGTATTTTATCGTCCTCTTTTTCTTAGTTTTATTGAGACATGCTTGATATATCATATCATATAAATTTAAGGCATATAATATAATAACTTCATATATGTATACATTGCATGATGACTATCACAGTGTGTGTGTGCTCAGTCATGTCCAACTCTTTGCAACCCATACATAGACCCATACATGGGAGCCCACTAGGCTGCTTTGTCCACGGAACTTCTCAGGCAAGAAAAGTGGGTTGTCATTTCCTAATCTAGGGGATCTTCCCAATCCAGGGATCAAACCCTCAACTCTTGTATCACTTGCATTGGCAAGTGGATTCTTTAACACTCCACAACCTGGGAAGCCTGGATACCAAAGTAAGCTAGTATCCATCATTGCTGTTGCTCCATTGCTCTGTCATGTCCAACTCTTTGCAGCCCCATGGACTGCAGCATGCCAGGCTTCCCTGCTCTTCAACTGGTCTTCCCTATTCTCCCGGAGCTTGCTCAAACTCATGTCTCAAGTCGGTGATGTCATCCAACCATCTCATCCTGTCTTTCCCTTCTCCTACTGACTTCAATCTTTCCCAGCATCAGGATCTTTTCAAATAAGTTGGCTCTTCACATCAGGTAGCCAAAGTATTGGAGCTTCAACTTAGGCATCAGTTCTCCAATGAATATTCAAGGTTGATTTCCTTTAAGATTGACTGGTTGGATCTCCTTGCAGTCTAAGAGACTCTTATGAGTCTTCTCCACCACCACAGCTTAAAAGCACCAATTCTTTGGGGCTCAGCTTTCTTTATGATCCAACTCTCAAATCCACACATGACTACTGGAGAAACCATAGCTTTGACTGGATGGACCTTTTTTGGCACTTAATGTCTCTGCTTTTTAAATATGATGTCAGTTCAGTCATAGTTTTACTTCCAAGGAGCAAGTGTCTTTTAATTTCATGGCTGCAGTCACCATCTGCAGTGATTTTAGACCTCAAGAAAATAAAGTCTGTCACTGTTTCCATTGTATCTCCATCTATTGGCCATGAAGTGATGGGACTAGATGCCATGTCTTCATTTTTTTGAATGTTGAGTTTTAAGCCAACTTTTTCACTCCCTTCTTTCACTTTCATCAAGAGACTCTTTAGGTCCTCTTTGCTTTCTGCCATAAGGGTGGTATCATCTGCATATCTGAGGTCATTGATATTTCTCCTGGCAATCTTGATTCCAGCTTGTGCTTCTTCCAGCCCAGCATTTCTCATGATGTACTCTGCATATAAATTAAATAAGCAGGGTGACAATATACAGCCTTGATGTACTCCTTTTCCTATTTGGAACCAGTCTGTTGTTCCATGTCCAGTTCTAACTGTTGCTTCCTGACTTGCATACAGGTTGTCAGGTAGTCTGGTATTCCCATCTCTTTCAGAATTTTCCACAGTTTATTGTGATCCACACAGTCAAAGGCTTTGGCATAGTCAATAAAGCAGAAAGAGATGTTTTTCTGGAACTCTCTTGCTTTTTTGATTCTCCAGCGGATGTTGGTAATTTGACCTCTGGTTCCTCTGCCTTTTCTAAAACCAGCTTGAACATTTGGAAGTTCACAGTTCACATATTGCTGCAGCCTGGCTTGGAGAATTTTGAGCTTTACTTTACTAGCATGTGAGATGAGTGCAATTGTGCAGTAGTTTGAACATTCTTTGGCATTACCCTTCTATGGGACTGGAATGAAAGTTGACCTTTTCCAGTCCTATGGAAAGGAAAACACTGCTGAGTTTTCCAAATTTGCTGGCATATAGAGTGCAGCACTTTTGCAGCATCATCTTTTAGGATTTGAACTAGCTCAGCTGGAATTCCATCACCTCTACTAGCTTTGTCTGTAGTGATGTTTCCTAAGGCCCACTAACTTCGCACTCCAAGATGTCTGGCTCTAGATGAGTGATCACACCATCATGGTTATCTGGGTCATGAAGATCTTTTCTGTATAGTTCTTTTGTGTATTCTTGCCACTCTTCTTAATATCCATCATGTCACACAGTTACTATTTTTTTTGTGATGAGAATTTTTAAGGTCTATTCTCTTTGTTGAGAGTTGGATATAAAGAAAGCTGAGCGCTGAAGAATTGATGCTTTTGAACTGTGGTGTTGGAGAAGACTTTTGAGAGTCCCTTGGACTATAAGGAGATCCAACCAGTCCATCCTAAAGGAGATCAGTCCTGGGTGTTCATTGGAAGGACTGATGTTGAAGCTGAAACTCCAATACTTTTGCTATCTGATGCGAAGAGCTGACTCATTTGAAAAGACCCTGATGCTGGGAAAGATTGAGGGCGGGAGGAGAAGGGGACAACAGAGGATGAGATGGTTGGATGGCATCACCGACTCAATGGACATGGGTATGGGTGGACTCTGGGAGTTGGTGATGGACACAGAGGCCTGGCGTGCTGTGGTTCATGAGGTTGCAAAGAGTTGGACAGGACTGAGTGACTGAACTGAACTGAATTCTCTTTGTTGTTGTTGAGTCACTAAGTCATGTCTGACTCTTCTGTGACCCCATGCACTGTAGCCTACTAGGCTCCTCTGTCCGTGAGATTTCGTAGGCAAGAATACTGGAGTGGGTTGCCATTTCCTTCTCCAGTGGATCTTCCCAACCCAGGGATTAAACCCACATCTCCTGCATTGGTGGACAGGTTTTTACCACCGAGCCACCAGGGAAGCCCTATTCTCTTTAGTGATTTTCAAATACGCAAAACATTACTGTTAACTACAGGTACCATGCTGTATATTACATCCTCAGAACTCATTTATCTTATAATTGGAAGTTTATACCTTTTGGTCACTTTCACCTATTTCCCCTTCCTCACATCCTCATGACTCCATTTATATGAAAAATCTATTAGAGGCAAATCCATAGATACAGACCAGTATTCTGGCTTCCCTGATGGCTCATTTGGTAAACAGTCTGCCTGCAATGCGGGAGACCTGGGTTCAATCCCTTGGTCAGAGAGATTCCCTGGGAAGGAAATAGCAAAATAGCAACCCACTCCAGTATTCTTGCCTGAAGAATCCCATGGACAGAGGAGCCTGGTGGGCTACAGTCCATGGGGTCACAAAGAGTCAGAAGGCCTGAGTGACTAACACTTTCCCTTTTCATAGATACAGAAAGTAGATTTGTTGTCAGGGGCTGGAGGGAGGAAGTTACTGCTACAGTAAACGAGTTACTGGCATTGGAAATAAAATTTCTTTTTGAAGGGGGGAAAATGTCCTGTGTATATACCAAAACTATTTACTGGTATAATACAAAATGGTTAAAATGGTAGATTTTATCTTATGTGATATATCCTCACTAATGTCTTGTAAGGGCCAGAACCCCCGCCCCAACTCTCCTCCCCCTAAAAACTGCTCTGTTTCCTCCTCATTCATTCTGTGAGCGGCTTCCCAGGTGGCACTAGCGGTAAAGAACCCACCTGCCAATGCAGGTAAGATGTAAGAGACCTGGGTTCGATCCCTGGGTCAGGAAATTCCCCTGGGGAAGCACATGGCAACCCACTCCAGTATTCTTGCCTGGAGAATCCCATAGACAGAGGAGCCTGGTGGGCTATAGTCCATAGGGTTGCAAAGAGTCAGACATAACTGAAGCAACTTAGCAGCAGCAACATGTTATGTGAATTGCTTCTCAATAAAAATAAAACCCCAAATACTCTCTAGTAGCTTCTCAACTGACTCAAAATAAAAGCCGAAGTCCTCACTAACGTCTTGTAAGGGCCAGAAGCCCCCCAACTCCCCTTCCCTCTAAAAACCGCTCCACTTTCCCCTCACGCATTCTGTTCCAGCCATAACGGCCTCCATGATGTGGTTCCAGCACCTTCAGACTCACTCCCACATCAGGACCCTCGCACATGCTATTCTCAGTCTGGAAGCCTGTTCTCCCAGACATCCTGTGACTTGTCCCTCACTGCCTGCACGTGTTTACTCAAATGCCACCTTATCTTTGAAGCTGTCCTTGACCTCACCCCACCTCCTGTGGCATATTCTATTCCTCTTACCCTAGATCAGCTTTCTCCCTAACACTTAACCATTATCTGATATACCATATATTTATTTGCTTAACCATTTTTTAAAAAATCATGTGTCTCCCCAACTAAATGCAAGCTCCTGGAGGGCAGGGATATTGCTTCATCCACCCATGTGCCCACAGTGCCTAAAATCGTGCTCGATGTGTGCTAGGTACTCAATAAAGAGGCGTTAAATGAATGACACATTACAGAATGAACACGAGGAAACTTATGACTGCAATCTGCCACACTAATAGAGCAAAGAAAAAAACCATGTAAGTTTTTATATAGATTCTAAAAATACATCTGATTTTTTCAGCATGCATATCTTGGCTTAAACACTGAATAAATAAAAATAGAGCATCCCTTAAAATGATGAGGAATAGCTGTTCTAACAGACATCATACCTTACAAACAGCATTCTCACTGCAGTCAAGAACGAGACAAGAATATTCACTATTATCACCATTTAAAATGTAATACTAGAATATTTAGTGAATAAAGCCAAGATAGTAACAATCATAATAGCCATAATATATTGGGTGCTCTTTTGGGCACTGTTCTAAGACCTAAGTGCTCTATATGCATTAATTTATTTTAATATTCACAATATCTGAGGTAATATGAGTACATTCCCATTATCAGGAACATGGAAAAGTTACATGATTTGTCCAAGGTCACAAAGTTGATAAGTGGCTGAGTCAGGGAATCCAGGAAGTTTCTCTGTTCTAACCATTATACACTGCCTCCTCAGTGAAAAATTATGAAGATAAAAATAGTGTAACTTTGGAAAACAGAAAGCAAATTTTCTCTTGCTCCAGATAGTATTGTTGTCTATCTAAAAACTCATGCAAATTAAGAGAGGAAAAACTACCAGAAGTAATAAGAATTCAATATAGGCACTCAAAAGATGTAAATATATGATCAACAGCTTTCCTATATTCTAGCAAGAACCATTTTTAAAAATGTCAAGAAAATTAGATCTCATTCCCAAAAGCAATAATAAATATAGAATACTTGAAAATAAACCTAACATAAAATAAAAAATATCTATATGAAGAAAATGACAAAGCTTTACTGAGGACCTAAAATGGTTTGAGTGGAATGGTTATCATGAGTAGATAGACTCAGTATTATAAAGATGTCAAACATCTCCTAAATTAATTCTGAATTTACTGAAATTCAAATAAACACACCAATGGCATTTTTAGACTCTTACAAAAATTAATGGGTAAAAATAGAGACGACTGTGAAAAAGAAGGCAAGACTACACATAAAATTATATCAAAGACAGAATATTCAAAACACTGGGATGCCAATTCCAGAATAGATAGTTAGATCAAGGGAACAAAATTTTAAAAATGCATAAACAGTCTAAAGGTGCACTGTTTAATAGGTGGCCATTAGCCACATGTGGTTCCTCTGCATTTGAAATGGCTAGTGACACATGTTCAAATGATAATGTTTGGGGTATACAGCATTAAATAAAAGGTATTATTAAAATTAATTTTTCCAATTTCTTTTTTCTTCTTAAAATGTGGCTACTAGAAAATTTTATTTTCTTGGGCTCCAAAATCACTGTGGACAGTGACTGAAGCCATGAAATTAAAAGACACACGCTCCCTGGAAGGAAAACTATGACAAATCAAGACAGCATATTAAAAAGCAGAGACATTATTTTGCCAAAAAAAAAAGCACTGTATAGTCAAAGCTATGGTTTTTCCAGTAATCACGTACGAATGTGAGAGCTGTTCCTTAAAGAAGGCTGAGCACCAAAGAAACGATGCTTTTAAATTGTGGTGCTGGAGAAGACTCTTGAGAGTCCCTTGGACTGCAAGGAGATCCAACCAGTCAAACCTAAAGTAAGTCAACCCTGAGTATCCACTGGAAGGACTAATGCTGAAGCTGAAGCTCTAATACTTCAGCCACCTGATGTAAAGAGCTGACTCACTGGAAAAGATCCTGATGCTAGGAAAGACTGAAGGCAAAAGGAGAAGGGGGCAGCAGAGGATGAGATGGTTAGATAGTAATAGCATCACCAGCTCAATGGACATGAATTTGAGCAAACTCCAGGAGACAGTGGAGGACAAAGGAACCTGGCATGCTGTAGTCCATGGGGTTGCAAAGAGTCAGCATGGCTTAGTGACTGAACAACAACTAGAAAATTTAAAATCACATATGTGGCTTATATTTATATTATATAGAACTGGAAATTATATGCAAAAAGCAGTATGCTATTTTCTAAAGATAATATTTAGCATAGGCATTTTAAATGGGTCAGGAAAAGATTGATTCATTAAATGCTGGAGAATTACTGAATGACTATGGGGGCAGAAAAAAGAAAGGCTTGATCTCATGACACATGCTGAAATTCTGGGCCAATTAGAAGAAAAGAAGAAAATGAAGGTGAATTTATGGAAATTTGGGGAGTGGAAATAGCAAGACAAACTAAACTTAAAAGTGAGGAAAAACAGTCTTCTTAAACTTGACTATATTAAATATTAAAATTTTAATATTATCAAATAACATAGAAAAACAAAATTGAATGTCACTTAAAACATGATGGGATACTTGTAACAACTGTGACAAACAGTTGATATCCTTACTTTATAAAGAACACTTATAAATCAGTAAGAAAGACTCCAACAGGAATATGTGCCAATAACATTAACAGCCAATTTACAAAAAGAGAAACAGAAATGAGAACGATTCCTAGTAAAAAAGAAATTCCGTCTTAGTAGTAATCAAAGAAATGCAAATTAAAATAGCAATTGCCAAGGATCAAAAAAGAATAATATACAATATTGGCAGAGTACTCTCACATACTGCTCTGAAACTAAATTGGTATGATCTTTCTGGAGGACAATTTGGCAACATGTACAAAAGGTTGTAAAATGTGCACACATTATTTCTAGGAATTTATCCTTGAAAAGTAATCAGAGATGTTCACACAAAAATACAAGTATGGATTTACTGCATTTTTGTTTGTAATCAGGAAAAACTGGCAAGTATCTATCTCCACGTTTAGTAATGGGAGCTTCCTTGAGTAATTATGGTATAGCCATAGGGTAGAATTTTTTTCACCAGCTATCAGGAAAAAAAAATTAAAAATCAGCAACAGAGAACACTTCCTGTACCATCTCAGATTCCTCAAATGTCAAGGATTTTTAAAAAATCTCTAAACATTCTGGAAAATGACTAAGAAGACCACCAATGGATAGACTATTTGCAGAACCATACTGGAAGACAGGAAGGGAACACATCAAAGGATAAAGAAGACTGGAGAAGAGCAGACCCAAACACATCAGGCTGTGGCAAAGACGAGGAGATTTCATGGGGTCACCAGGCCCAGAGCTGCCAGGCCATTACGAGTCACGGTGGTGGAGAATATCTGCTGACTGGGGAAAATGTTCCCACTGGGCTGCAAGATTATGGAAGCCATATCTAGAGTCAGAGCATGTATTTGTTAATGCGAGTTCACTCATGTGTATAGAAAAAAATGTTAAGGACACATGCCTATAGATGTTAACACTGACCTTTCGGTGGGTACTTATGGCCAATTTTTACTTTTCCTTTTTTTGTTCTGCGTTTTCCAAGTGTTGAGTACATATCAATATCATGGTTAGAAAACATCATATGAGTATTTTAAAACAAGCAAAAACTAATAACAAACAGAACTTGAAGGTTTTATGGAAGAAAGTGACTACAATCTTATTATTTTTCTTTTGAGTCCCTGCAGTAACCTCCTGGCTGGTTTCCCAGACTCTATCTGCTCGTCCCAATCAGCTCTCAAGATTGCTAACCGTCTCTCACTCCTGATCTGCAAACTTCCATGGCTCCCTGCTCCTACTGCTGACAGGTGAAGTCCAAACATGGAGGCATCTGGGGCCTTCACCATCCTTTCGCTCAGCCCATTCTCCCCTTCTTGCCCTACATACTGAGCTGTCCAGTCCTAATTACATTCTATTTCCCGAAGGTTCCCTACATCTTCCAGTTCCACTCCTTCACTCACATACCCTGGTGCTACCGAAGCCAGGCAGATGGGCCTTGGAGGTGGGGGAACCACAGCCAGAATTACCAGAAGAGCTCCGGGGACCCACACATGACAACACTCACCGCCTTGTTAGCCACGCGCAGCCAAGGCTGTGACAAATTCTCCTGGGACACTTGGTAGGAGAGATGTGGCAGGATGGCACTGAGATTTGGGGTCTGGGAAGTTCATAAGATGTACACGCAGAATCTTATGGCAAAATCCCAGGGGACTGTGAGGAGCCCTGCTTGAGACATGGATTGCTTGTTCTGGAAACCTACCTCCTTACTCCTGAGGTGGGTGTTGGGTGGGATGGATGGGGGATACGGGCCCAGCCCCATGTCTCCTTCTCTCCACAAGGAGAGGCAAACACCTGGGTTCACACCTACACCTGCCCCTGCTTGGTGAAGCCTTGGCAAAGTGACTTCATCCCTCCTGGGTGAGTCTGCTCCACCAAATGGAGATGGACCATGCTGGGCGACTAAACGTCATCACCTGCATATGGTAGGTTCCCCGCAAATGGCAGTAGATGATGTCATAACTATTAAATACATTTTCCTACCCAGCGGTTCTGGAGCAGCAGCTGCTTCATGAGGCTGCAGTCATGCTCTGGGAACCTGGCCCAGGGACTGTGCAGGACCCCCCAGGAAGTATCCCTGTTCAGGGCTATGAAGTAGATGGCCAGGATTCGCCCTCCGTCCCCCTCTGGAGACCTCCAGCAACTCCTCTGGGCCCTCACTCACTCGTGTGTTCCAGGGTCCACACTGCCTGGGTGGAGATATAGTTATCTAATATCACAGCACTGGTGAGCAGTGGGTGTGGCACTCACCCTGGCCCCCTAAGCAAGCACGCATCCTCTCTGACCAGGGTCCAGGGCAGCTCCTTTCTTCTAAGAGCTGAGGTGTGTGAGATGGGAGGGTGCTTGGCTTTGAAGACCTGCTGGAGAGTATCAGGAGGAAGCATCTGCCATCTCCTCCCTGGTCTGGAGAGGAGAAGGGAGGGTGTGGGCCATCCTTCCAAGGGTGGAGTTTTAAGCCCAAACAAGGCATTCCCCTCAGAGGCCTGCCTTTTATGCTCAGCCACTGCAGCCACCTCTGGACAGGAAAATATCCTAAAAGCATGAGCAAGTTCTTCAAATAGAAGTTGGGGCATAGAGTAGAACCATCAGGTCAGAATCTGATCTGTCAGGAATCCCCTCTGGCCTCCTAATAATAGAAGATTTGCAGGTCTGTGGGTGACCCTGCAACCTAGAGGAATGCCAAGGACAAAGACCAGAGCTGGGTCTGGCCCTACTTTCTGATAAAGTGGGCCTCAAAGCACAGTGGCCTCAGTTGAAAGCTTCTCATTCTTCTAATACTGGGATTCTCCAACTCCAGGGTGCCGAGCCCCATCACCAAGGGTCTGATTCAGGGGGCCTGGGGTGGAATCCTCAGATTTGCTGGGAACAAGTTCCCATTGCCAATGCTGCTGGTCAAGGGCCACACTGCAAGAACTGCTTTAGGAGATGGGATGACCTGATTCTGCTACAAGCAGATACTGAAGTGATGACAACTCAGAACAAACATCCCAGAGAGCCAAAAACACAACTCAGACACAAACTATATTGAGCTCATTCCCAGTGCCCAACTCTGACACCACCCAGAAGAACCACAGAGCAGGTCCCAGGTCACTGCTGCTTCCAGTGGCTGGCCCAGAACCTTCCACTGAGATCTCTAGAAGAATCCTCCACCAACAAACAATGCCACATTCAAACAAAATTTAGTTAACAGATGTCAGAATTACCTGAGCTGAGCTCTGTGGAAACGTGGCTTCCCAACTTTGTGGGTACCTCCCCTGTCCCTGATGGCCCCTGTGACTCACAACAGAGACTGACACTTTCCTACAGCCCCTTCACCCCCATCTCGCCATCCTAGTTGCAAGCAGACTCCGGACCCCAAGAAAGAAACCACTGCCTTGGCCTCTAAGAATCTGGCCTAGTGGACAGAGACTGATTTACTGAAATCCTTACTGAACACATATGCGCCAGGGTTAGGGGACAGAAAGGCTCTTGTCCACAGGGCCTTCCAGTCCAGGAGCAGTGGGTGACTGACAAGGAAGCAGGCGAGGTATTTCTCTGCCCTGTGCACAGCTAGTACAGAGGGAAGCCCGAGGGGAGGGGAGCACAGAGACGCACACCTGACCCAGTCTGGGAGGAAAGTTGAGCCAGGTATGGGAGAGGACAGTCTGCAGAGAGAAGCCAGCACAGAGGTGAGGTTGGACCAAAGTGGGGAGTGCCGGATGTGAGACAGAGAAGGAGGCCTCAGGGTATGTAAGGGTTTCTGCGGCCACCCCAAGGAGCTCATCCCTGCTCGGAGCAGCAGGGAAGGCTGATGATTCTACTAAGGTTGGCTCCTAGACAAGAAACAAGCACAGCGTCCCCCCACCCTCCACTGTGGGCATGTCTTCCAAGCCATATAAGTGGCAACTTTAGAGAAGGTGACCAGAGGCCCCTTTGGTTGGGGCAGATGGTGACTTGGCAAGCAAGGGCCATGGTGGGCTGAAAGGGCAGGTGCTTTGAAGAGGAAG
Organism: Aepyceros melampus; assembly: GCA_006408695.1. Classification (NCBI taxonomy): domain Eukaryota; kingdom Metazoa; phylum Chordata; class Mammalia; order Artiodactyla; family Bovidae; genus Aepyceros; species Aepyceros melampus. The sequence continues at coordinate 323,791 of SJXQ01002742.1, forward strand.
CTCTGCAGATGGTGCCCTTTTGGTCTTGGACAGATCAAGGGCTTCGGTGGGTCCCAGCTCTTGAGGGAGGCTCTGGTATGGAAAGGTCAGCCCCAGAAGCGCTGAGATCACTAAACCAGTGACTGGGCAAGGAGTCTTCAAGCCTGCCTGGAGGGAGCAGAGGAGAGAGGAGTGCTGCTAGTGGCAGGCACTAGACCCCACTGTATATCTGGGCTGCTGAACGGCGGCCAGCCATGGGTTAAGGAACCAGATTCTAGATGACAGTAAAAATAACTGCCACCCCGTGCATGGTGCTTATTATGAGTCAGGCACGCCTCTTAGCACTTTAACTTTCAGAACACATGTAATCCTCAAGCATCCTAAGAGTTAGTTACCATTATTATCCCCATTTTTTAAGAGGAAGAAACTAAGGCGCATAGAAACTCAGTAATTCTCATGGTCACACCCCTGGGAGTGGCAGGATCGGGGGCAATGACCCTGAACTTTCACCACAAATTCCTTGAGCTAGGAGAGTTCTTAGAGGTCAGTCGACCCAACTCCCTTATCTTACAGAGGGGAAACTGAGGCCAAGAGAGACTGAGTGGTCTGTTCAATGGTACTAGGCTGCTTAGTTTAGCATAATGGGATCAGGAATTCAAAGAATAACTTGTGAAGATGGTTTGGTAGACCATAGGACCGGGAGCTGGGAGAATAGGCTCAAATAACCCTCTGGCTATCTGCTGGTCCTCAGCCACCCCTGCTCACTACCTTCATCTCCACCTCATCCCTGCCTCTCTCCTATGCCTTCAGTGTACACATAGACACCACTCAGCACCCTGGTCTCTCATTTCCTTGCCCCTAATCCTAGTGACCTCTACCTCCACTCAGCTTTAGCTATTCATTCATCACCAGGGCTTGGCTCCCCTCAATCCCTACATCCCTCCCCCAGCTCTGCCACAGTCTCCCATTCTTCTAGCTCCTTCATCTCTACACTGTCAAGCTTTTCAGAGACTTCCAGAGCTACACTTTCTTCAAGCCCACAGGCCACTGCCTGTCCACTGCTCTCTATCCCAGGTCCCATGGACCACCCTCTCAGCAATATTCCCTTTATCACCACTTTTACCTTTGTCTCCCACCTGGTGATTCTGATGAGCAACCAGAGTTGAGAACTCAGAGAAGGAGGCCTGACACTTACTGACCTTGAAGCCATGTCCACTCCTCCCTGGCCTTCCACACCCCAGGTTCTGTGCCTTCACAGATGTTGGCACATGGTAGGCCACATCTGTATTTTTTGAGTGAATGGATATGCATTCCTAGGGCTTGTCCCAAGTACCAGTGGAGGTGAGAATGTCCATTTAATTAACTCCAACTCTGCAGAAGTTTTTCATTTATGTTTTTTCATCTAACCCTCTCATTTCCCAGTGCCTGTGAGGTGGGGATAAATATCTTTACTTTACACAAGGGAAACTGGATCTCACTGAGATGTAGTGAATTACCTGGGGCCGCAAAGCTTTTGCTTGGTAGATCTGGGCTTAGAGATCTTCTGGTACCAAGTCTTTCCTTCTTTCCTCTGATATAAGTCTTTGACCCAGAGAGAGTAGAGCTGAAGCAAGTGCCATCTTTCTGGCCACTGGTTCCCCATGGACCCCTGATTGTCCTGGCAGCAGCTTTAGATCTGGTACACCCAAGCCACAAGGTGAAGTGAACTGCCTGGGGTCACACAGCCATTGCTTGGCAAAGCGGGGCCCAGAGATCGGCATATCTGATCCAAGGCCTAAGTAGCTCTGGGTTACTGCACACTAGCTTTGAATCTCATGGATGGGGGCTCCAAGGAGCAGCTGATTCCAAGGTAGGATAACCCTCAGCCCTCTACCCCTTTCAGAAGATTAAGGTTTTAATTAAGGTTTCCCCCCATTTCCCTCTAACTTTGGGATTGCTTTCATTTGACATTCCTTCCAGTGCACCAGTCCAGAACAGAACTGCTTGATGCTGCTGATCGACCAGTTTCGTAAAAGGAATCCAGTTTCCTCTGCTCTCACGAAAAGCTGTTAGCTCCTGGCGAGTGTCCAGGGCCTGCACTCCAGTGATGCAGCCAGACATCGGGAGAGGGATGCCAAAGCCCTTGGGCACAGAGAGGAGTCAGCTGGGCTGAGAGATTAAAATCGAAAGAGGTTCTTGCCAGCAATACCACCAAGCAACATCCTGTCCTTAGAAAAGAGGCTTCCCACTGAGATGCCCTGAAACCTGGCTGAAGGCTCTAACACAGCTGTGCAGGGACAGAGATGTGGTACCAAACTGACAATTCCTGACCCCAGTGAGGACAGAGTAATGGAGAAAACACTGACCAACAGTCTGTCAGGCTCCCAGCCTCAGCTGGGCTCTTTACCAGCAAGTGCCCCGGGGCAAGAAGGCACCTGTCCTCTGTGAGCCTCAGTTTCCTCATCTGTAAAATGGGAACCATAACCTCTCCCTAAAGGGCAACTGGCTATTTGGAAATCTATAAAGCTTGGGGCAGATCACATATCCTCTTTAAACCAAAGATTGGGGTTTTTCAAACCTCTCTACACAAAGGTAGTTCTCATGTGACTACAGGTAGTTAGGGATGGAAAGGAGGAGCAATGGGCTGTCTGGACCTGGAGTCTAGATTCTGGGATTCAGCCCTGACTTCTCTGTCAACAATCTTTCATGACCTCAGAGGTGCTTTGATGCCCTGACTTTGTTCATTCCTCTCTCTGAGCCTCAGTCTCCCCTTCTGTACAATGAGGAGGTTGGGGGAGGTGTCTCTAAGAGCCCTTCAGGCTACGTCAGCCAAGTCTCCATTGCAAAAAAGCAGGTCCCTCCAAGTCTCAGCAGAGTCCACCTCGATGGGACCACAGGACTGGCCCTGCCCACCCTCACCATTAATCTGCTTCACGCTCATTCCAGAACATTCGTGGCTGCTGTATAAAGGGCAGGCTTCCAGTAACAGCCTCTTCAGTGTTTGGCAGCGAGTCACTCCCACTGGAGGTCAAGTTCTCTTTGTGCCTCTGCCTGGGGACTGGGAAACAGAGGTGGGAAGCTGAGGACCATTCTTGTCAGGGAAAAGCTGGCCTTGTTTGGATGACTACAGACTTCTGCTTTTCAAGCACCTCTGAAAATATCCCTCTCGGCGCATAAACTGTATAGCTTGCAAAGCTCTTTGAAATTCATGACTCATCTGATTTCGGCAGGAGGTCTGCAGGATGGGCTTGGGAAGGGTTATTGTCCCCATTTTGTAGGGGCGGAAGCTGCAGCTCAGAGAAGCGAGGTGACTTGGCTAAGGTCGCACAGCTAATGCATGGAGTGGCCTCTCCTTCCCAGGGAAAAATGGGGCAGCGCCTTGGAAAGACAAGTGCAGAGCTGGCGTGGAAACCAGGCCTGGTGGTTCCCTGCTCCGCTCCACCTCCCCCACCCGACCCTGCCACTGGCAGAAGGGGTGTGTCCTCCCCAACTACTCTCACAGAGGTCTGCTGCACACCCACCTCACACATTTCCCTGAGGATCTGCTCACAGTTGTTTCTCTTTCTTTCTTTTGGGCTCCTAAGCAAACCTGGACTGTATCGTCTTGTGGGGCAGCTCCAAGGACCAAGAGCACACATAGGAGAAGACAGGAAAGTAGGGACTATAAAGAGATGAGGGGAAAAAGTAAGAAACCATTCTGCACTCAGGTGAGTGGAGAAAGCTTTTTAAAAGATTTGCTAATATCCACTGTTTGTAAAAATGTGTGGAAATTTTCAAAGTGGTTGGAGGAACTAGAAATTAGAACAGGCTTTCTGGAGGTCAGTTTGTCTCAACGTTTTAAATGTCCCAATAATTCTACTTCTAGAAATCTATCGTGAAGAGGCACACCTAGGTGGAAAGGTGTTGGCTGTGATATCAAAAAGCTGTAAACATTCAGTAATTTACCATCTATCCACCGACAAGAACATCATAGCCCATTAATAAGAACGAAGTCAATGAAGATCTCAAAGATCTGTTGTCAAGTGAAAAATGCAAAATATCTACCTAGTATGAGGACATTAGGTTCAAAAGTACTGAAAAGGGTCTGGGCAGATGAACATTACACAGAAAGCTGGACTTGACTTGGAAGAGAAAGTGGATTTTGAGGAATTGGGTAAAGCAGCCCTTTCTTTCTTTCTTTTTTCTTTTTTTACTATATGTAACTTAACTTCTCTTTCCCTTGCAACAACAACAGCAAGCCTCAGAACACCAAGGATTGATGTATATTTATAAATCATTAAAACAAACAAAAACTAAAAAAAAACCCCTTCCAATCCACAGTGACTCTGGGAATCTTCATTCCAAGCCAGCTTCTCCCCAAATTCTCCTCACAGGAGAAACATTCTTGGTGGCACCTCGTGATTTTGGATCATCACTAGGGTCTGCAGCAAGAACAACACATCTACGGGGGTGGTGAGGGGATAAGCCACATGATTTAGCCAAAAGGCACAATGGAAGGGAAGGTTCCACTCCTGAGCTGTGCGAGTTGGAGGTCTTCACCAGCCCCATGCACAGTCGAATACCTCAACAGCTCCAAGGCCTCGGAACAGTGCCCACCCTGATGGAGCTGCCGCGCCCCTTGCCTGGAGGTGGGTGAGGGGCGCCTCCCAGCGCGTGTACCTCTGAGAAGCGCTGCACATCCTGGGTCAGCGTGCCCACCCGTCTCCACTGGTAGTGCTTCAGCAGCTTCAGGATGGCTGGATTCACCGCGTTATCTGATGGGACCGTCCGAAAGAAGTAGGGTATTTCTTCTTATCTGCTAGAACAGGCGTGGTGGCAGCAAAGGAGAGCTAAAAACACAAAAGAGACAGCATTTTACTGAGGGTACCTCTTAGCTGTGGGCCCAGGATCTTTGCTAAGGGAACAGAGGTCTTTAGTTCTCACTTGAGGTACAAACACAGGGGCAAAATACTTTTAACCTTCTTACTGCAAAAGTAACATGTTACAAATGAAGAGGCTTTTAAAAATGCAAAATAAGGAGAAAGAACCTTCGTTAATGTTGTCGTCTGCCTCCTTCAAATCCTTTCTCCATGCATGGCAATGAAATAAAAACAAGATTCTTGAGATCATTCTATACACACATTTGAACTGTTTATTCCTTCATTAACCATTGTCTTAAAAGCATTTAACCATCCTCTTAAAACTTCTTGCAAACATTTTATCGTGTAGATTTTTAATAGTTCCATAATATTCTAGCATCTGAACATACTGTAATTTACTAAATTGTGTTTAATTTGGGGACATTTAGACTATTTCTAATTTGTCATTATTATCATATTATTCTACAAGCACCTTTGTGCTTAGCATTTTCCCCTTATATTTCAGGCTTTTTCCATAGGTTAGAGTCTGGGATGTGAAATTTTTCCCAGAGAAAGAATGTGAGCTTTGAAAAGTTATGAGCAACCTAGATAGTATATTCAAAAGCAGAGACATTACTTTGCTGACTAAGGTCCATCTAGTCAAGGCTATGGTTTTTCCTGTGGTCATGTATGGATGTGAGAGTTGGACTGTGAAGAAGGCTGAGCGCAGAAGAATTGATGCTTTTGAACTGTGGTGCTGGAGAAGACTCTTGAGAGTCCCTTGGACTGCAAGGAGATCCAACCAGTGCATTCTGAAGGAGATCAACCTTGGGATTTCTTTGGAAGGAATGATGCTAAAGCTGAAGCTCCAGTACTTTGGCCACCTCATGGGAAGAGTTGACTCATTGGAAAAGACCCTGATGCCGGGAGGGATTGGGGGCAGGAGGAGAAGGGGACGACAGAGGATGAGATGGCTGGATGGCATCACGGACTCAATAGACGTGAGTTTGAGTGAAACAACCTAGATAGTATATTCAAAAGCAGAGACATTACTTTGCCGACTAAGGTCCATCTAGTCAAGGCTATGGTTTTTCCTGTGGTCATGTATGGATGTGAGAGTTGGACTGTGAAGAAGGCTGAGCGCAGAAGAATTGATGCTTTTGAACTGTGGTGCTGGAGAAGACTCTTGAGAGTCCCTTGGACTGCAAGGAGATCCAACCAGTGCATTCTGAAAGAGATCAACCTTGGGATTTCTTTGGAAGGAATGATGCTAAAGCTGAAGCTCCAGTACTTTGGCCACCTCATGGGAAGAGTTGACTCATTGGAAAAGACCCTGATGCCGGGAGGGATTGGGGGCAGGAGGAGAAGGGGACGACAGAGGATGAGATGGCTGGATGGCATCACGGACTCAATAGACGTGAGTTTGAGTGAACTCCGGGAGTTGGTGGACAAGGAGGCCTGGCGTGCTGCGATTCATGGGGTTGCAAAGAGTCGGACACGACTGAGTGACTGAACTGAACTGAAAGACACGGGATGATTTGAGAGAATAGCACTTAAACATGTATATTGCCATATGTAAAATATATAACCAGTGCAAGTTCAATTCATGAAGCAGGGCACCCAAAGCCAGTGCTCTGGGACAACCCAGAGGGATAGGGTAGGAAGGGAAGTGGGAGGGGGTTTCAGGATGGGGGGCACACATGTGTACCTGTGGCTGATTCAAGCTGATGGAAGGCAAAAACCAGCACAATATTGTAAAGTAATTATCCTTCAATTAAAATAAAGAAATTAATTAAAAAAAATAAAGACTTCATGCTTATTTCCAAAAAGGATTGCATCAGTTTGCACACCCACTAGCCAGGTATAACTACAGAGGATCAGTCTTACCACATTCTTGTCAACAGACAGAAATAAAACATCTTTCTATCTAATTTATTAATGATTTATTACTGAAAAACTGGAATCATATTGCATTTACTGGTTATACATTATGTTGAACCTTTTTCTATGTGGCTGATTACAGGTCATAAGTCCTATTTTAGGAATTGCTTTTTTATGTCTCTTATTTATTTGTTGAGTGGTATTCTAATGCTTTCCTTATCAAATTTAATGAAGACTGTTATACATATAGCATTTGAACTCAAGCTACTACAGGTGCTGCAACACCCCAGCTTGTTTGCCTTTACATTTCATGTGTGTATATTCTAATTTACAGTCAGTAGTCAAATCTGTCCATCTTTCCTTTTATTAGTCCTTCCTTTTCTTTTAAGTGCCTGTGAGTTGCTAAATTGGATTTTAATTATCCGTCCTACAGGGCCCAGCATAAATGTCACCTCTTCTATAACATTTCTTCTGATCTCTGCTTTCTCTTCCCCTCAGCCTCATCCACAGACAGTGGTTATCAAATTTTTTGATCTTTGCAGTGTGACGGTGGAAAAATGGTATCTTCTTGTAGTTCTGATTTGCATTTACCTATTAAGAGTGAGGTTGAGGATCTCTCTGATGTTGAAGAACAATTTGCAGTATCTTTCTGGAGAGCATTCACATCCTTTGCTTGTTTTCCAATTGGACTTTGAGTCTTTCCCTTACTGGTTAGCAGAAGTGATCTTACTGGTTAGCAGAAGTAAGGAGATTAGCCCTTCGTGATAGAAACTGCTAATTCACCCTCAGTCTGTAGCTTTTCTTTTGATGTTTCTCATGATGTCTCTTGCCATACAGAGGTGTTTGTGTGTGTGTGCGCGTGGCTGAATTTGTTTCCTTTCTGTTTTCAGGCTTTATATCATATTTAGAAAAACCTTTCCCAACCTGAGATTGTACGAGAATTCCTCCATGGTGCCTTCTAGCCCATCTGTCGTCCTCCCCTGTCTGTCCTCCCCGGTTGTCGCCTGGTGAGGGAGGAGAAAGATTCGGTATCTGCATGTGATGAGCGCTGACCCAGCTGATGGTCAGGCTCTATATGATCCTGTGGCCCCTGACAAATCACTTTGCTTTTCCTGTGTCTAGCAAGTATTTAATAAATGCTTGTATAGTTTTTTTGTTGTGGATGGGCACCGGTAGCTCCAGAATTTTGTGACCGCTACCATGGTTACATCTGTGCATCACTTGTTAACGCTGCTTGGTTTAGTCTAATCTTCTTCAGGATGCTTCACTTACCAAACTTTGTGCTCAGCATACCTAAATACTGCTTTATTTTTGGCCATGCTGCACAACTTTCAGGATCTTAGTTCCCTGACCAGGGTTGAACTCATGCCCTCAGTAGTGAAAGTGCGGAGTCCTAACCACTGGACCACCAGGGAATTCCCAATACTCTTTAAAAAGTAGTATTTCCTTCCTTCTTTTGTTTCATTTAAATCTTTGATCCAGAGAGGGCATGGCTGAAGCAAGATCTCTCTTTGATGCCACAAGCTTTCTCCCCCAACGTTTGTTATTCCAGCAGCTCGAGATTCAATATGCTCAGAGTCCAACTTCAGCATCTTGGGAAGAAACATCCTGGCACTCCAGCCCCTAGTTGAAGTTGCTTTGCTGCTCCTCCTGTGACCTAAGGAAGCACTTCTTCCCCCCAAGACTTCAGCAGAGCAGGGCAGTGGCAATCTTGTCCCTTTGGTGACCTGGTTCAAGCAGTAGATTGCCACCACCAAGGGTCCCCGGATCTCCTCGGTTCACTTGGCAGCCGCAACAGGTCCCATTTGTTGGAGCTGAACACACAATAACCCATCAGCTGTCACTGGAGCTAGAGAGCACCTATAGAAACCAATTTCTAAGATCCCCACAGAGACAGCTTGGTTGAGGTCAAGGACAGATCAACTGTTAAAAAAAATTGGGGGGTAGAGTAAGCCCCAATAGGGAGTACACAGAGAGAGGAAATCCCGGTTGGACACAATGAGGACATTCACATCCAGAGTTGTCCAGCAAGGGAAGGCGTGCTGATAGAAGTAGTGAGATCCCTGTGTCTGCTGCTGCTGCTGCTGCTAAGTCACTTCAGTCGTGTCTGACTCTGTGTGACCCCATAGACGGCAGCTCACCAGGCTCCCCTGTCCCTGGGATTCTCCAGGCAAGAACTCTGGAGTGGGTTGCCATTTCCTTCTCCAATGCATGAAAGTGAAAAGTGAAAGGGAAGTCGCTCAGTCGTGTCCGACTCTTCGTGACCCCATGGACCGCAGCCTCCCAGGCTCCTCCATCCATGGGGTTTGCCAGGCAAGAGTACTGGAGTGGGGTACCATCACCTTCTCCATCCCTGTGTCTGGAGGCATACAAATGGAGGCTAGCCCGTGGCCCAGAAAGAACACAGAGAGGCTTCAAAGTGTCTGAGAACTCCTGAAAAACTGTATGAAAACACCTGTGGGGCATGCATATGCATACACACACACACATTTTTCTGAAAAGAGGCTCCATGGCTGCCATCAGATTTACAACAAGGATCTTACAACCAAACAAAGTGAACACATCTGCCTGAAGGTGATACTTAGGTCCCATAGTGATGCAAGAAATAGAAGCTCTCTACAGTCTGCTCAGACCCAGATCTGTGATTCTTCTCTGAAGAGTAAAACAACACTTTCAGTTTCCTATGATCAGTGTAAGAAGGAGCTATTAAAAAATCAGGGAGACACTATTTCAGGACCTGGGATGGTATATGTGCAATTGCATCCCCAAAAATGCTTATCTAATACAATTTGGAAAATATTGGTTTTCTGATGTGATTTCTGAATCACACTCTGGTTGATACTTTGCTGTTATTGTCCCATTAGTTCCAGGTCCACAATTAATTGTTGCTTGAACAACCTCATATGTTTGCCCTGTAGGTAATTACAGTGGTTACTGTTCAGTGAATAAATGGCCCATTGTGTTTACAATGGGCTTGGAGTACAATATATGCCCCGGGTCTAAATCATGTTGGGTGCAAAATATTAACTGGCACTGACATTTTCTGCACCATTTGAGATAATGCACACTTTGATTAGATTGCTTTGCATCACTGTTCTTCTAGCTTTAGCCTCCTAAAACTTTCTTCTACCAGCAAAGGCTGCAGGCGCTGGGTAGCACTGCTGAACTTGAGAACTGAAGGAACCTGAGAAATCTTCTAGTTCTGGGGTTCTCTCTCTACTCTGGCTACACACTGGAATCACATGAGGAGATTTTTAAAAATATTGATGACTTGGTCCCACTCCAAACCAAGTGAATCAGAATCTCTGGGCATAGAGCTCAGGTATCAGTATTATTTAAAAACTTCCCAAGGTGATTATGGAGCCCAGTGAAGGTTGAGAATCACTGGTACAGCTCAGCAGCCCTAGTTTTGAATAAGCAGACTGAGGTCCTAAAATGGAAAGACATCGAGTTACTCATCAAAGTTAGTAAGAGGTAGAAACAGAATTCGAATGCAGAGCTAAAGGACTCTAACACCTGTGTTCTTTCTTCCTCTGTTGCCTGTGTGCCAGGCTTTCCTCCTCCAGCACAGTGACCCAGTTCCTGCAACACGTGGCCTGTCAGCATCAGTCTCCTGCCTCATTTCACATAGCCAAGTCCATTTCTAAACAGACTATGATGAGGTTTCGAGTTAATCCCAACCAAGGATTATTTCAGAGTACTTTTAAATTTATTTTACAGTTGCATTATCATTTCTAGTTTTATTGCATTGTTTTGAGAATTTGGTGTATACAGTGTCTGCTTTTGGAATTTATTGAGATATTTTTTGGGTGGCTTATTATATAATCAATTTTTGTGAAAGTTCCATGGTAGCCAGAAAAATAGATGAAGTCTCTAGTTGTAAGCTATAAAATTCTTTATCAAACTTTTGATGCATAAGAGATATAACCCAACTAACCATTTATATTACTAACACATGCTTTGTATTTTTGTCTACTTGACCTATCGAAGACTGAGGTATGTTGAGCTTTTTCCTATTGTCTCTGACAACTTCTCCACGTTACTCAAATTTTTTGCTTTTTACATTTTGATTTTATGTTGTTTTGAAGGTACTGCTAGTTACAGTTACATCGTTATTTTTCAGCAATGTATATATATCCTTCCCTAGTGCAAACAGCAGGTACTTACCAGATAATCACTGAATGATTTGAGGATTAAAATATTTATCAAGATAAAATAACCCTGTTTGTCATTTATTGCTGTTTGTTTCATATAATATCTTGCTCAATTTTAATACTGAATTAATATCTTGGTATTAATATTGAAACCCTTTATTTTTTGCTTGCATTTACCTGTCATAGCTCTGATTCTCCTTTTATTTGTATTCCGTTAAGATTGTTTTTAAGTATATTTCTTGAAATGAGGACATGAATGGATTTAAAAATACATGCTTATTGCTGCAATAAATACTTGACATTGCATTCATCATCTTGCTGGCAGTCTTTTTTTTTTTTTTTTAAAGTTTCCTTTTTGTTTTCTTTTGTTCCCTTTGGTATTCAGACTTCTCCATTCTGGATATATTAATCTTGCTTTTTGTCTTAACCTGTTAGACTATCTTTTCATATTCTGAAGAAGGGTGAGGGGTTGAAAATTTGCTGAGGATGACCCTCTGTTGCTTTGACGCATGGTAGAATATATCTGGTATAAAATTCTTGGGCTACCATTTTTCTGCTTTGAACCTACAAAGTGGTACAGAGGAGAAATCTGAGGATGGTTTGACTGTTATTCATTTACAAGTAACTGACTTCCTCTGTTTGGATGCCTGAAGGGTTTTTTTCTTTATTCCTAGAATTAAAAAAATTTGCCTAAATAGATGTGGATGTGGTGCTCTTGACTTTATCTGGAACACAGGGAGGCCTTCAATCTACATGCTCAAGTCTTTTAACTAAAAAACATATATATATGCCTATGTACATACACATATATATACATGAATATAAATACATTATATAAATGTAGCATTTTTATATAATATATAATGCTATATATTCATTGTATTTATATTACATTAATATTCATATATATTCTTGCCTCTCCACTAGAATATTTGATTAGCTACGTGTTGCCTTTCATTCCCCAAATCCATATCTGTCATATTTTTTCTATGATTTCACATCTTGGTCCTTCTCCTCTGCATTCTGAAAGACCATCGTATTTTATCTCTTATTAGAGGGTACCTGAAAATTCAGTTTCACTAATTTCTGATAAAAGGGCCATATCATCCACAGTCCCAGTGACAGAGCACCAGGGTTCTCATTTCTTCACATACTAACCACCATTTGGCATTACCTGACTTTCTGCCTTTTTGCTTATCTTTCAGGGATAAGGTGGCTCTTTATTAATAATTGATTCTGCAGCGCCCTGAACATAATGTGGTTGAGTAGCTGTACAGATGCGCCATTCACGTTCTTTATTCAGTGGGTTTGCTTTTCAAGTCACTTTCAGTGTTACTGTCCTTGTCATATTTTTTTTATTGTTATTGACTTCTTCCATTTTCTAGTAATTTTTTAATGATCAGAACCTTTTTAGCTCCATCCTATCTTATGTTTCATGGAGACCATGTCTTTCCTGCGTGACTGAAGCTGCCGAAAGTCTTTCTAAAGTTTTTTTTCTTTATCCTACAATAGCTTATGTTCAGAGCTGGACTCTTCCTCTACTTCTGGAATTGTGAGTCTTTGGTTATTTCTGCAGTATTTTTTCAAAGGCTGAATGTTAGGTATTTTCAATGTACTCATCCTCAAAAGCATGGCAGGTATTTTGAGAGGTGGCCTATTAACAGATAATAGATGGATTGCCCATGGCCCTATTTTCTGTCTGTTTACATTATAACTGAGTTTTTTTTTTTTTCTCAGAAAACTGAGGAACAAGTGTTTGAGCACAGATTTTGGTGTCTAGTACACTCCCACCTTACATAGTTCTGTATTAACAAGTGCCTTATTTTCTGATTCTCTGGATCAACACAGTACACCAAATTTCTGTCTTGCATTGCTGCCAGGAAATTTCTTTTCTGCCTATAAAACTTTACTTTGGAGATTTTTGTTTAAACTTCTTGTGCTCTCCTGTCTACCCTCTATCTAACTTTTTCTAGGAATTTATAGTTCTGTTTGAATTTAGAAAGATAAATGAAAATGAAGAGAAAAAAAGCATCTTGATTGCCTCAAAGATCAGCAACTGTGACTAGAGGCATAGTTGTCCAAATTTCTGATTGGATGGTAATGAATTTGCCTGCAATGCAGGAGACCCAGGTTCAATCCTTGGGTCAAGAAGATCCCCTGAAGAAGGAAATGGCAACCCACTACAGTATTCTTGCTTGGAAAATCCTATGGACAGAGGAGCCTGGTGGGCTACGGTTCACGGGGTGCAAAAAGTCGGACATGACTAAGTGTTACCCAAGGAAGGAAGGATCTGGGTCCCTAATAGATTCTGGGGGTTGAGGGGGGAGAGAAAGTCTATTATTTTACAGGGCAGCTGTAATTTTATGCAGCAAGTTTCCGAGTGCCAAGAGACAACATTTGGTAGAATTTTCTCAAGCATATCCCATCTACTTTATAATCAGTGAAGCTTCCAAACATCTAGACTGTCAGTAAGTCTTAGAGTCCCTTAGTTCTTTGAGGTAGGATTTACTATCCATTTTACAGCTAAATAAACCATGGCCCAGAAAAGCGACACAATCCATGCAAGTTCAAGCAGGAAAATGTAATTTTGACTTCATATCTGGTTGCCCTTCTTTTTTTTTTTAATAAATATTTAATTAATTAATTTATTTATAACTGCACTGGCTCTTCATTGCTGCACATGGGCCTTTTATAGTTGTAGTTGTTATGACTCTGCAACCCCATGGACTCCAGTACACCGGTTTTTCCTGTCCTTCACTGTCTCCAGGAGTTTGCTCAAACTCATGTCCATTGAGTCAGTGACACCATCCAATCATCTTGTCCTCTGTCACCCCCTTCTCCTCTTGGCCTCAATCTTTCCCAGAATCAGGGTCTTTTCTAATGGGTCAGCTCTTCACATCAGGTGGCTCAAGTATTGAAGCTTCAGCATCAGTCCTTCCAATGAATATTCAGGGGAGATCAACAGTCTTCTCCAGCACCACAAATCGAAAGCATCAATTCTTTGGCGTTCAGCCTTCTTTATGGTCCAACTCTCGCATCTGGTTGTGGTGAGTGGGGGCTCCTCTTCGTTGCAGTGCAGGGGCCTCTCGTTCCAGTGACTTCTCTTGTTGCAGAGCACAGGCTCTAGGCGCTTGGAATCCAGCAGCTGGAGCACACAGCTTCTAGAGCACAGGCTCAGTAGTTGTGGCACATGGGCTTAGCTGCTCCACAGCATGTGGGGTCTTTTCAGACCAGGGATTAAACCTGCGTCCTCTGAGCTGGCATGAAGATTCTTAACCACTTAATCAGAGAAGTCCTGGTTCTCTTTCTTCAACCAGCTCTGACGCATCAGTACAAGATGAAGTGGGGCAACGACCCAAGGCTTGCTCTCTCTACTGAGACCCACTAGCACGGGAAGAAACTGCTTATTTCAAGGCTTTCAGGGTGTCTCAAACATAGCTGGTGTCTATGGTGGGCGTGGTTGGTCCTGGGAAATTCTAGGGGACACACCCTTAACCAGAAAAGTAGAAGAGGAGGCAGCCATCAGCATCTCTCTCTGAGTTCTGGCTTGCCGTGGAATATTCTGTAAAAGTTTAGGGTTAGTGTATGGAACTTGAGTCTCTTTCACATTAAGGGCCCAGAGGTAGAGACAACAGGAGAGTGAAGACAACTATACAGGCACTTCAGGGAGCAGGAAAGCCAGGCTTACCCTTGTCTCTATGGCTTTGAGAGCAAAGCAGAGCATTTCCCCTCTGTGGGTGTCTGTTTTTCTCATTTCTAAAAATGATGGGTTGAACCAAAGACTTGAAAGTTTCCTTCATCTGTATACCACACAACTCTATACTTTTCTCTCTAACAACTGAGGAGAATGATTAAAGAGTTGGTTAGTTTTGTGTGGGTGTGTGTTTCATTTGATCTGATTTATTCTGATAATTGTCATTGTGTTTCACTTCTCTTTTGCAGATTCAAGCCTAGATGAAAAATGTAAATACACCTCCCAATTTCAGGGTCTTTATTAAACTCTCAGCCACTGATGAATTCTTCTCTAAATGTAATTCCTTCTTTACCTGGTTTGGGGCCTCTGGGTTTAACTTGTCTGCAGAAATAAACCATTTTTCAAGTGGAAAATCTAACCAAGAACAGCCCGGGTTGCTAAATCCTAGGTGAGAAGTGCGGGCCATATGCCAGGGGGGAGAAGATGATTGAGACTTGCTCTTTTCTCCACTTGGTTTAATCTTCTTCCATGGGTTTGCCGACTGTTTCTGTAATTAAATGAGGGAGGTATTTGTCATCTAGGGTTCCTTTCAGCCAAGATGAATGGAATGCAACTTTCTCAGGAAGCTTCTGACAAAACCCTGTTTGTGGCCAGTGCCAGGACGTATACAAAGGCGCCAGGCTGTGTGCGTTGGGAACTGGGGTCCGCTTCAGATCTGCGCCAGGTCACTGCTGCGCCCAAGCCCTGGCAAAAAACTGTTTGGACACAAAGTGCCTCAACACAGATGCCTGTGAGACTAATGTGATGTGGGGTGGCCACAAAGCATTTCCCAAGTTAAGGAGGGAAAATGAAAGCCTGGCATTTGGGTGAGTTTCTGCAGCCCCACTCCAATAAGGCTTGCTGAGCAGCATACGCACACTGTTCTGGGGCTTGAAACTTCTTCTGGAACCCCCTGGGGACAATCATCCTCCTTCCTATTGATGAAATTTAGTGCTAATCACTCAGACATGCACAGCAGTTGAGTTGTTATCACCCATGCCCATTGTCATGTCCTTAAAAACTGGGGACTCGCAACAATTCCTGCTGGAGGCAGGAAGGGCATGATAGTGTTTGCTCCTCGTGGAGAGACTAAAGCTCAGAAAGACACAGTGCCGTGCCCAAGGCCCCAGGAGCAGCAAGGGGCAAAGCTGGGATTTGAACTCAGATATTTTGCCTTCTTCAAGGTATTGCCTAGTGAGCACCTGCCTTGGGGCCAGCATTGTGTTGGGGGCTTGACGTGAAGGGTTCACTTTGTCACTAAATGTGCGAAACCACCTTATGGGACAGACATTATTTTGATCTGCATTTTTCGATGAAGCAAATGAGGCTCAAAGAGGTTAAGCCACTTGCACGTGATCACACATCAAGTGACTGGCAAAGCAGGGAGACTAATATCACCAGCTTCCGTTCCACAGACGGTTATGCTTCTTCTGTGTGATGAACAACTTCCAAAATTCATTTCCTGCTTCAGTCTAACTTTGATCTTCACAAAACCCCACGATACACAGTAGACTTTATTGCCCTAATTTTATAGATGAGGAAACTGAAGCTCAGAGAGATAAGTGACTTGCTCAGAGTCACATGTAAGCAAGTAAGCAAGTTGCAAGGTTAGGGCTCAAACTTGGGACTTTTCTTCTTGAAATCTGGTTCATCTCTCCATCAAAAAGGCTGCTTCTTAGGAAGGCACCTAAGTACAATATGGGAAAGCAAGTGGGACCATTTAAGAGAAAGCAAAAGAAAAAAAAAGATTTGCTTAAAAGAAAAAAAAAATACTAAATCCGTGGCTTATTATGCTTCAATTGCCTGAGATGTTGCAATTCAGTTATATGAGACAAAACTCATATGTATATTTGACATTTTATTGAAGACCAAATTCTTCACATTTTTCTTTTTAAACTTTTATTGGATTATAAACTACATGTATAAGTATATAAAATATATATGTTCAGTTCAAGGAGTAATAATAAAATCAATATTCAACTGTTGATCACGAGGTTTAAGAGAAAAGCTTTTATTTATGTGCAAATTGTAAAGTAACTTAATTTTTTGCTCTTCAAGATACATTTTTTCCTTTTTTAAAAAATTTATTTATTTTTAAATTTTACTTTATTTTACTTTACAATACTGTATTGGTTTTGCCATATATTGACATGAATCTGCCATGGGTATACATGAGTTCCCAATCCTGAACCCCCCTCCCACCTCCCTCCCCATATCATCTCTCTCTAGGTCATCCCAGTGCACCAGCCCCAAGCATCCTGTATCCTGTATCAAACCTAGACTGGCAATTCATTTCTTACATGATAGTATACATGTTTCAATGTCATTCTCCCAAATCATCCCACCCTCTCCCTCTCCCACAGAGTCCAAAAGTCTGTTCTATACATCTGCGTCTCTTTTGCTGTCTCGCATACAGGGTTATCATTAACATCTTTCTAAATTCCATATATATGTGTTAGTATACTATATTGGTGTTTTTCTTTCTGGCTTACTTCACTCTATAATTGACTCCAGTTTCATCCACCTCATTAGAACTGATTCAAATGTGTTCTTTTTAATGGCTGAGTAATACTCCATTGTGTATATGTACCACAGCTTTCTTATCCATTCGACTGCTAATGGACATCTAGGTTGCTTCCATGTCCTGGCTATTATAAACAGTGCTGCAATGAACATTGGGGTACACGTGTCTCTTTCAATTCTGATTTCCTCGGTGTGTATGCCCAGCAGTGGGATGGCTGGGTCATAAGGCAGTTCTATTTCCAGTTTTTTAAGGAATCTCCACACTGTTCTCCATAGTGGCTGTACTAGTTTGCATTCCCACCAACAGTGTAAGAGGGTTCCCTTTTCTCCACACCCTCTCCAGCATTTATTGCTTGTAGACTTTTGGATCGCAGCCATTCTGACTGGTGTGAAATGGTACCTCCTGAGGTCTTGATTTGCATTTCTCTGATAATGTGTGATGTTGAGCATCTTTTCATGTGTTTGTTAGCCATTCGTATGTCTTCTTTGGAGAAATGTCTATTTAGTTCTTTGGCCCATTTTTTGATTGGGTCGTTTACTTTTCTGGAATTGAGCTACATAAGTTGCTTGTATATTTTTGAGATTAGTTGTTTGTCAGTTGCTTCATTTGCTATTATTTTCTCCCATTCTGAAGGCTGTCTTTTCACCTTGCTTATAGTTTCCTTTGTTGTGCAGAAGCTTTTAATTTTAATTAGATCCCATTTGTTTATTTTTGCTTTTATTTCCAGTATTCTGGGAGGTGGGTCATAGAGGATCCTGCTGTGATTTATGCCGGAGAGTGTTTTGCCTATGTTCTCCTCTAGGAGTTTTATAGTTTCTGGTCTTATGTTTAGATCTTTAATCCATTTTGAGTTTATTTTTGTGCATGGTGTTAGAAAGTGTTCTAGTTTCATTCTTTAACAAGTGGTTGACCAGTTTATCCAGCACCACTTATTAAAGAAATTGTCTTTAATCCATTGTATATTCTTGATACTTTTTTTTTCCATGTGGCATTCTGTGACTTTTATTTCCTTCTTTACTCCCCTCTACAGTATTTCTATCATTGTTTTACATAAAGAAGTTTGCAAAACAAATATTACTTCCTCCAATCCTTTTTTCCTCCTTTAGTGTAAAAAGCTTGAGTTAGGTAGAGAAAGAGCACAACCAAGCCAGTGCTGAGAAAGCAGTATGGTCCATGGGGTAAGAATTCTGAGTTCCAGCTTGGACAGGCTGGGACTGAATGCCAGCCACACCACTCACTACACGACTACGGGAACATTACTTCACCTTTGGGGATCTGTCCCCTCTGAACCAGGATGACAAGCCCCCTCCCCAATCTTAGGGCTATTCTGAGGATCTGAATGCACAGGCATCCAATTAATGATTGTTAATGTTAGATCACAGTTTCTAGACTGAGAAGTTATGAGAACTGGATGGTATTTCTTAAATTAAGAAAAGCCTTTTAACTGACAAAATACTTTCCTTCAATAATACCTCAACCCCATGAGGGCAGAATGGAGTACAGTTTACCCATTTTAACATGAGAAACCTCAGAGAATGGAAGGGTCTGCTCACAGTAACGTGGCTACTACCAGGCTGAGATATAATTTTAACTCATAATTAGGATCTAATTCTAAATCCTAACCTAGCAACTTAAAAATGTTTTGTTAATTGGAGGACTTCCTTGGTGGTCCAGTGGTTAAGACTCCATGCTTCCAATGAATGAGGCATAGTCTCCATCCTTGGACAAAGAACTAAGTTCCCACGTGCCAGGCAGCATGGCCAATTAATAAATAAAATCACTTTAGAAATGTCTTGTTAATTTTTAAAAAGTAACGATTGCTTTGCTTGTCTAACTGTGCACAATTAGAACACATGTCTTTAATTTTTCTTAAACTTCTGGTTAGACGCTTCATTCACTTCTCCCTTACAGCTGTGTAGGTGACAAATGCAGGAAATTAACAAATTACAATAGAAGACTCTGGTTTCCTCAGTTCCTTTGCACTTTGCCTTCAGCTGATGTCTTTAAGGGTAAGAAGCACTTGTGTGTGATCCCAGCTGTGAAGCCAACTGCCTTTTAATTATCACGCTGCAAAAATCATGTCTCCTCATGTCAACTTAGCACCTCTAATTAGTCGATAAGTTGACATCACATCTATGGAGGGGGAAAGGTGTGCTGGGGCCCAGCTCGATGCTTGCAGTGGGAGAAGATACAGCATTCCCATCTGCTGAATCCTCCCATCTCTTTAGAACCAGCTCCTACTCATCTGTCCAGGACTGCTCACAGCCACTTCCTCCAGGAAGGCTTCCCTGCTATCCCTCAGCTCTTCCAGCACTGTTTCCTTCCTTTCCTTTGGAGTGCTGAGAAGTGATTGAAGCTAGGCCCCTTTCACTGACTGGTCTGTGTGACTTTTGTGGGCTGTCTCCAATCCTCTCTGTAGCTATGAGAGAAAAGAAAAAAGAAGTGGCAGAGGAGGCAATAGGATCACAGAAGGCCTCCATGCTTGCCTTCCAGACAAGAACTCAGCATGGTTTTCACACAGAATGGGGCTGAGGAAGAAAGCAAGCACTGGTTTCTGTGGCTGAGAAAAACATGCTTTTAGCTGGGCCTGTGACCTTGGAGTATCTAAAGGGAGTCCAGGCAAAGCTCTGGGCTGTAGGACTCTACTCAGGAATCACTTGACCAGGACAGGCCAAGACTCCTGAGGGGACCTGGCAACACCTGCCCCACCGGCACAAAGACAGAGAGCCCACAAAAAGGTCAGGAGGGTGGAGGTCACTGGGCATCTCAAAGCCCAGACAACTGGGCTTTAAAAGAAGAGGTCACTGTAGGTTCTATTTACAATTGTGAGCCAACACCTCCCAGAACCAAGGAAGGAGAAGCAGAATGCTGGACTCCAGACCTCTCAGATTTGCTTCATGATCAGTCCTGGGGAAACTGAGTAAGTCAAATCAAGATAAAAGATTCCAAGGTGCTTTCCAAGAATATGGAGTCTTCTTCAGGGGGACAGAGAAGGTCATCCTGGACCAGTGAGCCCGGGGCTAGGACAAAAGGAAAGGAGCATGACTATGGAACAGTCAAGACCCAGCTCTTCCAGTATAAGCTGCATGCCCACCAGCAATCCATTAAACCTCAGTCTCCCTACCTATGAAATGGAAAGAATAAGTCTTGTCAACTCTCCAGGGCTCTTTTTTTTTGAAATGAGAACTGTGAAAATGTTCTACAGGAAGTAGGTCCTTGTGCTAATGGAACATGAGGGTTACAATACCCACCTAGTCAGCTCATCCATCACCTTTTTCTACCACTCTAGCCTCCTTTCTCACCCTCACTCTCCAGCCTTTTACTTCCCAAAGCATACCAGGCTCTCTCTCATTCCCCCACAAAGAAGCCTTCCTAAACACCTCCAGTCCGACCCAAGTGCACCTCCCCACCCCCGTCAGATCTACCACACTGAACTGTGACTGCATCCTTGCTTCCCTCCACAAGACATAAGATAACAAGCACTCAAGTTGTTACATAAGAAGCACACAAATATTAATATTCGTTAAAAAATAAGAAAGCTCAGATCAAATTATGACTGTTTCAGGGAGGCTAATATGAACCAATAAAGAAGAAATATTTAGTAATAAGATATTCAAGAATGAATCACAATCTTGCTAAGTACTGAGTTCCCCATCACTGGAGGTATTCAAGGAAATCTTGAGGATTGTCCACCAGGGTCAAGGATGGGATTCCTAAACCAGCAAAGAGTTTGCATGTGATGATCTTATGTTTTATGTGAATTGGTGGCACACCCAATGGTTTTAGGTGAACCCCAATCTAATATTTTATACCTTAATAGGCATGTTTTTCTCTTTATTTACTTTTATACTTCTTCTTAGTAAATGATCCTGATTTTCCATCCATGGTATTTAAATAAAAGGTTGAGTTGATTTAAAGGAAAATAATAAATAAATTAATAATACAAGCAGTATAGAGATTTGGCAAAATCAAGAAAGTGGCAGCTAAATGATGCCTGGGAAACATGGTGTTGCAGTTGTGTTAAGCAGTCTTACAAGAATATATGGCCCTTGGAAATAAAAACCTACTCAAATCTTCATCACTTTGCATTACATTAAACAATAATACTAATTTAAACAATATAGAATGAGCTAGATTCTTATCTCCCTGGAGAAGGAAATGGCAATCCACTCCAGTAGTCTTGCCTGGAGAACCCCATGGACGGAGGAGCCTAGTAGGTTACACAGTCCACGGGGTCGCAAAGAGTCGGACACGACTGAGCGACTTCACCTTCACCTTCAGATTCTTATCTCAAGACTGGAAAATAGGCACTATCAGAAGTACCAAAAAGACAGTAGATCTCTCAGATGAAATTAATTATATAGAAAAAAAGAGAAATATCTGTAGAAGTAGAAGTGGCCTAAGAGTGCTGCCATATTTAGAAATATTGGGGACACACATGTACTAAAAACTTATTCTTTATTTACCTGAAATTCAAATTTAACTGAGTGCCTGTAGTCTATCTGGTAATCCTAAGTAACCATCTAAGCCAGAGATGATAAATAGGCTTGAGCCTATGTGACATCATTAACAGGCTGACAGTGGCTGGCGAGAGAGATCGGTTAGACCAGTGAAGAGCGTGTGGCAATCAATTCGTTATGTCTGCAATTAGCACAGGATGGGGGAAATAATGGCACCAATTCATTAATTTATCTGCCATCCTGGACTTTTCCAACTCCTCATTTTACACAGTGAGGACCAGGGAAGACAAGGGACTTGCCCAGGCTCACAGCACAAGTCCACAGCTGGGCTGAGCGAAACTCATTTGCTGCTCCATGCTGCCTGCTTAGAATCAAAACAGAATGCTACCAACGCCATGATTATGTAATTTCCGACTACACTCAGTAACCATGCCCACCCACATCATCAGCCAGAATGCACACAGCCAGCCAATCCCTCCACCTGATCCAACTTACCATCATGACTACATTTGAATGCCCCAGAATAACATCAAAGATGCGAAACAAAATCCATTTAAACTAAGAGAGTTCTGTTTAAGGAGAGGTGGTTGAGATAGAAAGCACTCAGGGGTCTGAACAACCATGCTCTTCATGTGCTATCTTGGGGGCGCTCAGTAGTACAGTTTTACATTTGACAATTTGCCTTATTACAAAGCAGATATTTCACCTACTGTTCATTGAATTGGATGGAATCAAACTAAATTTGTGTCTTCTTTATCTTTCTGTTCTCTTATATTTCTGGGCCTGAGGTTCCTTACTGCTAAAATAAGGAGACTGCACCAGGTGGATTTTTAGTTCAGCTCTCAGATTTCATGATTTTGTAACTCTATGCTTAATTTACAAACCAAGGCAAAATTCTCTTTTCAGGCGAGAAAATAAAAATCACTGGACTAGAGACGTCGCCAGAAGGGTTTTAAGCCAGCCTCTTTCACAAAGAGAATTATTTAGTCTAATTGCTTTATGTCTCCATTTAGACACCAGCCTTTTACTTTCTGCTCTTCTTAATCAAGTTCTTCATTAGTATTCTCATTCATTCAATAAAGCTGTATTTTCTAGAAAAATTAGAGATGCACTTTCACTTTGACCTAGAAATTCCATTTCTAGGAATTCATCCTCAGCTTACACTCACACAAATATGACATGTGACCAAGGTTATTCCAACAGGTTGGCAACAATCTAAACGTCCATCAATAGGGGACCTGCTATACAAATTACAGTGCATGTGTGCTAAGTCGCTTCAGTCGTGTCCAACTTTTTGCAGCCCTATGGACTGTAGCCCATCAGGCTCCTCTGTCCATGGGATTCTCCAGACAAGAATACTAGAGTGGGTTGCTATGCCCTCCTCCAGGGGATCTTCCTGACCCAGGGGTTGAATCCAAGTCTCCTGTGGCTCCTGCACTGTAGGCTAATTCTTTACCTACTAGAGGAGGTAAAAGAGCCCACAAATTATAGTATATTCACACAAAGAAGTGCTATGCAGCCGTAAAAAGAATAAGCAATGTCTTTAGGTAGTGATAAAACAGTAAGCTCCAGGAAAATTAAGTGAGAAAGCAACTTGCCAAATAGCATATATATAGTATGTTCACTTTTACATAAGGAGAAAGAAAAATAAACACACACATGCATGCATTTATGCTTATTTGCAACAAGAAACACTAGAATAATAAGTTTGAAACTAACAAAAATTGTTATCTACAGAGGTGGCATGGAATAAGAGGGATGTTAGATTGGAGCCAAGAATTCTCTGCTTGTCGAATAGTCTTGACTATAGAGTCATATAAAATTTGTAAACATTTTACATGCTTTCCCAGAGGTCATACAATCAATTTAAAACATAACACCAAAAATAAGGCACTTAAACACACATCTATCTGTTTTGAAGCAATTCAATAAATTGTAATCAAATTCAACTGAAATTAACAACATTGAACTCATCCAACTAGGTATGTACAAAGATTGTATGTTAGCTGGAATTCTCCAAGAAACTATTGCAGGATAAGCTGAAATGGTACAATTATTCAGATGAAGGGGAGAATAAATATTTTAAAATGCCTTAAACCACATTTTGCAATCACAGCCTAGTAAGAGAGGATCTGAGAAATAGTAACTCTAGATACGTTAGTTTGGAATGCACCTAACAGAAAACATCAATCACAGGAAAGTTAAATTAATTTAATTAAATGCAAATTAATCTTTTAAAATTTAATTTAAAATTTTGTTTATATTTTAAAAATAAAATTAATTATCAATAGGAAAAACATCAAACCCTGAAAACTGAAAATAAAGGCACTTTAGAGTATATAAAAAAAATTTTTAAGCATATAAAGCTGCTGATGTAATCACATGGAGAAAAATCTGTAAAGGGACTTTTAGACACATCTTTACTGACCAAATAAGGAGGGCTATAGTCTCTCCCTACCCCAAACCCCACACAGATTCATAGCTTTTTATTGTGAGAATATTCAAACCTACAAAAAAGTTGAAGAAACAGTACAATGAATATCATATGTCCTTCACCACTCACCATTTCCCATGTCTGCTTTCTTTCTCTATAAATAAATACATATCTATGAATATATATGCACACAGACACAGATATACATACAGATACATTTCTATTTTCGATACATTTGAAGTTAACTTATAGACATTTTGACAGTTTACTCCTAAATAGTTCAGAATGCACCTCCTCATAATGACATTCTCCTGTATCATTACAGCATTATCACACTAATGAAAATGAACAGTAATTCAGTGTTATCTAATGTATAGTCCACATTCAGATTTCTTCAATTTCCCAAATATGCCCTTTACATTTTAAACATTCAGGATCACATCGACACATGAGCCTTGCCTTTGATTATTGCATATTTTTTTCAATCTCTTTTCATCTAAACCAGCGCTCTGCCCTTCTGCCACTGTTCTTGTTTTCTGCAACATTAACTTTTCGGAAGAATCCAGGCCAGGTGAATCGTAGGATGTCCTATATTTGCATGATTATCTTCTGATGGTCAGATTCAAATTAAACATTTTTTTGTTTAAAACATTAAAAATTATGTTTGAACCTGAGTTCACTTAAAAAACCTAGAAGCAGTGAACCCCAGTGGCAATGAGCATGCCTAGCATGAAAGTCTTAGTTTCTAAACATGATTCCCCATCAGAAAGAATCAGGGCTCTTGGGAGAAATAGCTGACTCCAAGTCTGCTGCTGCTGCTGCTAAGTTGCTTCAGTCGTTTCCAACTCTGGATCCCACAGACGGCAGCCCACCAGGCTCCCCTGTCCTTGGGATTCTCCAGGCAAAAACACTGGAGTGGGTTGCCATTTCCTTCTCCAATGCATGAAAGTGAAAAGTGAAAGTGAAGTCGCTCAGTTGTGTCCGACCCTCAGTGACCCCATGGACTGCAGCCTTCCAGGCTCCTCTGTCCATGGGACTTTCCAGGCAAGAGTACTGGAGTTGGGTGCCATTGCCTTCTCTGGCTAAGGCAGGTAAAATAGGAAGCACCCAGACTGACAGCAGAGAAAGGAGGAAGGAAGAGAAGCGGGCAGGAGGAAGGAGGAAAATGGTCAAAAGGGAACACTCTTCTGTAGATAAGAATATCAGCTTAAATGTGGGAGGAAAAATAGAACTAGAAAATGGCCATTTTGCAACCCCAATATAATTAACAATGATTCAGGCAAGGACCATCAACAGATGCTAAAACCAAAGATCATGGGGGACAGGATATTCACATGGTCTCAAAGTTTCACCCTCCAAATTACATCAAAATTACTAAGGGGAAAAGGTATTGTTACAGTAAATGTAGCAGATACCACTTTAACCTAGTGATCAAACTTAGCATCACTGATAAGAGTTCACACGTGGGCCTCCTGACACGCTGCACTGATATTAAAAATGTAGCTTCACCTTGCCCAAACTGTTTAACCTGAATCTAATTGTGAAGAAACAAATTCAGATTCTGGTCTTGTAGGACATTTTATAAAATAATTAGTTTGGCATTTTCAAGAAGGTCAATATCCCAAAAGCATCCCCCACCGCAACTCCCACCAAAGTAGGAGGAATGTTCTAGGTTAAAGAGACTAGCACGTGATAACAAACATAACACATCCTCCCAGCTGGACCCTTGATCCCTCCCCACCTACCTTGACAAATAAATGGCAAAAGGAACATTTTGGGGACAAGGTGGAAAATTTGAATACAGACCATATATTAGGTAGCATTATTGTATCACTGTTAGTTTTTCAGATGTGATAATTATACTATTGTTAAATAAGAGAATATAATTGCTCTTAGGAAATTCATGCTGACATATTTAGGGATGAAATATTGCCTCTGCAAAGTATTGTCAAGTGCTTTAACAAAAAATAGAGAGTGTAGTGGCAGGGTCAGGCAGAGGGAGAGAGAGGAATAGGGAAATGTATAAGGCAAAATGAAAACAACTGGAGAATCTACATAAAGGATGTGTGAGGTTCACTGTACTCGCTTTTAACTTTTTTGATGGGTTTGAAATTTTTCAAAATAAAAAGCTGGAAAGAAAATTTGGAGGAAAAGCAGAAATATAAATAGAGCAGGAAAACGGCTTTAATGTCTATATTAAAAAAATAATGTCTGCAACTGATTGGAATACAGTCCATTCAATATATTTTTAAAAATCCATGAATTCACAATGTTACTTTCCTAAAGTGAGAGATTAGGAAAGAAGGAACTCCCAAGCAAAAACAAAGCAAGGAGTCCTTGGAGGTTCTCCTGTATTCCAGGCCACACGCTGGCTCTGGGATTCCAGCAGTGCCAGCAAAGGAGATGTGATCTCACCCTCATGAAGGGAGCTGACAGTACTCAGGCAGGCTCAACACTGAAGCAGGAATTGAACCTGCAATGATGTTGCAGGGCTGGGAGAGGCAGGTGCCATGGACGTGTCTATTGGAGGCTGTGATCTGCCTAGAAAGGCTTTCCAGAGAAGTGGTGTTGAA
This sequence comes from Aepyceros melampus, assembly GCA_006408695.1. NCBI lineage: Eukaryota > Metazoa > Chordata > Mammalia > Artiodactyla > Bovidae > Aepyceros > Aepyceros melampus. The sequence goes on from SJXQ01002742.1 coordinate 350,346, forward strand.
ACTGAGAACTGAGCAAAGATCCCTTCTTGCTAGTGTGGGTGCAGGGTCGAGCTGGGGCTGCTTTGCTGTGCTGAGGGTCTAGGCACCCATTACTCTAACAAGGCACCTGGGGTTTTCGAAGAAACCCAGGACAGAAGGGAGCTGTTTTCTGGTTATGCAAAGCCATGTAACAGTTTGTGTGGGAAGCTGGGGGAAGTTTGAGAAAATGATGCCTATATCTGCATCTGGGCATAATGTCTCAATAATCGCCTGACCTCAGATTGTTTTTCTTAAGTTGAGCGCTTCCTACTGAATAAGGCTCAATCTCGGCATCAGGGAAATAATCAATTATTTAATCTTCTTAGTAAACAGATTCAAGGCAAAAGCCTTCTGTATAATTCAAAATGAAAGTAGGCTATGCTCTATTTTTCAAAAAAATCAAGCCATTCATTACAAAACCACCAAGAGTAGAACTCTAAGTACTATATGCTTGAAATACTTAGCATGTTATTGATTTTTATGACAACCAGTCCATCTATTTTCTGAGTTCAAAGGAACCATTCATTTTTTATATACAAGTTACTGGATGAGTAATAAGTCTAAAAGTGTGTGTGTGTGCGTGTGCACATCATGAATGATTTACAAGGAGAACACAGGTCTGCACAGGTCTGGGTCGTCCTCTGCTGACAGGCAAGTTGGGCTGGGGAGGAACCCCAGAGACATGGAGGGAGCCCCCACTCCTACACCCTGAGGTCTGCTCGCAGCAGGAAGCAGGGAAAGTCTTGCTCTTTGCATCTCATTCTCCTCATTCCGCCTCACTAGGATGACACCCGTTCTCCCTCCCCGCAGTGTTGCCCTGAGGACTGGATGAAGTTGTGAGAGGCAATGCACCAGTGGATGCCAGCACAGGCTCCACAGCTGCTTCATGCCGGCAATCCCTTGGCAAGACACTCAAGCTCTCTGTGCCTCTGTCTCTTCATCTGTGAAACGAGGAGAGTGTGTCCAGCTCGTGGGGTTGGTGTGTGGCGAAAATGAGCTCATTTATGAACAGTGTTTAGAACTGTGCCTGCCCCATGGCCAAGGCCATTGAAATGTAGGCCAGTGGTACTGCAAATTGGTTTTGTAACATGCCACGCAGATGTGTTCACTCATGCTTTCTGAGTACCGACTAAGTGCAGGTCCTATGCAAGGTCCTTTGGGTACAGCCAGGGCTCAAGGAGTTCACAGAAAGAGTTCACAGTGTGGTGGGTAACACGCAATCCTCATCAGAGAACTGCAATCTACTGAAGAAATGGCAGAGATGAAATAAGTGAAGAAAAGGCAAAGAGAGGTGGCCAGGAGCTCCTGCAGCTGGAGCAGGTTGGGAAGATCAGAGATCTGCAAGGAGACGGCACCTGAACTAAATATCAGAAAATGCAGAGGACTCTGCCAGGTGCAGAGGGGACTCGAGAGGGTACGAGCAGTGGACCCAGCATAGGCAAGGGCCTGGGAGCTGCAGAGAGCAGCTTCTATCCCTCAGCATGCCGGAAAGGAAGAGAGGGGCACCCAACAGAATGCTGGCACCGCAGCCCTGTCACCATTTGGGGTGTGACCTCATGCAGGCTGTCTCACCTCTCTGGGGTCACTTCTTTCCCCTTGTAGTGCAGGGTTCTCTGCCTGGAGAGCTCTGGGGCACACTGCCACGCCTAAGTGGTAAGCCGCTTAGAAACAGAAGGGGAACCAGGCCCCAGGCTGTGAACCCCTGGGGGAGGGAATCGCATGCAGGGCCCAGGAGGGAAGCTACCAGGGTGAAGGCAGGTCCTGATGGCTCTGAGCCACAGGAGATACAGAGAATCAGGACACGACATTATCAAGGTTATCTGGCCCATCAGCTGGCCCACCCCTCTCTGTTGATGATAGGGGCCCAGAAACGGATGCACTGAGGCTACACAGCCAGCCTCAGGGAGCCAGCCCAGACCCCACGACCCTGCCCCTAGCTGGGAGGCGGAGCAGGAGGCCATGTGGGTGCCCCGGTCCTTGAAGGAGTATGAGCATGGATCATGTCAGGTCGTCTTACAACCAGCCAGGTCAGCCCAGTGCCGCCGAGGTCACCAGCGAGGAGCTGAGCACGGGAAAGGCTAAGTCATCTGCCAAACAGCTCAGTTCAGTCGCTCGGTCGTGTCTGACTCTTTACGACCCCATGGACTGCAGCACGCCAGGTTCTCTGTCCATGACCACCTGCTAACAAGTGCCAGGGCCTGGATGCGAATCCCAGCCCATGTGACCAAAGCCCAAGAAAAACACCGCTATTATTAAGAGCTGACCAAGCACGTTAGCCCCTCTGGGCCTCCGTTTCCTCATCTGTACAAATGGGCACAAGCCCACCTTATCAAACCAGACAAGGAAGGGGCCGTCAGTGCCACACTGTAACACAAACTCTGTTTTTTTTTTTTTGCCTCAGAGCAACCAAGCACCCCAGGCTTTGCCCCACACGAGTGTCACCACAGTCCTGGGAGGAAAGCAGACAATCACAGATAGGATGCTCAGGCTCCAGTAAGGGGAGGTGGTTTGTGTAAAGCCATCCAGCTGAAGACGGCAGGCCCAGGATGGCCAGCCAGGAGTCCTCGTGTTGAGCCAGTGCCCTCTCTTTTGTTCCCTGTGTGAAACTACAGGTCCCCTCTGTGCTCCTGGCCACCAGGGCTGAAAGAGCCTCCCAGGTCAGCCTGTCACACTAAGCTTCGAGCAGCACAGTTTGACAAGAGCCCTGTGGTCCCTGATGCTGACTGCAGGGACGTCCAGAGGAGCTGAGAACGCTACCGCAACTGCATATCCGCTCTGACATTCCAAAAGCAGATCCTCAGCCTGAATCTGGAGAAGGCAGTGGCACCCCACTCCAGTACTCTTGCCTGGAAAATCCCATGGACGGAGGAGCCTGGTAGGCTGCGGTCCATGGGGTCACGAAGAATCGAACCCAACTGAGCGACTTCCCTTTCACTTTTCACTTTCATGCATTGGAGAAGGAAATGGCAAACCCACTTCAGTGTTCTTGCCTGGAGAATCCCCTGGACAGAGGAACCTAGTGGGCTACAGTCCATGGAGTCACAAAGAGTCGGACACGACCAAGCACACGTGCACTTTGTCCTGTCACCCTGTTTTACCCACTGGTCCTCCTGGAGGGACTTCCTTTTCTGATTCCCTTTCCAGTTCTTTCCAGATTCAACTTGTAATTCCAGACTCGACTAACATAATGTGCAGTTGTGCTGCTTCCTAGCAGCATCAGCCGTACCGTAAGCAGTGAGAGTAATTTATTTATTTAGAATGAATTATTTACACCCAGCATATTTCCAGGCGGTGAGAGACGCATCAACAATGAGGCCATTGGAGTTACAAGCTGGGAACTGATATTACTTTAGATACCGTGGTCTTGAATTAAAAATGGGGGTCAGAACCCTGAATTGAATCTTTTAGCAGATGGACAAGAAAGATATGGGTTGGGTCGTTGGCAGGAATAGACTGGAAACCGCCATGCACTCGATAACATCATGCTCTTCTTTGCTTCTGCTTCTCTGAAAACTCAGCCAGGAAGGAGGGTATGCACATTGCTTACAGATGCCGTGGGCTTGTTTGGCCTCTCCTGCAGGGTCTCTGCTTTAATCTCACTGTTCTGAATCACCTTCCCAGTTGGTGATATTCATTTCACCCACAAAACTTTTAATCTAGAGACAAATGGAGACATAGTTTCTCAAGGAGTTCCCCTTGCCTGGGGCCTGGCTGGCATTTCAGATGCCAAAAGCATCAGTAATGGTAATATGAATCTTACTCTATAGGGGCTGCAGTCTGAAAAGGGCCATCACCTGCTTCACCTTCGCTGTCCTACCTGATGCTCTCAGTGGCCCCAGAAGGGCAGGTTTAGTTAGCCCATTTCACAGATGAGTTCTGTGAAACTGTCCTATTTGCCCAAGCCTACTGTCACTGAGAGACATAGGAGGGACAAAGACCCAGAGCTTCTAGATTCCCGGCCTCTGTTCTGGCTACCAAGCCTAACTGCTCTTCTGCCAATACCCACCTGTCCTGGGGAAGCTGCAGTGAGCCGTGGAATTTGCCCTGGTCTGGGAGAGTGCACAGAAGGCACTGCACTTGTTAAATAAAGGAATGAATAAGTAAATATGAGCATGAATGAACGGAAACAGAGCACTTTCCTTTCCCAACAGACTATCAACGGGTTCTGCCAGGATCCTGGCTGAGGGCTCATACTTCCTCCCACCATTTGCATGCAAACCAACAGCTGGAAATCTTCGCTCCCCTCATGAACGACCCTCTACATGCTCTCAGAACCTTCCTTTACAGCACCAGGCCTCCGATGTCACTGCCATGAAGGGCCATCCGTAATCTCCAGTCCTCAGGGTTTCCCCGCCCCCTCCACACAGCCCATAGTGCACACTTTTACTATTTCTTCTGTTTCTCCTCCCCCACCTTTCTTTCTTTCTTTCTTTTTAATGAATCCAGAAGGTGTAAGCATCTCATAGATTATTAATGTGCTAAATGGCCCCTCTGGAGACCAGCGCCAAGAAATGGCTCCAACCTGCCCTGGATTATTGGCTTCCATTCTCTTTCTTAGAGAGCTGTGCAGCAGCAGCAAAGTTCCTAGCCATGCCTAAGCACACCACGGTTCCTAAGTGGTTTTCAATCAGGTCCACAGTTCCCATCACTCACTCCATGGCAAGGGTGTGGCAGTCACGTGGGCTGGGTGGTGGCCAGATTCTGGCCTGTTGGATTTTGACCCTGGGAGGCTGAGAAGCAGTGTTCATGTGCACCTTGAGTGTCTTGCTGAAGAACCCCCATCCTGCTTGCTATGCCTTTGTTTCAGGTCTGCAGTGCCAGAGTAAATAACCTTTGCTGTTGACGCAAAATGGGGGCTATCATCAGAGGTCTACTTCTGAGAGGAGTCCCTCTCATTGTGACATTGTCACATCATGACATCATAAGAGCAGCTACTGTTCTGCAGTCTCTAAAGGTGCTTTCAGCTAAAAAAGGAAACACCTTCACTGATTCTCACAGCTGTACAGAACATATGAGGCTACTTTGCTATTTCCATTTTACATGAGAGAAAAAAGTGAGGCTGAGAAAGAGAAAATAAGACCAGAGGGTAATTACAAATCTCTGGAGAGTGAGCCACGGGATCCAGCTTTGCTGTGAAAACGGTTAAGATCCTACCCACTTTGGGCCTCTGCTCCCAGTCTATACCGCGGGGAGACTGGACCTAGTGATTGCTAAGACCTGATGCCTTCTATGAATACATATCAAAGTCCACAAACCACAGCTAAGTAAGAAACAGTCTCTTGATTTCTCAGGCAACCAATAGCTTTCATAAGATAATCACATGAGAAAATCAAGTCTTCTGTTCCTATAACAGAAATGGCATTGACCAACAGTTTAGAGCTATGCTGGAATTCAGTAAATAGCAAAGGGCCTGATTTAAGGGTTTTCACAGATTTGTTTTTTTAATGTCAAAACCAAGCATGATTCAGATTTTTCAGAAATCAAGACCTAAATGTGCCAACATTTACACAGTCAAGGTTCTCCGGTTCACATGCCCTCCTCACCTCCACTCCCTTGGCAGAGCTCTGCCAAGGAGACCGCCCCATCACACAAACTGAAATGGTCCTGCCCAGTAAGGTCCTCGAGGGAGTCTCGGGGCCGTCCAGGGGGCAGGGTGGGCTGCCCGCAGAGGGGAGGCTTGGGACAGTGCCAGGAGAAATGCATCTACAATTTAATAATCTGCTCCAGCTGCCTTTTAAAGGACAGGCTCTGCGGGATACGGTTCTTGACGAAAGAGTGTGCGTTTTCCAGCGAGCAGCCCTTTATCCCTTCAGGAACCTGACTTTATTTTCATCAGCAAGACTATTTCTGTCTGCAAGCTGAGGCAACTATCATCTCACTCCCTAGAAAGAATTTTGTCCTGGTCTCAGGGTGTGAACCCTCTCTGGCCACGTCTCTTGCATTTTTGCTGGCTTTGCTTCCATCTCTTGTTCAAGCTACCCTGCCTCCATCTTCCCCACCCAGCTCCAAATCCTCCCACTCATCCCCAGGCTCCGTGCTTTCAGGGGGACAGACTACATTGGAGGGAGGTTTATAGAACATCTCCAAAACTATGCAAGGCAGAGTCAGAAGCTAGCCACCTTCAGATCTCCAAGGAAAGGATTCTGAGCAGGTCTGAAAACATTTTCAAAGGAAGCATATCAGTTACAGAGCATCAGGGAGATGTGGGCTAAAGCCAACCCAGAGGCCATTTCAGATGTCCCTTCACTCCTTTTACCAAGAGGCTGCCCGTGGAAAGCCCTTGGGTCCCTCTGAGTCTGAGTCTGAGTCTGCCCTCATCATTAGGGACGAGCCTAAGTTGCAGAAGTCAGGCATCCAGCTCCAGGGACCACTCAGGATCTGAGTCAGGACCACACCAGGCCCTGCCCTCCGGCCGCTTGAGGGCGGGGGTGGAGGGAGGCGCAGGCACAAGGCAGCAAATGCCAAGGGAAGACTATGCAGGTAAGGGAGCACAGGGGAAGGAACAGGAAGCTTCACAGAGGAAGAAGCGGCCAAACCACATCTGGAAGAATGAGCAAGTTCTGCCAGGCAGAGGGACCACAGACTGAGGAATCAGCCTGTAAGTGGCCGCTGGATGAATGGGCAGGCGGGTGTCAGAGAGGGGCGAGATGGAGGAGAACTTCTTGCCACGCCATGGGCTGCGGGCTTTGTCCTGGGATGTTGGCCCCAGCAGCAGCCCCTGCTGTCTCCTCCATGTCCTCTTTCCAACCGGGGCTATGTCAATGAAACTTGTCTGAACCAGCAGCCCTCATCAGTGTTCTGAGGTTTGGGAAACATGCAGGACTTGGAGATCACCTGGCCTAGCAAGTTCCCAGAAACCAACTGCATCTGTGTCACCTGAAACGACAGTGGGGATGAGGAGTGGGGTCCACAGTCCTTGATGGATGTGATGAATCCCTTAACCTGGACCTGCTCAGCGTGGAGCCCGGAAATTTGCATTAACACAAGCACATTCTTGGCCCTCATAAATGATGCTTACCATATAGTGTGACAGGCAGCAACCTGGTGTATGCCTACTCTGGGTATTAAATCTCCCTAACAGTAGGACTGGATGAGACCAGAATGTTCGGGGAAACTGGGCAACAGGGAACTCACCACTTCGCAGCCAGGAAGCCTGCTCTATGCCCGATGCCTCCAGCAGCAAGGGCATGACTGCAGGGAAGCCCTGCTTCCCTCTCACTTCAGCCATGCTCCTGCATCTCCCCACCCACATCTCAGAAACCCGGCAAATCTCTCAAAGAGCCATGCAGCTAGGGCGGCCAGGACTCCTCTATCCTCCCCAGCGCCCTGCAGGCTCTCCAGTCTGAATGTGCTCAGTTCTCCAACAGACAGAACTCTACCCTCCCCAGATACCCTCAAGGCTATGCCCTGGTGGGTTTCCCCTGAGGTGAGGCCCAAATCTGAGCCTGCACCCTGAGTGGGATCTGACCAGGAGGACAGGGACAGAGCCCGCATTGCCTGCCCTGGACTCCACGAAGATCCTCCTCTCTAGTTGGAGGAGCTGACGCTCCCAGTGACTCACATCACGACTTAAACAATATTAGCCTCTTGATGCAGCAACCATGAATCAAGAAACCCAGCAAAAGGCAAAAGTTAAATTTAACTGATTTTAGCACCAGGGTGAATTTTCACCCCTTTGTGGCGCAAATCTCTATTTTTGTAGCACCAGGAAACAGAAACAACTGATTGTGCATTCCAGACCGTCTCTGTCCAGCAAGCATTGTTCCCCCAAAGGGCAGTCAGAGCTCCTTTTCAATTACACAAATTACATGCATTTTCCCATTTGTGAAACTCTGTTTCAGAGCCCAGTTTTGAATAAGTTAAGGGATTGATCAAATCCCTTGAGTGACGGCAGACTCACTCACTCACTGTCTTTTCAAGCTCAGCCTCAGGGCCGGGGAGGGGGCAGGGGGTCCCTAGAATCCAATCCATAGTAAATGAGGCTGTGTTCTCCAAGAGTGCGGGGGGGCAGAAATCCTCCAGAGCTACTCTCCTTTGGGACCCACATCTTTGCTCCTACCCCTTCTTTGCCTGGCTTCTCAGGCTGGGAGAAGTCTATTCTGAGCTCACCCTGTGATTCAGGTCCCTGGAACTCTCCAAATTGCTGGGCACTGCCCAGTTCTTAGCCCTTTGGTGTCCCTCACCCATGCACAGCTGGAGCCCTGGATCTGCCCAAGAGTCTGGTAGCAGATGCCTAGGGCAGGGGGGGATGGAGGACGAGAATCACCCTGTGGACAGTGCAGGGGGATTCTCTGAGCTGAGGATCTGCATTGTTCTCCCAAGTCCTTGGCCTCTTCATGGTCACGTCCACATTGTGAGAAACTTGCCATGGAGGGCTTCAGACTCCTCAGCTTATTCCCTGAACTTAGTTCAGTTTAGCACTCTGTGAGGACCTACCTGGTACCAGGCGGGCCTTGTGCTAGGCACTGGTAACTAGGAGATGAAGAAAACAAGAGTCCTCTGCCCCCAAGAAGCTTATAGTCTAGTAGGAAACACCTGGGTACAGGATAGACTATTCTCCACACAGTGTAATTCATTTATTAATGGAACACGGTATGTGATATGGAAGTGATGTAGAACCACATACGTTCCTCAATCTTTTTTTCATTATCATTCTCCTAAGAAACCTGTATTTTTCCTAATTCCACCACACTCATGAAATTGTAGTACCACATATATACTGTTTCTGCATTGTATGTATGAGCGCTAAGTCGCTTCAGTCTTATCCGATTCTTTGCAACCCTACGGACTCGCCAGGCTCCTCTGTCCATGGGATTTTGCAGGCAAGAATACTGGAGTGGGTTGCCATTTCCTCCTCTAGAGGATCTTCCTGACCCAGGGATCGAATCAGCGTTTCCTGTGTCTGCTGCATTGCAGGCAGATTCTTTACCCACTGAGCCAACAGGGAAGCAATAAATAACACAGCCCCCATCTCATAACCCATTTCTTGTCTTGTCAGCTTCTCTAGGCCAGAGGCCCTCTTGTGCATACTAAGGCTTCAGAGCTGCTAGCTGCCAAGCCAGGAGTGTGCAACCCTGTGCTTGCTCCTGCAGCTCCTAGAGAATTCTGCGGGGCAGACAGTTCCAAGTGAGGCTAGGAGAAGGCCAGGAAGCTCCTAGATTCCTCTCTGGATGGGGCTTTTCCAGGGAACTTGGTCTCTCATGTCGAGGCAAAACATCCGTCTGCAGATCCTTCCATCCCTCCCAGCCTCCCTCCCTCTGCAGATCCTTTCATTCCTCCCAGCTTCCCTCCCTCTGACTACTTAACAGACACCAATAAGGTCTGTGAAGTGAGAGGCACCAGAAGAAACAGGAGTAACGCAGGCCTATTTTCTGTCCTCAAGGAATTCACAGCCCAACTAAATATGTCCCCATATCTGCAAAGTCCTAAGAGAAGGGAAGGCAGAGGGGCTTGGGGTGGGGTGGACGGTGTACATGCTCTGCTAGAAATAAACAGGGGAAAGGAGGAAAAGAATTTCCAGAGTGGCTACCTTAGACAGTACAATAAGGAAAGGCTTCCTAGAAGAGGCAGCATTTAATCTGGATCTCTGAGATTGGACCGGTCTTGGCATATAGGTCACGGGGAGAATGGGATATTTCAGATGGTGGGAACAGCATTTCAGGAAAGACAAGGAACACTACGAAGTGGGAGTATTCAAGTGGGTATTCAACTCTGGGAGCAGCAGAAGGGGGGGCAGGGGTGTCGACAACAATAAAGCAAGAAACCCTTACTGCTGAGGACATGCCGGGGCACAGTTCTAATCCCTGTTTAATAGTTTGGCCCACACAGCAGCCCTGTGAGGCCCACCTTCTTACTGCCCTGCTGTACATGGAGAAGGCTGAGGTTCAGAGAGGCAGCACCTGGCACAACCAGCAGGAGTCTGGCATGCTCCTGGGAGCTGGGGAGAGGCTGCTCGAGGACAGAGAAGGTTCTTGACTCCACTAAGGTCTCAAGGCTGTCTGCAGCACCACAGACAGGTGCCCTGGGAAGCCAGGGGCCCTTGGCACACTTGGACCGCGCTGGGTCCCACCACGTGGCTAGGTTTGCACCCAAGCACGCCGAGCTGCTTTCCTGGCCTCAGCCACGCATGCATCTGCCCACACTCAGCGTGGCCTGCTCCGGCCACAGTGAATGACTCACCGCTCCCCGAGCCCACGTTCCTT